>OX638414.1:18548963-19148963 GCA_951813805.1 Limnephilus auricula | reverse complement strand
CGTCCATTTTGTTTCATTCCATGTTCACACGGCGCTATAGAAATAAGCGTTCACTCGTCCATTCCGACCACAGCGTCGCCGAGCGAGGTCAACCGCGCTGCAATTCGTTTGGTTTCCAGCGCGGTCCGGCCCCGAATTTTAAGGAAAAACATGTCAGATGGTTCGATTTTTACGCAATTTGGTTGACACAATGAAATAAAAAAAAATAAGGAAAACAGTATTGTTCGTCTTATAAACCTTTTTATTTTTTATGACATAATATATTACGAACATTTATCTACAAATTAATAATTTTACATATATTCAAAAAATATATGTAACACGTGAATAATAAGGGAGACCCAATAATGAGACGTGTTCCCAAACGCAAACAAATTAGCCGAACGAATACCATTTTGACGTTTCGCGTGCGACGTGATACCGTCCTTCCAGTGCAGGACGCGAAACAAACTGATTGAGATTTCACTCCGTGTTCAGACGTTTCTCTTTGCTCTCTTCCGCGCGCGAGTAAAGCTGGAATCAGACGGTTCACTCGAGGGAAGGTTTCCGCCATGTTTTTTCGGCCTAATCGTCCATTTTGTTTCATTCCATGTTCACACGGCGCTATAGAAATAAGCGTTCACTCGTCCATTCCGACCACAGCGTCGCCGAGCGAGGTCAACCGCGCTGCAATTCGTTTGGTTTCCAGCGCGGTCCGGTCCCGAATTTTAAGGAAAAACATGTCAGATGGTTCGATTTTTACGCAATTTTGTTGACACAATTAAATAAAAATAAATAAAGAAAACAGTATAGTTTCGTCTTATAGACCTTTTTATTTTTTATGACATAATAACACAATTTGATTTTACTTTTTTTATTACGAACATTTTCCTACAAATTAATAATCTTACATTTATTAAAAAACATATAATATACATGTATAATAAGGGAGACCCAAAAATTTATATGAAAGGTGTTCCCAAAAGCAAAACAAATTAGCCGAACGAATACCATTTTGACGTTTGCGTGCGATACGATAGCGTCCTTTCATGGTCCTTCCCGTACAGGACGCGAGACAAACTGATTGAGAGTTCACTCGGTGTTTGGATGCCGAATGAAAATATCCAACATTGTTGGATCGGTTCACTTGAAGATTTCATTCGGCAGTGTTCGGCACTTTCGATTCATTTCATGTTCAGACGTGTCATTCCGAGTAAACTAGGCCGAATGAAATGCGGAAATGAGCGATTAGTGAAACGTCTGAAAGGCGCTTAAAGGATGCCGAATGAAAATATCCAACATTGTTGGATCGGTTCACTTGAAGATTTCATTCGGCAGTATTCGGCACTTTCGTTTCATTTCATGTTCAGACGTGTCATTCCGCGTAAAATAGGCCGAATGAAATACAGAAATGAACGATTAGTGAACCGTCTGATTTGTGCATTACATTGGGCTAATGGAGTGGATCGAGTGCAATTCAATTGTCTATGGTGAACCCTAAATGGCCTTGAACTTTTTCTGTTTTAATTATGGTACATTCTGTAATATTTATTAAAATATCACATATGTGGTTAAGTAGATGATAAAGTGTTTCAATACAAAAGCCCCGAAGTTATCGATCTAGGAATTGGTTTATTTCTTTCTGCTATGAACGTAATGCGTCTTGCGTCGATGCACAATACTATTATTGCTCCGCTTTCCACCATATTCGTGTTTCATTTATGCAATTTCATTTCTAACCCGAAGTTTTCCACATTATTGCACTTCTACGTTTCTACTGACGTTTTTTTCAACACATTGGGTTTGACCGCCGCGCTTCTCCTTGTATGTAAGTAGTTTCATGTTATATTGACTAAGTTAGACCTAAGAACGAGAGATGGGAAGGCTGATAGGGATATTGAAAGAAGGGTAAATGCAGGTAACTTTATTAATGGTGGACTGAATGCCGTTGGCGCTAACAAAAAGCTGTCCAAAGAAGCGAAGCTAGCAGTCCACAATGGAGTGCTTGTACCTATCCTGATGTATAGCAGTGAAGCATGGAACCGGCAGAGAAAGGATTAAAGTAGACTGTAAAGTAGAAATTAGATCCCTGAGGGGTATGTGTAGTAAAACCATGTATGATCGTGTGAGGAATGTGGATATCCGAAAAGAATGCAAGGCTGATGTGAGCGTAATAAGTAAGATTAAGAAAGGGACGTTTAGATGGTTTGGACATGTAGAGCGAATGAATGAAGAAAGGAGTGTCAAGAGAATATATGACGCAAATGTGAATGGTAGAAGAAATCGAGGACGCCCGAGGAAGACATGGCACGATCAACTGAATCAAATACTTGAGAGTCAGACTAATAGAAGAGCATGTTTGATTAGATTTATGAATGTGAATGAGGCGAAGAGTGTATGCCAGGATAAAGATGTTTGGCGGTCCATCCTCCCTGTCTACCCCTGCGGAGAAACATCGTGATCGTTAGTTAGTTAGTTTGACCTAAGCCCTTCAATTTGTGCATGCTTTAATAAAAATATGTCAAATTTATTTTGAGACAACCAACACCAACCAGGTTAAGGCGATCCGCCCACTAAGGCAACTGAAAACTGTCAACTGACAACTGTCTTTGTATGACAATGTAATGACCCGCACACTACACAATCACTCCACCCGTTGTCAATGGTAACGCAGGCGCTGACTCGCAACTCGCACTGCTGATTGGGGTGGCCGGCCGTTGCTAGTTGCCAGCTGTCAGCTGATTGTTCTTCGTATATGGTTAAACAAGCTTTTTGACCAATCAAGACAGAAAAATCAGCCGGTTTTAGTTGGTTTTCAGTTGCCTCGTCAGCGGAGCGCCTAACACGCGATAGTAGAGGGTACAGTAAAGGTGATGTTTGTCAAAAATGTCCACCAAGCAATTAGTAAGTTTATTTTATCCCGAGTTTAACTTTAAATTATCCCAATTAGTCAATCCATTATTACACCATATAATTATGTCTGGCGTTCTCGTTCTGAATAATATACATCACAAAACTTAAAACAAATGTTTTATAGTTTTTTTAATTACCAGATTTAATTGACAGTGAAGTCAACTGGATCGGCACATGCAAACTACCCCATGGTAAGTTTGACATTTCTACACTTTGTGTGGTCACGAAAATAAATCAGTTTAATTTTCTGCCGGTCATGTTTGTGAAGTCAACATTGCATTTAGTTCTCTTAACTCCTTTGCGGAGAATACTTGAAGCATGTTTAGAGTGGAACCTGTTTGTATCGAATACTTTCTTCAATCATAAAGGTATCCATCAATATACATGGGAAAGAGGAAATGAAAGATCGATAATCGATTTTGTAGTAATTGACTCTAGCTTGAGAGCAGTTACCGAGGACACAAGAGTTTCCAGAGGGGCTGAGGTTGAAACTGACCACATTCTAGTAGTGTCAAGAATAAACCTCTTTCGCGGCTGGCGCTCTAAAGTGAAAACGGTACCAACTCCAACCAGAGTCAAATTAGAAAAACTGCAAAACGATGATATCAGAAATAAGTATGAGAAGTGTGCAGAGATGAGATTGAATGGGAAGAAAATGGATGATCTAAGCATTGATGAAACATGGAACCACATAAAGGTGAGTCTTTGTGAATCAGCTAGAGATGTGTATGGAATGACAATAAATACCAATTATTAATGTTCACAGGTATTTACAAATATAAAAATGAATGTAAAAACAAACAGAATTAAGCAGAAATTAAAAATATATAATAATACAAATGATAAACCAATGATACAACAATAATGGTAGATTAAGACTGGGTCGAAGTGCGTGCCCATCGCTACGCCTAACAATATCTGGACTGCTTAGCAACCATAGATTTTCAATGAAAATTTATGTTTTAGAATCACATTGACCACACGCAACGCCACGTGCGATGTCTGTGGCTATTTTCATAGAAAATGTATGGGTTGCTAAGCATTGTTTGAGTAGCGATGCGTACGTACGTCGTCCAGTCTGAACCTACCATAAGACTGCGAAATAAGTATTTGGGTTGGAATGGGTAAGGGAAGGAGAGGGATAAGTGAAAGTTGAAAAGCAAGTAATATGATTGTATAAGTTACAATTAATTTAATCGTCCTAGGGTGTTATACAAAGAAATACTGTAGCGATAGTAACTAGCCGTGAATATGTCAGTACATGATGTGTCTGTATTTGCAAATTTATTGTTATAGTAGTTACATGTCCTTTGTATAAATACATTTTGATTGGAATTGGTGTTGCATCTATCAATGTAGAAAAGAGTATTTTGACTGCTATATCGAATCGGTGCGCGGAAATTTGTTTTGTTTAGCAACTCCGGGTAGTCAACTTTCTAGTTTCTTTAATTTTGTACAGGAGCATCTGATCAGCGAACAGCCTTCTGTTGAGTAGTTTCGTGATTCGAAAATGTTCCGATATTTTTTCGAAAAAAATAACGTTGAATGATTTGAAATTTAGGAATTTAAGAAATCGCTCCTGAACTCTTTCTAACCTGTTAACATAAACAATATAGCGCGGGTTCCAAACCTGTGAACAGTATTCCAGATGTGGACGAACATGCGAATTGTAGAGAATCAGATATGTCTTAGTGATTTTGAAAAATTTGCATGTTCTCAGTACAAAACCTAGACTTTTTGTTGCTTTGGTGACAGTGTGATCAACATGTTTATCAAAGGTAAGTTTAGAGCCCAAAAGCACCCCGAGATCACGTAGACAATCTTTATTTGTTAGCAGCGATCCAGAAATGGTGTAATCATGTAGTATTTTCACATGGTTACGTCTGCATATAACTTTGCAACATTTGGAAATATTGATGAATAGCTTATTACTGAGACAGTAATCCGTCAGTCGGTCAAGATCTGCTTGTAAACACTCACAACAGTCCGGGGAGCTTATAGGGAGGTATATCTTCATATCGTCAGCAAATAGTAAAATTTGAGCGTTGTGAAAACATGTCGTAATATCATTTACGAAATATCATCCTCTTCCCCTTCCCCTCCCGCGTTCCCCCTCCCCTCTCCGCCACTCCTCTTCCTCGCGAACCCCCCTCTCACGCATTCCGCTACCACTTTTTTCGCCTGCCCCTTTCCCTCGTCCCCCCTCCCGCGATCCCCCCTCCTTAATTCCCCAACCGACCCTCTCGCACACCCCTCCCCCCAGCCTTTTTTAGCTGCTGCCTAACGAAAAGCAAAGGAGCCAAAATGGACCCATGAGGCACACCGGAAGTGATGATTTTCCAGATGGAGGAAAATCCACCCGCTGTTACAGCCTGGGACCTGTTTGTAGCGTATTAAGATAACTAGCGAAGGAGATCTCCATGAATACCATGATTAGCAAGTTTACTAATATATCATATATATAATATATAACAGCGAAATGTCATTGGCACCAATTATTGTATTAACTTCAAAAACTATTTTCTTCTATGTTATTATGTACTGGTTGTTTCTGCAAAAAAAATACAAGTAGAGTTAGAACGGAGGGCAAAACGGTTTTTTGAAGAACCTTAATAATCGATATACTTGATGCACTAGATTAACTCACCTTCTGTGATTATTAAATGTATTGTAATATTTCGTACCAACTGAAGGTGATTACTTAAAGCTATTTTATAACAACTCGTAAATAGGATAATGTATCAATTTTCTGTTGCAGGTCTAATTTATTTTGAGCTGGGACCAATTTACCATCATTATTTTAAACCGGGACGCTATCACAGAAGGCCATGGATCTTCCCAACCCAGAGAGTGTTTCCATCACGGTGGAACCAGGGTCCCAGGAAGAGGGTAGAGGAGAAATGCCATATACGGATATAGATATCTACCTCTCGGATGTGAAGAAGGAATGTTTGCAGTATGCGGCGAGTACTTCAACAGCCAGTAAGTTGCATTGCAAAAGTAAGAAAGGTTGATTTCAGATGTTCGGATTTCATGTCCGTTTTGGAATGTTTTTGGCAGGCGGACATTTTATGCTTGACCACAACGTCTTTTCTTGCCGTTCCTTAGTTATTTACTTAAAAATGTATTTTTTACATTAGATCCACACGCGAGGGCCGGAGGGAAAAACAAATCCCTTATGACCTTTGCTATCTTCGGGGATGCTATGTGGACGGTCTCTTTAGGAAAGTAAGGAGAGTAAGATTTGGGAATGAAGAAGGTGTGTGGTGGATAGGAATTCGGGGGTCAAGTTGTTCAGGAGTGACGAATGTCTGAATCCACCCCTTCCAGTAGTAGATAGTACTCGCACTGCGGTGACGTTCCGAGAGAGTCCTGCTGGAGAGGTAAAAAAATCGCCCTTAATTAATCTCTCCCGATCCCGCCCGCCACGCAGTACGTGGACAGGTGCAATTGCCATTAAGACCCGAACAAACCGCTCGCCGTGAACCCTGGCACCTCTGCTAAGTCAATATAGCTAACCACTTAAGTTGATTAACCAGAAAAGTGTCGGTTATCCAATAAATGGTTCCCGGTGCAGCGTTACCCACAACCACCCTCAAATAGATATATTGTATATTTTCAAATAGATATATGTCAAACTAAGAGACTTCAATTTGTATTGTGTTTTTACAGGTAGCAGTAATGTGGAGACTGTTCTCATCAAGGCAGAACCAGGACCTCGAGAAGAAGTTAGAGGGGTAATTCCTTACACGGAAATTGACATAAACCTCCCGGATATTAAAAAGGAATGCTCAGAGCGCTCTGAAAGAATTACCCAATCAGCAGGTTAATCGATTTTTTGTTTGTTTAAGTCAGGGGCACTTAACCTTTTGACTATCGGGGACCATTTGGATGTTTGTAGTATCACCCTCGGGCCGCACATAGATTCTCAAGCGCTTGGTTTCGAGCAGTGGTGGGATGGAGGGAGGGGGTAAAGAATCCGCAACGTTACCTCATTTTATTGAAAAAAATAGTAAATTTTTTTTGTCATGCGTGACGAAAATTTTTCGAATAAAAATTTTGAGAAATGTGAAGACGCCAGGTTTACAAACCGCGAACCCATTTTTTTACTTATTCAAATTGAGAGTAAACATAAAGAATAATAATATGTTACATAATATTCACTAACCATTTTAATTACCCAATAGTAGAGAAATAATCTCGAGTCTAACTGGGGAGCTGGTCTATATGCCAGTACATAATTGGAAATAATAAAGTTACAATGTACTGCTTATAACACACGTCTGCAAATTGACATTTAAATTTTTTTTTAAATGGTAATGGGTGAATTATATCTATTACGGTATGCTGAATTCGAGAATTCCATCCATTTCGACCCATCACGTAAGAATTTTCCGCAAAGTGGAAATTAAAATATAGGCAAAACCCGCCTTAGCCTTACACTACTTCTGTAGGCATTTGTCAAAAGAAAAAAATCATAAAATTATACAAATTTTATGTCATAAAATATTTTATTTACATTCTATACAAATAAAAATCTTTATAAAATCTGCTCTTTTTAGTTTCGAAGCTTCGTTTTGTGCTTTTTCTTTTCTGGGACGTTATATTTTCCCTATGCAGCATCCAGCAGTAGTCGCCCATCATATTTGTATCCTATCGACTTAGATATATTCCCTCCATTTCCTCGATATCTTGGTGAAACCTCTCACTTTGCTCTTTACTAACTGCACCAAGATTTTCCGGGAAGTAATCTAAATGGGAGTTCAAAAAATGGAGTTTTAAACTCATTGAGCATTCCACATTTGAGAAAAATAAGGCTTAAAATGTTTTTCTCTTCTATACCAAGCAAAAGAAGTTCGAAGTGTCAATAAATTCTTCTCTTGCAGTCTGGATCCTAGTTACTCTGCAGATTCTTTTGGGAGTCCCGAATCTCGGATCAGGTCATTTAATTCAGCTTGCGAAAATTGTTGAGGTCCACTGGAGTCGTCTACTTGAAACTCTTCACTAGAACTTTCTCCTGATTCACTTTCTGACGATGGCAAATCGTCTAGGCTTTGGGGTGCTTGTGGTGTAGGAATGCCAGGTCCGTGAGGGACTGGGCGGAGTGCCAAATCCACGTTTGGGTAACAAATTTGTTTTTTCATTTTTGGTACTATGCACGCACTTACACTTACATTGCACGAACAAAAGTAGCAGTCATCGCTGCAGTTTCGAGGCTCTCTCGGAAAAACCTTACGTGATAGATTTTTTTTGATAATTTTCCCGAATTCAGCAACCGAAAATACATGGGAATTATCTCTTATTTTAAAGAAAAAAAAGTCGCAGACCTGTGTAATTAGAATGTTTAGTTATAAAGATAAAAAAATTAAATTAAAGTAAAAATTTTAAAAAAAATTTTCGAAGAAAACTTCTTCGGAAAGGTTTTCACTTTGTGATGTCGTTATTTATTTTAATTAAAAGACAAAATAACTTTGTTTTCATCACTTTTTGTTTATATACAATCTACATGTTTCGTGAACGATGTTCACCTCATCAGGAACAAATGTATACTAAACTTAAAAATTAAATATAGATTACATATGGGAGGAAAGGCTAGAAGGAAGGGGAAGGGGTAAGGGTGGGGGAAGTTAATTACAATTAGGAATTTCAAGGTCATTAGCAGGGAAAGACCGGTTAAGTGGGAAAAGGTTCAACAGAGGGTTTATAAAAATTTTCTGCTTATTTATTATGTCTGCTTTATTATTTACATTTTTTCTAATTTCTAAATTTCAGATTTTATATAAACAAAAAGTGATGAAAACAAAGTTATTTTGTCTTTTAATTAAAATAAAATTTTAATGTAAAGTTACGTATGATAATAGCAACAGAATATATCTGAGAATTATCGATAAAATTAGTCGATTTATTGGTTTCGGTAAAAATGTAACGAAAGTTTTTTTTTGTTTAATTTAAAATAGTTTTGGCACCCTTTATTATATCAGGTAAATCGTTAAATAGCTTAGGGACTATATATTCATAATGGCGTTGTGCAGCTGTCGTGTTGCATCTAGGTACATTTTTGGTTAATATTTCTTTAAAGAGACGAGAGCTCTCTAAAATATCCTAACTATCTAATACACAACCCCAGGATTTTTTCGAGATTATTTCCCGAGGAAGCTCTTTATTTAACACTTGTTTAGTAAATTGTCCATCTTTTGATTAATTAGTACGCGTTATTACATTATAATATAAAAAGCAAATATATTGGTCTGTTATACTGGTGTTACATACTGTGATGACCGTGGCCGGTTTCACATTGAGTTCTGGACTCCTGTGTATGGATCCAGATTCCTTTGGGGTGGTACTCCAATAATAGATCGTAGGTAGACGATAACGTTTATTAAGAGATTATGTACAGGGTTCCTTCCTAGGATGTCTAAAGGCAAAGAGGACGAATGGACAACAAACAAACCTTTTATGCCTTACTCATGCTGTCTCACTCATGCACGCATGTCTCTTTCATACCGCAAGACATACGTTCATCACATCCCTCCACACTTAAATCCGTAGACAGGTACACAACATGATGATGATAATATTATTTACAATACATACAATATTCCAATATTTACAGTGTAATTCATTATCATGTTGAGTCGAGAGCTGAATCCTGTCTTCATTGACTCATCTGTGTGTCCGTGGTCGTAATCTATTCTTCCAGTTTCCCGACGTGGAAGCCACCGGTTCACTGGAGCTGGAAGTAAGAGGAGAATCACCCATTAGATTGTCATCCGACATAAAGCCGGAGATATCGTACTCATCTGACGATAATCTCCTAGTCTCAGACGCGATTAAAGGATTGCTGGGGTTCTTTTCCCATGATTCACACAATTTAGACAACTGATCAAAATGCCTTTTCCAATACATAAGTTTACCTTTTAAATTTACCTCAATTATATAAAGTTTTTTTCCTATTTTTTTATGTATCTTCCCTGAAACCCATTTATCATTGTTTTGGTCTCTAAAATCTCTTACCATTACTTTTTGATTTATCGAAAAACCCAACGATTCTTTATTATTTCTTTTATAATAATATTTCTGATTTTCCTGACATTTAGACATTTTAATTTTAGTTTCTTTATTAATTCTATTATCCTTATCTCTCCCCCCTCTCGGTACAAAACTGTTTAAGTTAGACCTTAGTTTTCTTCCAAACATTACAACTGCAGGTTCTAAACCAGTTGTACAGTGTGGTGAATTTCTGTAATCCACTAGAAAATTTCCTAATTTTTTATCGTAACCTGACTGAAACTTATTTCCTATCATCATTTTTTTCAAAAAATTTTTACAATTTTTCACGGCGTTTTCAGCTAACCCGTTCGATTGTGGATGATTTACCGGAGTAGTTAAATGTTTGATGCTATTCATCTCACAAAACTCTTTGAAGTCCGCTGACATGAAGGCGGCTCCATTATCTGACACTATTGTCTGTACACTCCCGAAATAACTAAATAAATTTCTTAATATTTTAATAGTATTATACGAATTTGGAGAATTTACCTCCACACAGTCTAACCATTTTGAGGTTGAGTCAATAATCACAAAAAAATATTTATTTGCAATGGGACCTGCATAATCAATATGCACCCTACTCCATATCTCTTCAGTTATGGGCCACGGAGTCAATTCGCTTTTTGGTTGAGATGGTTGAACCTCTGAACAAATTTCGCATCCTCTCGCTAAAAGTTCAATTTCTCCATCTATCCCTGGCCACCAAAAATACCCCCTGGCTAACCCTTTCATCTTAGCTATGCCCAGATGAGATCTATGCAATAAGTTTAAAGTTTTTTCTCTTAAACTTACTGGGATTATTAGCCTATTATTCCAAAAAAAACAATCATCAATTATAGATAATTCATTCCGTTTACTCCAGTAAATCCATTTTGAATCATCCTTGTTAATTTTATTTGGCCACCCTGTTGTGAGATAATGTTTAATTTCCAATAAAATTTTATCCGTATTTGATTCCGATTTAATCTCCTCGACATCTATTGGTATATCTCTGTTATTTTTGAATAAACTTAGAATTTGAGTATCAAAGTCATTCTCTACGTGACCCGGTTCCTCGACAGGAACGCGTGACAAATAATCCGAACAATTCAATGCCGACTTCACGTACTGTACCCTATAATTGAATGACGAAAGAATCACCCCATAGCGTTGAAGTCTGTTGCACGCTAATACTGGGATACCTTTCTTATCACCAAAAATTCTACATAACGGTTCATTATCTATTTCTAAAATGAACTCCCTTCCATAAATATACTCAAAAAAATTTTTTAACGCAAACACAATAGCTGTCGCTTCGAGGTCCAATATAGAATATTTCTTTTCCGCTTCAGTTAATTTTCGAGAAACAAAAGAAATCGGTCTCTGTAAATTATTATCGTAACAATGCAAAAGTGTCGCTCCCAACCCTTTTGTTGATGCATCCGTAACAACCTTCAATTTTACTTCCGGGTCAAAATGAGCTAGCACTCTATCATCACATAAAATTTCCTTTATTTTATTAAAAGCTTTCAAGCAATCCTGATTAAACTCAAAATGTATGTTTTTCCTCAATAATCTATGTAACGGATCTAATAGCACTGACATATTAGGCACAAATGACCTGTAAAAGTTCACTAACCCCAAGAAACTTCGTAATTCAGTTATATCTTTAGGTTGCGATACCTTGCTAATAGCGATAGTTTTATCTTTCAATGGTTTGATTCCTTCTTTTGAAACTTCAAACCCTAGAAAAGTTACTGATGATGCATTAAAAATACACTTGTGAATATTTACGCTAAATCCACAGTCTTTTAACCTGTTTAGCACTGCACTTAAATTCTCATTATGTTCGTCTACTGTTTCTCCCGTTACTATTATATCATCTAAAAATACAGCTGTTTTTTTCAAACCCTGTAAACACGAAGCTATCGTTTTACAAAAAATAGCAGGAGCGCTATTAATTCCAAACATTAATCTCGTGAATTTAAACAATCCTAAATGAGTTGATATAGTTGTGAATTCTTGACTTTCCTCATCTAGTTCTAATTGTAGGTAGGCTTGCCGCAAGTCAATCTTGGAAAAAATTATTCCACCAGCCATTTGTGAAAACAACCATTCTATCCGTGGCATGGGATATATATCTACCACTAGCTGCGGATTAATTGTTGCCTTATAATCACCACAAATCCTAATTTCCCCGTTACCTTTTAATATGGGAACAATTGGTGATGCAAACTTACTATAATTTACCGGAACTAAAATACCTTCCGATTGTAAACGGCCTAATTCCGTTTCAACCTTTGCTTTTAAAGCAAACGGTATATTTCTCGGATTGCAGAATTTTGGCTCCGCATTCTCTTTTAGTTTCAGATGTATTTTATTTTTATTGAATCTACCCAGTTTATCCGAAAAAACCTCCGGGAATTTTCGAATTAATTTATCTACATCACTTCTATCATTCTCAACTACATTTTGAGAAAAAATTTCACTTCCCTCCTGGGATGAAGTAGATTGTAACCCCGTAAATCCAATATTAAACTTTTTGATAAAGTCACGACCTAGAACAGTAGTTGTTCCATTTTTTACTACGCAAAATTCTAACATTTCCCTATAACCGTTATAATCAACTGTTAATAAAATACAACCCAATAAATTTAACTTACAGTTAGCGTAACCCGTCAAGGTTAAATCCTTTGGTTTTAAATCCAACTTATTGAAGTGTTTAACATAATCTATCTCTTTTAAAATCGAGACTGCTGCACCTGTATCCAGTAAACCATTTAGTTCAACATTATTCACTAAGATTTTGCACAAAATTGGCTCACAATGCACTTCATTTATACACAACAGTTCCTGCGTATTTACAAACACTGAAGAAATATCTTTATACTTTAAACCGCGACATATTTTACTTATGTGACCTTTGCCTTTGCATTTATAACAAATCACGTTTTTAAATTTACAATTAACTGATTCGTGATAATTACCACAATGTTTACACTTCGTTCGGTCTAATGATTTCGGTCTGAACGATGTAACATTCTTGTCCGTAGGTCTAGAAAAATGTCTACCCGCCGTATTTTTTTTTTGTGACAAATCGATCTGCCTATTTTTAGAAATCATATCTACACTTTCCGTTTTAATTTGCTTATTAATTACATCGAACGAATCCATTGCAATAGCACATTCTAAAACCTTTTTTAATGAAAAGTTTTCAGCCTCGACAAATAATTTTTCTTTAGTACGACCAATTCGAAGACCGGTGATAAAAACATCTTTTAAATTATGTTCAAGTCTGTCTTCGAATTTGCAAAATCTAACTAGATTTCGTAAACGCGCTATGAAGTCATTAACTGATTCCGAAATCTTTTGTTTCGCAGCGAAAAAAAATTCACGTTCCTTGAACACATTTCTTTTAGTACCTATATGATTTTCGAGTAATAACAATAAATTTTCTACCGTGAAATCTGTAATTTTTTTTGGAAAACACAAATTTATTAATAAATTTATTGTCTCTGTGTGCAAATGGGATATAAAAACCGCTCTCTTTTTTACATCCGACGTTATTTTGTCATCATTGACTAGGATGAACTGCTCGTACTGTAAGACGAATGTCTCCAGCTGGTCTCTCAAATGACAAAACCTGGGCAGTTCTCCTCCTTCCATCTTCACACAGATGCAATCAATGAAAAAAAACAGAAAATTTTACAAACAGCACTCAACTCACGACTCTGATGTCTTGATGCTGTCCGATCTCGCCCTTCCGCGAACCGTCTTCTGTTCCTGAACCCTGGTCGTCCTTCTAAGCGCCTTCCTTGAGGTCTGCGCCCGGTTCCTGGTCTTCTCTTGAAGACCCAGACTTCTGAATTCACGCCTTACGCGAATGCTCCTCCAGGTTCTCGGCACTGAATCACCATATATAGGATGCTGCTGCTCTTGCTTCCCCCTTGCTCCGCAATGATGTGGAGTCGTGATCTGACCCGATCACTCGTTGACCCCTGTAGCTTCAATCTCGGTCTTTTCGGCTGCCCAAATGTGAGAATTAGGCTGCTCCGTGGTTCCTTTTTTCGGCTGCGCCAAATGTAATAATTTGGCTGCTCCGTGGTTCCTTTTTTTCGGCTGCGCCAAATGTGATAATTTGGCTGCTCCGTGGTTCCTTTTTTCGGCTGCGCCAAATGTGATGACCGTGGCCGGTTTCACATTGAGTTCTGGACTCCTGTGTATGGATCCAGATTCCTTTGGGGTGGTACTCCAATAATAGATCGTAGGTAGACGATAACGTTTATTAAGAGATTATGTACAGGGTTCCTTCCTAGGATGTCTAAAGGCAAAGAGGACGAATGGACAACAAACAAACCTTTTATGCCTTACTCATGCGGTCTCACTCATGCACGCATGTCTCTTTCATACCGCAAGACATACGTTCATCACACATACAAAAGACCGAACTCTTTTATATTGATTATCTGACCAGCTATATCATGAAAAAATTGTTAATATTTGATTAAAAATTCATCTCAGTTATCATATTGACATACTCATCCTTTAGATAAGATCGATGATTTTCAGATATATCCAAATTAATATCACCACCATATATTTATAAGTGCTCCCGAGAGTAGTTTTCCATGAATTTCTTTTTAATTTTTTTACCCACAAAAGGAAGATTTAAACCTAATAAATATTTGCATAATAGTTTACAAGCTTAAATAATCGATACATCCTGATCGGTGAATTTCTCAGTTTGAAGCATATGTTGTGGAACTATAATTAACAGCTTTATTCGGAAAAAGCGAATGGCTGTTTTCATCAGGCCACATCGAAGTTTCCCCACCCCTGGTTTAAGTCAACAATTTTTAATCTCCTGAGTAAGAATTTTTGTTATTTTTCATCACCTACTTAAACTTATATACTTATCTTAATCGGCATTATGCGTTTTCTTTTTCAGGAGGATTCCTGAAGACAAATCCTGAGGAAAAACAATACTCTTGTTCTCATTGTTACTATTCCTGCTTTTATAAATCAGGGTTTGAAAGGCACTTGCGCGTCCATACTGGAGAAAAACCTTATTCATGTGTAGACTGTCATTATTCAAGTTCTACAAAAAGTCAACTACAAATTCACATGTTTTCCCACAGTATAGAAAAACCTTTTTCATGTTCTGACTGCAACTATTCATGTTCTATAAAGAGTAATCTAAAAAGACATATGTTGGTTCACAGTGGGGATAAACCTTTTTCGTGTCCCGACTGTAGTTATTCAGGTTCTACAAAGAGACATCTAAAAATGCACATGTTTACCCACAGTGGAATAAAACCTTTTCCGTGTCCCGACTGCGACTATTCATTTTCTACAAAAAATAAACTAAAAAATCACATGTTCTTCCACAGTGGAAAAAAACCTTTTTCATGTCCAATCTGCATCTATTCATGTTCTACAAAGGCTAATCTCAATAGACACATGTTTTCCCACAGTGGACAAAAACCTTTTTCATGTCCCGACTGCGACTATTCGTGTTCTTTAAAAGCTAATCTTAAAACGCACATGCTTACTCACAGTGCAGAAAAACCTTTTTCATGTTCTGATTGCAATTTTTTATGTTCAACAAAGGGTAATCTATTACTTCACATGTTTTCCCACAGTGGAGAAAATCCCTTTTCATGTCCCAACTGCAGCTACTCATGTTGTACTAAGGAAAATCTAAGAATTCACATGTTTACTCACAGTGGAAAAATATCTTTTCCGTGTCCCGATTGCAACTTTTCATTTACTGCAAAAAGTAAATTAATAAATCACATGCTTACCCACAGTGGAAAAAAACCTTTTTCATGTTCCGATTGCAATTTTTCATGTTCTGGAAAAGGACAACTAAAAGTTCACATTTTTGCCCACAGTGGAGAAAAACCTTTTTCATGTCCCGACTGCAACTATTCATGTTGTACTAAACGAAATCTAAGAGTTCACATGTTAACCCACAGTGGAAAAAAATCTTTTCCGTGTCCCGATTGCAACTTTTCATTTTCTGTAAAAAATAAACTAAAAAATCACATGTGTATCCACAGTGGAAAAAAACCTTTTTCATGTCCCATCTGCATCTATTCATGTTCTACAAAGGGTAATCTTAAAAGACACATGTTTTTCCACAGTGGACAAAAACCTTTTTCATGTCCCAACTGTGACTATTCATGTTCTTTAAAGGCTAGTCTTAAAAGGCACATGCTTACTCACAGTGCAGAAAAACCTTTTTCATGTTCTGATTGCAATTTTTCATGTTCTACAAAGAATTATCTAATATTTCACATGTTTTCTCACAGTTGAGAAAACCCCTTTCATGTCCCGACTGCAACTATTCACGTTATTTAAAAAAGGGTAATCTTAAAAATCACATGTTTACCCACAATGGAAAAGAACCTTTTTCATTTTCCGTTTGCAATTGTTTATGTTCTAAAAATGGCCAACTAAAAGTCCCCATATTTGCCCACAGTGGATAAAAACCTTTTTTCTTGTCCCGACTGACTATTCATATTCTATAAAGGCTAGTCTTAATAGGCACATGCTTTTACCTACATTGCAGATAGCCCCTTTTCATGTTCTGATTACAATTTTTCATGTTCTACAAAGGGTTATCTAATAATTTACATGTTTTCCTGCAGTGCTGAAATACCCTTTTCCGGTCCTGACTACGACTGTTCTTGTTCTATTAAGGCTAGTCTTAAAAGACACATGTTTACCCACAGTGAACGAAAACCTTTTTCTTGTGCTGAATGTAATTATTCATGTTCTTAAAAGTCTTCTTTAAAGCATCACACGCTCCGCCTCAATTGAAAAAAAAAAAACATTTTTTTCTAAAACTAGGCATTTCTTTAAGATAGGACAACAGTGATGTTGTTTATTAATCCAAATAAGTATTGTAAAGTACCTGTGGTGGCTTATCGGCCACAATCACAGGGTGACCATATTGAAAATGACAAGAGGGATATGAGGAATAATTATTTTCAAAATGTAACAAAAGTACATTATTATGAATAAATAATAATAAGTGAATTAAGTAGGTTTTGATAATTTTAAGTAAACAACGATAAATGAATATTATCATAGTACTATTGGGAAAATTATTCTTAGCAAAACATATAATTATTAAGGACTGTAAGGCTAGTACATTCCAAGTCTACCGTATTACTTGATGTAGTACAATAAGGAGAATAAATAGGTTCGTGTTAGATAGTAAATGATGATAATATTAGATTCAGTGTTCCCTCACCGATACCAACATAAGCGACTACATGTGTTATCCGAAATCACCAGGCTCAACTGGCATAAAGTTGTTGAGTTATCTATAGTTGTGTACATAAGTTTCAAATTACATTTCGTATCATTGATAAATAAAAAAATTATCAACTGAATAACTAAAGGTTAAATAAAAATAACTGACATGTTTTGTTTTTGCTTCTGTGCATGAAAGCATTACGAAAATATTCCAGGTTATTACTGTGAAATTTTCGATTTTTACGATTCCTGCGAGATTGTGTTACTTATTTGTTTTATATATAACATAATTTTGATTGAGATTTCAATATAATAAATACCGTGTAATTAAATTTAGATACATTTATTTCCTAATTTTCATTATGGACAAAAACTTTGATAAAAAAATCATCTCAATCTCTTTACTTGTACAATGTATTCTTCTTATTCTTTTTTTGTAATATGAATTTTGACACCCAAATTATCGGGGTCACCAGTACAGGGAATCGATGACCGGGATACTTACTTCAACGATCACGATTCTATAGGTTGATCTAGTTTGTAATTAAGAACTCCGATGGTTTATAATCACTTTAGATTTTATTTTAAAACTTAAAATATAAAACACACGATCAACTTCCTAAATAATCTGAAGGATTTGTGGGAATAATGCTACGGACACACTTGCTCATTTGAAGCCAAAGAGCATGCTACTTAGTAGCATGTGTGTCAGTGACGTTGCTAGTAATGAGCATGCTCATTTGAAGCCAAAAGAGCATACTCTCAAATCGACAGACGTTTGATTTGTGAGCATGCTCATTGGATTATCTGATGGAAGGGGAAGCCTCTAAGCATGTGTGGACAGGCTGGCTTATGAGCATGCTCATTTCAATCCGATCTCAGTTCGGAATAGCATTCCGCATTTGAGTATCTCGTTTTTGTATGCAATTTTAGAGAGTAGCTCGTCAAATACTGCGGAAGCATTCGTAAATGATTTTTATATCCGTTGACATCTCGCATTTCTACTAACAAATGATTACTTGCTCCAATGTTTGCTCTTCTAGTGATCCGATTACGAACCCAAATCGATCTTTTAATTTTCTTATTCCTTCTAAAATTTGGCAATTTTTGTCAGAGGCTAAAAATATTCCCGCTTTACGATAAAATCCAAATAAATGGAATATTTGTTAACGTATCGAAAACTAAAAACTGTTTTCGAAAGGTGATGAAATATGCTTTTAATAATAATAATAATAATAATAATAATTGGATGACTTGTATAGCGCCGTTTTTGTGAAAAATCACCTCAAGGGCGCTGTACAAATTTCAATAATTTCTACAATCTTACTTCTAACTACACACTAGAAAATATAAAAAAACCTATGGCTAAAACAATGGATGCAAATCCACCGGTTCTTTGATCAGCGATACAAAACTATATGTACAATGCATCTGAACAACCAGCGCGGTGCAGCCCAAAATGTAAATGTACATGTATTTTTTTTTTTTATTTTTTTTTTATTTTATTTTATTTATTTTTTTTTTTTTTATTATATATATATTTTTTTTCAATGAAAATGTACAGGACCATATTAAATTATATTATTACCATTTAAATTATATTATTTAGATTAAATTATATTAGACCATTTAAATTATATTATTGGAAATAACCATGTAATTTTATAAATATAAAATTTTTGGATGAAAACTTTTAAAAGTTTTAAAAATGGTAACCTCACTATTTTGTCATTTCATGTAAAAAAAAAACTTTAAAAATTCACAATGTTTCATAATTTTTATTCAAATTCTGATCGGAAAGTTTGGTTTCAAAAAGGTGTACATTTTTTTTTTTTTTTGTAGTTTACTTTTAGATTTGAATATATAGCGTGTTGTATTATCATTCCAATACCATTTAAATCATACTTCTCACTATGATAGTAAGGGAGATACAACGATTTCTATGAGACCTTTGAGAGCTGGGACAAATAATGTGGTATCCTGTGATTAACCGCGTTAATAAAATAAAATCTTTTATAATCCTTATAATTTTCTTAAATAATTAATAATTGCGTTGCAAGCAATAAGATGTTCTGGGCGAACGGAATTTTCTCTATACATACGACGACAGTTATTATTTGACATGAGCATGCTCTTTAAAGAGCATGTGTGTTCAATTGTTGGCTTTGAGCATGCTCATGCATTAGAAAGCTCAAGCCAAGCCTGTTCATTTATGAGCAAGTGTGTATAGTTGTGTGAGCATGCTCAACAATGAGCATGCTCATAAGCCGGCTTGTAATAAGCAAATGTGTCAGTACCTTAAGTCTGCTGCAACGAGAATGGCGGAAATTGGAATGACTTGTCGAAATGGTAAACGTTGCTGCTGGGGAACCAGTGTTGCCCGTGATTAAAATCCCCATAATTAATTTATAGCTCATTCCCACACTATCATACATTTGAAAAAAAGCGAACAATTTGTTATACTTAAGTATTTGCCGTGGCTAGAATTCACCAAGATCTTAACCACGGCAATATTGGTTGCCGGGAATTTCGCCAGCCTAGGAATGTGACGGCTCGCCGACAAGGGAGCTTAAAATTCAGTACAAGGTCGGTAAACGACCATTAGAATTAGAAATCGCAGATAGCCAACAGCGACATCAGGCTCAAAGGAACCGTAATAAAATAGAAAGCTTTAACACGATCTCATTTCTACAGCGTTATATGTCTACATTCATCTTTATTGCCATACATAAGCACTGCTTTCTAATGCATTATTGTAAGTCAAGTTTTTCATTACCAGATTTGGACAACATAAATTAGATAATAAAAAATAATAATTACGTCGGAACTAATTTTCAAGCTGTATAATGGTGTGACCCCCATAATTCTAAAATCTGACAAAAAATCGAACAAAAAATATGGGCATAATATTGTGTATTCTCGCTGGCACGGTTTGTCTAGACTTGTCCGATTGTGCAGTCAATTTGGAGGACACAAGCTGAAGGAGATTAAACAAATGACACCGGTTTAAAGATCAGTTGGTCCGATAGCCGAACCTTCCGACTTCGGCCCTTCAAATTAAATCGGAAAGTCATGCAACTGATTTTTTTGTAGTAAGATAATTAATATTGACATCTCTGCTTTAGAGACATCAAACTAATGGGCTAGAAAAAGGCTTCACCCATAATATTATGTCAACTTAGAACAGTAAAGTAGTGTGTACAGATAGGCACAGATTTTTACGTTTTAATTTACATCTCTCTATCGCACAAATAACTAAAAGGAGATCAACATATTGAACGTAGGTTAATGAAGTTATAATGACAATATATTGGTTTATCTGTCAATCCCACAGAAAATTGTAATTTGTTGTCTCATGTGACATAGAAATGTGCCGGTATTTAGGAAAACATTTTTTATTAATTTATGCAGAATTGTCACATTTTGAAAATATTTTTTACGGGTGCAAAAATACATTTTTTAGGAATACCTAAAATGTTGATCTGAGGATTTAGGTATTTAAGGAGTTATGAAGTTTGAAAGAGCGTGGTAGACTATCTTTACATCGTGAACACGGCAGGGTTATGCAATTGGACATTCTAATTTTAAGAGTTAATTAAGTAGTTAAGAAAACTAAGCTATATGTATATAAAATTAACCCCTGCTAATTGTAATTCTAAGATAAATGTCTAATTAATAATTTCGTAGCTTCTTTTCATTTGTTCCTCCCGTTATATAATTTTTTTTATGATAATTATCCTCGCCGAAAGTAGGGACGTATCATTTTGTTCGATTCCTCGGCTGGCTAAGTCCTCCATCACAACACAAGCAACATCTTCCGCTGAGTGTGGTGATAGGAGATTTTCAAATGTTGTTGGGTTATACGTAACCCGGGAATGTTTGTCTTTCTTTAAAAAAAAGCTATGACTCCGTGTGATTTGATAGTGGATACAAATGATCGAGAAAATCCGCGATGATTATTATTACAATTCGATAGTAGGACCTGCTGGTGGACATGCGCTGCTCATCATATGCAGACTTCAAAAGAGCCGCAGAAGACAGGGAAGAATGGAAGAGAAGTATGGAGGAAATTGCTGCAAACCAATCCCAGGATTGAAACCAGAGAGACAGAGAGATTAGGTATACTCGTAAAACTGTCCATCCAGGAACATAGAACGATATTGAATATAGAAACTCTGGGGTATTGAGCTTCATTAAGGCTTAGGGCTCTAATGAAATGCCCACAGTCGCGGTGTCCAAAGCCAAGGGATATAGTATTGGGGCGTTCTGACGCTTTGTTGACCCACTTTTATTTTACGAAAAAAGTCGAACAAGATTTTGTTCACACGTTTCAACATAAGTAGAACCGATTTTGACATTAAAAATGGCGTCAACTGAAATTGTTAGTGCGTGGGTCAATCTAATTTCTGATGTTCTGCGAGAGGAGCTGGAGATTATGAAAAAACAAAACACTTGGATGAGAAAATGGATCATGAGAAGGAGTGAATAAGGCGCATCCAACACAATTTCTTTCAAAAGAATATTATTTACATTTCAAAAATAATAATCTATTTTTGTATACTTCTTGTTTTGATCCCAAGACAGGGATGGCTTTGGTACAGATCTATAAATCTGAACATTAAATCGTCCGACCATTTCAGATATTTTTTGGTTGAAACGGATTCCATGACGGTAGGAACTAGTACCGAGTAAATGAAACGCCTGACGTTTACTTTTTCCCGCGAGTAAAGCGGGCGACAAACGCGAAGTTCACATCAAAAAGATACTGCGTTATAACTATCTTTTCTACCGACACACTACGTTATAAAATATTCCTTCCTACGGCAGGAGAAGGGGTCAGTTGAAATCGGAAGCGGTCGAGAGAATATCATTTCTTTGTACTGGATATGTTAACTTGACAGCTCCGTGCATGCTCCGTGTATTAAAAATAATACATTTACATGAAATGACAAAAAAGTGAGGTTACCATTTTTAAAACTTTTTAAAGTTTTCATCCAAAAATTTTATATTTATAAAATTACATGGTTATTTCCAATAATATAATTTAAAAGCATATTTCATCACCTTTCGAAAACAGTTTTTAGTTTTCGGATACGTTAACAAATATTCCATTTATTTGGATTTTATCTCAAAGCGGGAATATTTTTAGCCTCTGACAAAAATCGCCAAATTTTTGAAGGGATACGAAAATTAAAAGATCGATTTGGGTTCGTAATCGGATCACTAGAAGAGCAAACCTTGGAGCAAGTAATCATTTGTAGTAGAAATGCGAGATGTCAACGGATATAAAAATCATTTACGAATGCTTCCGCAGTATTTATAATGCGGAAGCATTCGTAAATGATTTTTATATCCGTTGACATCTCGCATTTCTACTAACAAATGATTACTTGCTCCAAGGTTTGCTCTTCTAGTGATCCGATTACGAACCCATATCGATCTTTTAATTTTCTTATCCCTTCAAAAATTTGGCGATTTTTGTCAGAGGCTAAAAATATTCCCTTTTTGAGATAAAATCCAAATAAATGGAATATTTGTTAACGTATCCGAAGACTAAAAACTGTTTTCGAAAGGTGATGAAATATGCTTTTAAATTATATTATTGCAAATAACCATGTAATTTTATAAATATAAAACTTTTGGTCGAAAACTTTTAAAAGTTTTAAAAATGGTAACCTCACTTTTTTGTCATTTCATGTAAAAAAAAAACTTTAAAAATTCCCAAAGTTTCTTAATTTTTATTCAAATTCTGATCGGAAAGTTTGGTTTCAAAAAGGTGTACATTTTATTTTTTTGTAGTTTACTTTTAGATTTGAATATATAGCGTGTTGTATTATCTTTCCAATACCATTTAAATCATACTTCTCACTATGATAGTAAGGGAGATACAACGATTACTATGAGACCTTTGAGAGCTGGGACAAATAATATGGTATCCTGTGATTAACCGCGTTAATAAAATAAAATCTTTTATAATCCTTATAATTTTCTTAAATAATTAATAATTGCGTTGCAAGCAATAAGATGTTCTGGGCGAACGGAATTGTCTCTATAGATACGATGACAGTTATTATTTGACATGAGCATGCTCTTTAAAGAGCATGTGTGTTCAATTGTTGGCTTTGAGCATGCTCATACATTAGAAAGCTCAAGCCAAGCCTGTTCATTTATGAGCAAGTGTGTACAGTTGTGTGAGCATGCTCATTAAAGAGCATACTCATAAGCCGGCTTGTAATAAGCAAATGTGTCAGTACCTTAATACCGCCACTGTAGCGAATACGAAAAATAATTCCGATTAGCGAAGATTCAAACCGCGATCACAGCGCATCATCTTTTTACGTCTGGCGGGTCTCATGGGATTGTATGGCGAGCGCTATTGTGTTATAAATAACTTTTTGATATGAGCTGCGAGTATGTCGCTACCTTAACTAAAAATGATAAGCGACTTGAAACATGTGTGCAGACGCGACGATTCGGTGTAAAACTCGAACGATTAGTAAAACCAAAATGGCGATACTCATACTTGAACGACAAAAGTAGACGGGCTATCAACTTTCGCTAGCAACAAAAAAGTTGATAACTTTGTTGACAAAGTGTTCACACGTGTCAATTAGCTTTCAACTGTCGAGTGGACCGACAAAAATCGCCTCTTGTGAACCGGCTATATGGAAATATTATAATCGACAAACGCAAGAATAATTTTACCGCCAATATGACGACCTTTTGCAAATGCGGGATGGTGAATCATATGAACAATAATTCCGGAGCATCAAGCTGATTACGCGATGAAACACTTATTTTAATGAAAGGGTTTATTTTCCAAATGTAAATGGATGAGGCACTACCCAAAGAGTGGATCATTTTATAACCTCCTTTTACGTAAGTAATGAATTTTTGTTGTTGTTGTTAAAGATTAATGATTTTCATATTTTTATTAGAAAAACTCTCTTTAACTTTTGAAGGTTATTCCCATCAATGTAATATTTCATTGAAGAAGAAGAAAACAATCATAATCTAATTTTTTTAAATATGAAAATAAACAAGACACAGAAAAATAATAAAAGATAACGGTTGCAACTGGGACTCGAACCCAGAACCTTACGTCTCACCGGGACATACACCTCTACCAATTGGGCTACTGCGATCTTATATGAGACTGTCGTAATTGTCAAGTTCATACTCAGACAATCAAATACTTACGAAATAACCTACGGAGTTCCCCAAGGAAGTACATTAGGACCCATCCTGGTTTTATTTTATATAAATTGCCTGTGTCAGTTAGACATTAGCGGTGAAGTTATTTGCTTTGCGGATGATACTGTTCTTGTTTTCACTTCTGACTCCTGGACAAATGTATATAAAAAAGCTGCTGAAGGAATCAACCGGATTAAAAATTGGCTAGACAATAACCTGCTAACACTAAACATAGACAAAACAAAGTACATGACATTTAGTATAGATCCCAGACGACAACCAAGACTCGATGAAAACTTAACCATACACGACTGCACATCTAAAAAATACTGCCAATGCAACCCACTAGCGCGGACTCAGACAATCAAATACTTAGGCATTTACATTGACAACTATTTCAGGTGGACAGAACAAATAAATAAAACAGCGGGTAAAGTCAGAAAACTTATATATCTTTTTAAAAACATTCGAAACATAATGCCAATGAAGACTTTAAAAACTATATACTACGCGTTAGGCCAATCGGTTATCACCCACGGTATGATTGGTTGGGGTGGTGCTGCTAAGACTATCATGGACCCTCTCGTCAAAGCGCAAAAAGCCTTATTTAAGTTATCACAAAAAAACCTTATAGATTCTCTACAATACAGTTATTTAAGGAGAAGTTGAAAACTTAAAAACTGATTTAGCAGGTAAAAGTAAAATTATTAAACATCTAGAAACAAGACTGGGTTGCTTAGAACAATCGAACCTGGATGACTGTATTGAAATCACAGGAATTGAGGAGAATACCAATGAACATCCCAAAATAACAGCCATTAAACTAATAGAAAATGCCAACATCAAAATAAGTTCGGAGGATATCACTTCGGCAATAAGACAATATGACAGAAGACCAGGTCATCCGAAAAAAATTCTCCTAAAAATTAGAAATCCGGAAACAAGATTAAAATTATTAGAAAACAAAAAGATCATTTCGAACCGTGACAAAATGATATTCCTAGGAGAATCTCTTTCTCCTTATTTTAAGGAACTACTTTGGAAGGCCAAAATAAAGGGGAAGGAATTAAAATATAAATACATCTGGTTTAAAAATGGATCCATTCTAATGAAAGAAGATGAAGGCAAAAAAATTAGGGAGATAAAACACGAAGATGACCTAAATAGAATGTCGTAGAAGTCAAATAGTATAAGGCACCGAAGATAATTGTGACATTAAAATGGATATCGATTTAGGAAAATACATTGATTTAAATGAAATTACCGAACCTAATTTAATTATTAAAGATTCATTAACCTGCAAAATTTTTTTAAAACATTCCAAGTTTTCTTTACTTTGTTTGAACGTTAGAAGTTTAAATAAAAATTTTGATGAAACCATAACTATGCTCGATTGTATCGAACATCGTCCTGAGGTACTAGTTTTTACAGAGGCTTGGCTGAAAAAAATGACCAATATACCTAATATCCCTGGATACACAGTCTACAACACAAATAATAATTATTTGCAAAACGATGGTGTAGTTGCCTACGTAAAACAAAATGTTCAGGCAACTGTTGAGGAAGTTGTTTTCCCTGGCGCAAACTGCTTAAGGATGCAGATATCGAGTACCTTGTGTGTAATAGCTGTTTATAGATCTCCGTCTCAGGCTCATATAGATAATTTCCTTGAATCACTGAGTGCTCTACTTGACTCTACGTCTTTACTAAATAAGGAGATCATTTTATGTGGGGACATAAATATTAACACTTTGGATTTGAGCGATATGAAAACTCAAAAATACCTCTCTCTTTTGGCTTTTCATGGTTTGAAGCCAATCATAATTTCGCCTACAAGAGTTTCTCCTACCACTTCAAGCTGCCTCGATCATATTATGGTAAAATCTAAATTTGAACCACAGGGAGCTGTCTTCACTACTGACATAACAGATCATGATGTGATATTGCTGAGATTTATGAGCTTCACAATAAAGAAAAAAGCGAAGGATAATGAAAAAATAAAAACCGTCATCGATAACAATCTTTTGAAGGTAAACTTAAAGGAGGAATCATGGCAGTCAGTCCTGTCATCGCAAGATGTAAATTCAGCTGCTGAAAATTTCATAAAATGTTTAAAAATGCACGTGGAAAGTTGTTCGTCGGTACGAAACGTAAAACATAACATGAAATATTTAAAACCTTGGATAAATGATGGAATTATTAAATGTCTCAGAACCCGTGACAAATTGCACAATAAATGTCGAGGCGATTTAAATAACATTCAACTGCTGGATTATTACAAAAGATATAGAAACTGGTGTACAAAAATTATAAAATATACAAAGCAAACATACTACGGAAGGAAACTGGATAACGTCAATGGAAATACCAAGCAACAGTGGAAGATTATAAAGGAGGCAGTAAATATACAAAAGGAGCAAGTGTCTATAAAAAAATTAAAAATCAACAACAACATTATCTCAATGGAAGAGAATCCAAGTGTAATCACTAATCACGTAAATAACTTCTTCAGTGATATTGGTCCTAGATTCGCAAAAAAATTGTGCAGTGCAAATAAAACTAGCGAAATGTGTCTAGTTAACAATTATATACCTTGTACTCAATTTACAGGAGATAGCTTTGAATTTAAAAGTACTAGCATTTATGAAGTTTCAAAAGTGATAAATGAATTAAAACTGTCTTTTTCTTGTGGTATTGATGACTTAAGTATCATGGTATATAAGCAACATGTTTCTGTGCTGGCGGGTCCCATATCGCATATTGTTAACATTAGTTTTAAAAGTGGCATATTTCCTTCTCATTGTAAGAATGCTAAGGTTATACCTCTTTTCAAAGGTGGAGATCAACTAGATGTTAACAATTACAGACCCATATCTTTGCTCAATGCTCTCTCAAAAGTGATAGAAAGATTGGCTAAGTCAAGATTAGTTTCATTTTTAGAAAAATTTAAAATACTTTCTGACAATCAATTCGGTTTTAGAGCAAATAAAGGTACAAATGATGCTGTTTTAAAGGTATTGACCAAAGTTATAAGCGCGCTGGACTATGGCAACAAAGCTATAGCGGTGTTTTTGGACTTATCAAAAGCATTTGATACTGTTTCCCATGAATTCCTACTTAAAAAACTATCTTCTTTAGGTATTAATAATGCAGCAATGGACTGGTTCAGATCTTACCTTAGTGACAGAACACAACAGGTAGAAATAAATCAAATTTTAAGCAAGGGTAAATCAATCTCCTTTGGAATCCCGCAAGGTAGTGTTCTTGGGCCAATATTGTTTCTTATTTTTATAAATGATTTGTGTAGTCTGAATATTCATGGAAATATTGTTAGTTTTGCAGATGACACTGCCTTAATATTTGATGGTAAAACTTGGGATGAAACATTTGACAAATGTAATACAGGTTTAAGAGTAGTAAATAGTTGGTTGAATAATAATATCTTAACTTTGAACACACAAAAAACCAAATATATCACTTTTAGTATTTCAAGTAAAAGTCAGCCTTCTGCCACTCATAACTTGATTATTCACAATTGTTTGCAAACATGTAACTGCAGCCCTTTAGAAAATGTAGTCAACATCAAGTACCTCGGTGTAAAAATAGATAAATTTTTGAGATGGAACGATCATGTTAATATGTTAGTGAATAATACTAGGAGACTTACCTATATCTTTAAAGAACTGAGACATATACTAGACAAAGAAAAGCTAAAAACAGTTTATTTTGCAATAATCCAGTCTCTGCTTTCTTATAATATATTGTGCTGGGGATCCTGCCCAAAGACTTATATGCAACCACTTAATATTGCCCAAAAACTAATCCTTAAAGTTATGTTTAACAAAAAATTTACATATCCAACTCATTTACTTTTTAAGGAATGTAAAGTCATGAATATAAAACAGTTGTTTATTACACAAACACTTTGTAGATTTTTTAAAAATATTAATATTGCAGAAAGAACGCAGCAAATTCGTTCTACGAGAATTGGCTCTGGTCTGAACTTTATGCCAATTCAAACTAAATCTTCCTTTGCTCAAAGAAACTATTTTTACCAGGCTCCACTCTTATTTAATATCCTTCCAGAATATGTCAAGTCATCTAATTCCTTGTATACCTTTAAAAAGAATCTCAAATTATTTTTATTTGCCGAGGATTGCCAATTAATTTTTTCATCTTTGTCCTTCATAAATTAAAAGTATATTCTATTGTCTAAATCATTTTTTCATCTTTGTCGTGCTAAATTAATAGCATAATATATTATATACATATATTTATTATTTATCTTAGTCCTTCAAAATTCAAATGAACTATGGTCACCCTACTTTGTTTACATTGTAATGTGCCAAGACTGCCAAGGGCCTTTAGCTTGTCCATTATCTGTGTAACAATATTGTTTTTTGAAGTATCATTTTTATTTTACCTATATTATTTGTGTTTTTTGAAGTATTATTGTGTTTTTTGAAGTGTTATTTTTGTTTCCTTTTTCCTTTTGTGTTATTTTGTTACTTTGTAAATAATTGTTAACCTCAACACAGGCTTGTCCTAGTGAGGTTAAAAATTGTATTTTAAACTGAAAACTAAAATGTGAAGAAGAAACAATAAACAAAAAAAACTTCGCAGTACTGAACATACAGCAACTGTACATCAAAATTATATCTATACATTACCAAAAAGACAAGCTAAACCAACATACTGTACAACACAACTACTGTACAAGACATAGACATCAACACATGACTCCGAAGATAAATACCACCTATGGACAAAGACATTACCGTAATCTGGCTCCAAAACTTTCAAATTTAATTGAAAAAGACATTAAAGACATTCACCTGATAAAAAGCGTAAATCTAAAACACAAAATACATACATGGATTGTAAACAAGGGTATTATATACTGCGGACATATGATAACTTCTTCAATATAATAGCTACCTGTATTAAATTTTATCTCTCTTTTGTTTCAAATAATTTAAGTTCTTTATATCATCTCTTCTCCATTTTTTCTTTTCTTTTCTATTTCTCTTATTAATTTTCATTTTATGTTTATTTTTCAAAATTCTATTTATTAATTAATAATTTATTTTATTCTTTCTTTTGAAAATGATATAAAAAATATTAAATCACTGCCACCTCGGAACAGGCTCAGCCTAGTGAGGTGGCATATACCTAAAAGAATGTACATAACATGTATTTTTTGGTTAATAAATAATAAAAAAATAATTTAAAAAAAAATATATTTCAAATTTCAGAAATAACAATATTATCATCGACTAATGTTTTTTTCCAAATTATTGGCAGCTACCTTTATTATTGGAAACAAGTATTCGAAGAATGTATTTGTTACCTAAGGTTCTGGGTTCGAGTCCCAGTTGCGACCGTTATCTTTTATTATTTTTCTTTGTCTTGTTTATTTTCATATTTAAAAAAATTAGATTATTATTGTTTTCTTCTTCTTCAATGATATATTACATTGATGGGAATAACCTTCAAAAGTTAAAGAGAGTTTTTCTAATAAAAATATGAATATTCATTTAGGCTTTTATAAAAAGTCAACAGGTGTTTCATAAAAATAAGTCGGATATATTTATCCGAGACACTATCTAGGTAACAAATACATTCTTGGAATACTTGTTTCCAATAATAAAGGTAGCTGCCAATAATATGGAAAAAAAACATTAGTCGAAGATAATATTGTTAATTCTAAAATTTGAAATATGAAGTTGACAATTACGACAGTCTCATATAAGATCGCAGTAGCCCAATTGGTAGAGGTGTATGTCCCGGTAAGACGTAAGGTTCTGGGTTCGAGTCCCAGTTGCGACCGTTATCTTTTATTATTTTTCTGTGTCTTGTTTATTTTCATATTTAAAAAAATTAGATTATGATTGTTTTCTTCTTCTTCAATGATATATTAATGATTTTATTTTTAAATATTGAAAAACCTTATTAAAAATTATATATTGTGGTTTAAATCAAAAATAGAGTAAGAAGCGTTCCGAAATGTTATAGTTACCATCATTTAATTGTATTTCCCTGTTCAGAATTATATAAAAATATCTTGTATCTTGTGGAGTACCACAGGGATCAATTCTTGGACCGTTGCTCTTTCTAATCTACGTAAATGACATAACAAAGTGGGGTATTAAAGGAACTATACAACTTTATGCGGATGATATGGTAATTTTTTATACTAAACCGAACCTAGCGGAGCTTGAAACGGAAATGAATGCTGATATTTCCCATCTCACATGTTGGTTGAGAATAAACAAACTAACCCTTAACGTAAAAAAACCCACTATATACTTTTCGGTAACAAAAAAAATTTCAGCCTCGATATCAAAATTGGAGACAACTCCCTCGAAAAGAAAATGAGCACAAAATATCTGGGTCTGATCATAGATTCCCAACTCTCGTGGGATCTCCACGTAAATCATGTAAAGGAGAAAATTACACCCATAACTGGTGTACTAAATAGGCTTCAAGGATTACTACCCATCCCTTTATTAACTTCAGTCTACAATGCCATGGTACACTCTCACCTGTCCTATCTCTGCTGTATCTGGAGCTTTGCCTCAAAGAAATTGATAGCCGACCTGCAGGTAGTTCAAAACCGAGCTCTCAGAAATATTCATGGACTTCCATGGGACACTCATGTCAGGGACATCTATTCAGTTTCCGGTATCCTTCCAATCACAATCCTTCCTAAACATGAAATCACAAGCACCATCCTACAAATTACCCAACAATCAACTCATACTAACACCAAGCCAATTTATAATCAAGACATCCACAACCACAATACTCGAAATAACAATAAAATCAGCATTCCTCAAACACACACTACAAAATATGGGATAAAATCTCTGAACTATATTGCCTATACACTATATAATTCGCTTCCAGATATGTACAAAAACATCCAGCATAATAAAAAATTGCAAAGCAATGCTTTAAAAGAATATTTTTTAACTACATTTAAAAATGAAAATATGTAATCGTCTTGTCATTTTTTGTTATATCTTATATACTCGGATCTGTTTTTCCCTCTCTTTACTTGTTTTCTCTTGTTGTTTGTTCTACTTAAAGGCCCGTTTATAATAGGAATAAGAGATAAGAATAAGCCGTTGCCATAATCCGTAATCCGTAATATTTTAGATCGTCGTTTATAATTGGAATAGGAATAAGCCCATTGAATTGTCTATGACGCTGTCACTTTACTGTCACTTGTATATGTTAAATGACGAAATTGTATCTAAGAAATCAATTCCGCGTCATTTATATTAATTATTATATATTATATCACTTTTGTATTGAGCAAATATATGTAAAATGCGATAAAATATCCAAACTCCGCGTAAATATTTGTTCAATACCATAGTGTATCGATCGAAAATACATACATCTCAGCATATATCTAAGCTTTCCGTAATCTATAACCGTAAAAGATAAAGTTGAACCATCTTTTCGGTTATGGAAAAAAATAACAGATTATTGCCAACTATTATAAACGGATACACAGGTTTCCTATCTTCCAACTTCTACGGCCTAGGGCTTATCGAATACGGATTACAGACTATTCCTATTATAAACGGGGCTTAACCTGTCTTTATTTTTATTTTTATGCTGTACTGAATGTAAAAATTATATTATGATATCAATATACCTTTATAAAATTGTAACTACTACCTCCTACCTATGAATTGTAAGTTCCTCCTGTCCTAAAATGAGTTTTGTAACTCATCTGGATTGCTCTAGCAAGAAATAAAAACAATGAAAAAAAAAATAATATCTTCTATCAAAAGTAAGCACTGTGAGCCGCTATATTCTTTTTATGAACATTTTCTACGATTCTTCCAAGGGGAGTATAACTCGACGTCGATGTGACGTCAAATCTTCGCATCCAATAGAAAGCTTTATATTTCTTTATAAATTTATAATCTATGGTTTTAGCCTTGGCTAATTCTATGGTTGCTTACCTGTCAAAAGTCAAAACGGGTACTAGCCGGTTCACACGGGGCGATTTTTGTCGGTCAACTCGACAGTTGAAAGCTAATCGACATGTGTGAACACTTTGTCAACAAAGTTATCAACTTTTTTTGTTGCTAGCGAAAGTTGATAGCACGTCTACTTTTGTCGTTCAAGTATGACTATCGCCATTTTGGTTTTACTAATCGTTCGAGTTTTACATCGAATCGTCGTGTCTGAACACATGTTTCAAGTCGCTTATCATTTTTAGTTACTCGCGGGAAAAAGTAAACGTCAGGCGTTTCATTTATTCGGTACTATTTCCTACCGTCATGGAATCCGTTTCAACCAAAAAATATCTGAAATGGTCGGACGATTTAATGTTCAGATTTATGGATCTGTACCAAAGCCATCCCTGTCTTTCGGATCAAAAACAAGAAGTATACAAAAATAGAATATTATTTTTGAAATGTAAATAATATTATTTTGAAAAAAAATAGTGTTGGATGCGCCTAATTCACTCCTTCTCATGATCCATTTTCTCACCCAAGTACGACGTTTTTTATGTTTTTTCATAATCCCCAGCTCCTCTCACAGAACATCGGAAATTAGATCACGCAATTAGACGCACGCACTAACAATTTCAGTGGACACCATTTTGAATGTCAAAATCGGTTCAACTTAAATTGAAACGTGTGAACAAAATGTTGCTCAACTTTTTTCGTAAAATAAAAGTTGGTCAACAAAAATCGAAACGTCTGAACGCCCAAATGCAGTGTCAAAGGCTCTACAGATTTTGGTTCAAGTCGACATAAGGGACACACAAGATTATGAAGGTATACATCTGTTTTATATTATGTGAAAGGAAAAAATTTACATGTTTTGTTCGCGAAATTTTGTGTTTATGTATAATATTAATGTTTCAGAGCGTGACAGTGACTTCAGAGTCATGCACTGTGTCGATTGCTGCCAGAAGGATTACAAAAGATTACGAAGCAAATCTGTGTTTCATTTTCCATACACATGCATCGGCTCATTCCAGGATTCATCGTTGCAGCATTTTTGTTTAAAAGGTATAACAGACTACCGGACGTTCTGAATAATGTTATCATCTTGCTTTGGTGATCCACGATCACATGAATTCATTCATATTCACTAGCTAATAACGTCCCAAAGAGAGACTGCACCAATATTCTTGTATTTCTTGTTTCTGTGTTAAATATCTATATTAATATATAATAAAATTGTTAAACATAGTATTATGTGTTTTCATTTTTCTGTTTTAAGCAGAGGAATGTCAAAATTCGATAATATCGCAAGAACGACCAATTATATTTGAAAATATCCTTTTACAGGAATTGAAATTTCAAGTATTTTAAGGTTAATTTAACGATATCTCGATTTCTTTACAGAGCAGGGGGTTCCTATCTGACACAGCGTTATTCTGAGAATATGAGCTGTAAAGAAAGATACTTTAGAGCTCATTTTCTCAGGACAACACTTTGTCAGATTTATTTATTTATTGAATCTATATCATAAGGTTTACATTTTTTTTTTGGCCTTGCCTGTCTCACTAGGAACTCCTGTGTCGAGACAGACTAGTTTACAAATATGAAATGAATATGAGATGAAACTTTCTTGTCCTGTAGGAACATTTTGACATTTCATTTTTAAAATAATATTTTAGGCTAATGGATTGGGTATGTTCGGACGCAGGATTATATTGTCTATGGTCGTGCTTTTTTGAGTTTCCTCTATCCTCGTCTATGGTGTGTGACGTCAAAACTTGCCTTTGTTGCCATATCCATGGTAAAATAGTGACCAAAGTTGCCCCATACAAAAAGCCTGAAGATATCAATCTAATAAGTGTTTTATTAATGGATTTTTTCGTTGTCAATGGAAATGTCACTGACTGCTGATGCATAATGCTATTTTTGCTCCGCTTTGAATTAATTGAACAATATTTGTGTTCCTTTTACTCACTTTTGTGTCACTTCAGTGACTATCTCATTTCTTTCCCAAAGTTTTTTCACATTATTGCACTTTTCTAGTGACGTTTCTTCAACACATTGGTATTGACCGCCGCGCTTCACCTTGTACGTAAGTACGTTCATGTTATTTTGACTATGTTAGACCTAAGCCCCTTAATTGGTGAAAGGTTTTAATAAAAATATATCACATTTATTTTGAGCCAACCAACACCAACCAGGTTAACACGCGACAGTAGAGAGTACAGTAAAGGGGATGTTTGTTTTAGTTTTACGGCCGCTGTCAAAAATGTCCACCAAGCAATTAGTAAGTTTATTTTTTAATTACCAGACTTGGTAATGAAAGACGATTTAAGTTATTTAAATGATTTTTTTTTGTTCAGAATGGTGATCTTTTATCGGTATTATTTAATAATAAATATAACATATAAGAACTGATCACTTAGATGACAGTTAAGTCAACCGGATCGGAATACGCAAACTACACGTACTAAGATACGTTTTTAGATTTTCACGGCCAAAAGCATTTTTCGACAGAAAGAAAAGACGTTTCGGACAGCGTTGCAGTCGGCTAAAGAAGGAGGTAGTGCAACACGGCATAACACCCCAAAAACAAACAACGAAAATACTCGTAGTGAGTTTGACAGTTCTACACTTTGTGTGGCTACGGTCACGAAAATAAATCAGTTAAGAATGCATTTCGTTCTTTTAAATCCTTTAGCTGAGCGAACTCACTATTGTCGCTCAATGGGCGTTAGCGGCGTCTAGATCCAATCGTCATTGTAACGAATATCTTTTTCTCCGCCGTTTTTTTTTTTTGCATGTTTGTATTTCTTGTATTAAAATATAATTCTATGGTTTTTCTCGTTTAGTTGAATGACTCGTATAAGAGCAACAAGCAATCTGCGAAAGGGACACTTTAAAGCGGGCGACAAACGCGAAGTTCACATCAAAAAGATAGTGCGTTATAAGTATCTTTTCTACCGACACACAACGTTATAAAATATTCCTTCCTACGGCAGGAGAAGGGGTCAGTTGAAATCGGAAGCGGTCGAGAGAATGTCATTTCTTTGTACTGGATATGTTAACTTGACAGCTCCGTGCATGCTCCGTGTATTAAAAATGACCCCTTCTCCTGTTAACGGTAGAGAGGGGGTCGCATAACTTTTCTGATATCGCCACTGTAGCGAATAGGAAAAATAATTCCGATTAGCGAAGATTCAAACCGCGATCACAGCACATCCTCTTTTTACGTCTGGCGGGTCTCATGGGATTGTATGGCGAGCGCTATTGTGTTATAAATAACTTTTTGATGTGAGCTGCAAGTCTGTCGCTACCTTTACACTCCAATCAGCATGGAAGCGAGTATACTAATTTTCATTAGTATTTGAATTGCTAGAGTCAGTGCACTATTAACTTAAATAACTTCTGAACACAAACTGTCCTAGCGTTGAAACTTTTAAAATCCCTTAAGGTGGAATCAGACAGTTCACTAATGGTTCATTATTATATTTCATTCGGCCTGTTTTACTCGGAATGACACGTCAGAACATGAAATGAAACAAAAGTGAAACGAATATGTGAATGTTCGCTTGAGTAACCATAGAGTAAACCTTCACTCGAGTGAACAGTCTGATTCCAGCCTTATCAAGACTATTTTTGATTGATTATCAATTAATAACACCGTCATTCCTAATTGCTCGATGAATACAGTAGTCCATAATATATTCGATGATTCAAATATTATTTCCATAAATGTCAGATTTGGCATATGACTGCTAGCGCCTCAGCGTCTAAAAAAAGAATTATTCTGCCGCTTATCGAAGCTGGAGCGGTAGATTTAGCACGCTTAAATTGGAGCGAGGAATGTCGTACATAGAAAGGATACGGGCCTCTTCCTTTGCTCAAAGAAACTATTTTTACCAGGCTCCACTCTTATTTAATAGCCTTCCAGAATATGTAAAGTCATCTAATTCCTTGTATACTTTTAAAAAGAATCTCAAATTATTTTTGTTTGCCGAGGATTGCCAATTAATTTTTTCATCTTTGTCCTTCATAAATTAAAAGTATATTCTATTGTCTAAATCATTTTTTCATCTTTGTCGTGCTAAATTAATCGCATAATATATTATATACATATATTTATTATTTTATCTTAGTCCTTCAAAATTCAAATCAACTATGGTCACCCTACTCTGTTTACATTGTAATGTGCCAAGGGCCTTTAGCTTGTCCATTATCTGTGTAACAATATTGTTCTTTGAAGTTTCATTTTTATTTTACCTATATTATTTTGTGTTGTTTGAAGTATAATTTTTGTTTTTCCTATTGTTTTATTTTTGTTACTTTAAGTAAATAATTGTTAACCTCAACACAGGCTTGTCCTAATGAGGTTAAAAATTGTATTGTAAACTGTTATACCTAAAATATGAAAAAACAATAAATAAAAAAATAATAAAAACATATCTTCAAAATGCGCAGAACATCTCTTGGTAAATAATCACAACACACTCAACAACAAGGGGCCTACATGATTACGCCTTGAAAGAAAGGGTGAAAAATCTACGTGAACGATTAGAAATCAATAAACGAACGAATGACCCTAATTTAACACTAATTGATAAAGTACGGAAAATATTTATGCCTTCCTTCTCAGTATTTTCAAAAAAACCTAAGCAATATAACGCTTTCAAATAATTCATAGCAATAACGTCATTATTAAACAATTAAGAACGCATTAAAAATTAGTGCGGAGAAAACATACATTGGTTTTAACCCTTAACCGGTAATAAATAAATGTACGCACGTTCAAAATAGACATTTAAAATCGTATTTAAGTGGAACCTCGCTCATTTAAAAAGTGTATCTGTATGCAAATAATATGCTATAATCCTTAATGCTGTTATTATGTTATTGTAATTTCAGGTCTCATTATTTAACTTTCTATATTATACATATATATTTTGCTAAATTGTGTTATTATTTTAATATATTTTTTTTATTATTTTTTTATTATTATTTCTTATGTGTAGATACATTCTTATTCTTATTATTTTATTTTCTAAATCTCTTTCTAGTAATTATTTCTTACTTATCTTATATAGAACCAACTTTCTAGTATTTAGCTAATTTGCACTAAATTTTGTTACATTTATATGTGTTGCTTTTTTACAATTATTACAACTGCATTTTTATACTTAATTACTGTAACCAATGTATAAAATTTTCATGTTAAGGCCCATTAGGACGTGAATAAATAAATAAAATAAACAAATAAACGTAGTATCAACCACAGTTTTAAAATGGCCTTGTAAGCCGAATCAGCTGTAACGAAAATACAAATCTATAATGATTGAAGGTGATTACTTAAAGCTCTTTTATATCTTTTTCGTTGTTTGTTTTTGGGGTGTTATGCCGTGTTGTGCTACCTCCTTCTTTAGCCGACGTTCCCTTTAGAAACGTCGGCTAAAGAAGGAGGTAGCACAACACGGCATAACACCCCAAAAACAAACAACGAAAATGCTTTTGGCCGTGAAAATCTAAAAACGTATCTCTTTTATATCTCTTGTAAATTGGATAAAGTATCAATGTTCTGTTGCAGGTCTAATTTATTTTGAGCTGGGACCAATTCTCTGGGATCATTATATTAAACCGGAACGCTATCACATAGACATGGATCTTCCAAACCCAGAGAATGTTTCCATCAAGGTGGAACCAGGGTCCCAGGAAGAGGGTAGAGGTGAAATGCCGTATTCGGATATAGATATCTACCTCCCGGATGTAAAGAAGGAATGTTTGCAGTATGCGGCGAGTACTTCAACAGTCAGTAAGTTGCTTTGCAAGAGTAAGAAAATGTTAAACGTTGATTTCTGATGTTGGGAATTCATGTCCGTTTTCAAATGTTTTTTCTTCGAATCGAAATTGTATGCTTCTTCTGGGCGCCTATTAATGCTAATGCTATTTTGATATTAACTTTAAAAAGTATATTATCAGATTGTTAGTCAGTGGTTGAGTGGGCATCGCGTTTGGGTCCCACCCAGGCGTTACGTGTTCGATTCCTCGGCTGGCTAAGTCCTCCATCACAACACAAGCAACATCTTCCGCTTAGTGTGGTGGTAGTAGGAAATTTTCAAATGTTATTAGATTATTTGTAGCCCGGTAACGTTTGTCTTTCTTTAAAAAAAAAAAAAAAAAAGAAAAAAAGATAACTGTCCAACTAAGAGGACTTTCAAATTTGTGTAGCTTAAATTAGTTCCGATCCCCAAAGTTGAGATCTCATCTTATTTGGGACATTAAGTAAGTTACGTGTATCCATACACGCACATGCGGGCTAGTTAGTCCGGCAGGTTTGGAGATAGAATAGGCCAGCGGTTGTCAACCTTTTAAGCCCGCGTACCTCTTGACTCTTACTACAATTTGTTGTATCCCGTACCCTCTTTATATCTTCTGTACACGTGTAATGAAATAAAAATTCAAGTGCGCCCCACGGTTAAATTTAGGAGCCACCTATGGTCTGGAGCCCCAATTTACCTGAAAAAAATTCTCGACTCTGTACAGAAACGGGTGGTCCGGTTGATATATTCTCATGTCTTAACAAACGGATTGCGATCTTTAGATCACTGGCGTCGGGTGCTATCCTTGTTCTACCTGTATATCAATGGAAGATGCTCCGAGGAACTAGTGACATTTATCCCGTCGGCACCGGTGCATAGTCGGGAAATTCGCCACGAAACCCACACGGCTGTGGAGCGATTTGCCGCCTCTGTGTTTCCTTCTTCCTACAAGATGGGTCTCTTTAAGACCCATGTTCACTCCTTCCCCTCCTCCAAAGACCCTCCACGCAGCATTTTCAAAGATGAAATAGGCCCTACGCGAAATTATTTTCCCCAGAGCCTCCTGTGTGGAGCTTATGTAAAAATAGCCACACAAATACAATTAATGGAGTAAATTTGTACACGACATGTATTCTCTGTATGATCAATCATACAATGTTAACGTACAGTCAGTAAATTGTGACCCTTGAGCTTGCTTTGCAGAGCAAAGTTTTACAATTTTTTCTTCAATTTCACATTGGTAGAGCTTCTAGTCTGGTTCAGCATTCAGGCTGCTAAACCACCCAGCGTAAACCGCCGAAATTTGAACACGTTGAGCTGCGTTTTTAAACCTTCATTCGTACCACGATATTGCGTAACCCCAATGTTTGTTTCGCGTACCCCACAGGTAGGGTACGCGTTCTACAGTTTGAAACCACTAGAATAGTCCATTCGGAGTTTGGAGACAACCATTTAGGAGGCGGGTGTAGGTACCGCCGTCGCAGAACTTAAAGTAGATGTTACTAATAAACGCTAAACTTCATCCATAGTACAACACGTCCTTAACGAGGGTCATAAAATAGACTAATAATACCACAACAACAGCTACAATTTATAATGAAACAAAAAAATTTACCGCGAAGCTATAGAAATTCGTAAACATAAAAAAATTATGAACACCAGAAATGACTCAGTCAGAATTCCCAACACCTGGAAAGTTATAATTGATCAAAATCCCCCATAAAAGGGCATTTCCAAAATCCTCAAAAGTACCTCTCATTAGTTCAAAGCCACCCAATCAGGTCTTTACACGCAAATCGCCTACCCCCTCCATAGTCAAATCACCTTCTACCCGTGTTCTTCGTTCATGACATAAGATTTAAAATGCACCCACTTAAGTCTTGACTTCTGGACTGAACAGACATGCGCAAGCGATCAGTTGGATACAAAACTCAAGATATAAGGCCTCTGAAGATGGACATTGAGTTCTGTCCGAAACGTCAGGAGTTAAAAAGTCCTTCTAAGGACTACGTTACTCGTGGCAGAAAAATATTCTACGTCTTACACCCGTGAAAACCTTAATTATAACGTATAAATATATATACTTCATTATTATCCGTTGAAGAAACTCTTAACTTCAAACGAGCAAATTTTGATTCTATAAATTGCCATCTTTCTAATGTCGACTGGTCTTTTTTATCTGATGTAAATACTGACAAATCCTTAGATAACTTATATTCAATATTTTCTAGCACCATCAAATCTGATGTACCATTACATACTCCTAAAAAACATACATATCCAACATACTTCTCATCAGCACTAAAAGCCTCACTACAACAAACAAAAAAACTTCATAAAAAATTCAAAGAAACTCAATCGATAATTGACTATGCAACTTTCAGTCAGATTAGAAAAAAATACAAAAATCTGTCTAAAATCTGTTATAAAGCATATTTAAATTCTATTGAGAACACAACTTTGTACTTAAAAAATCTCTGGAAATTCATCAAAACAATTAACAACGACAGCGCAGACTACCCACCACAAATGCATATGAACGACAAATACGCCAACAACACACAAGATATCGTTAATCTTTTCTCAGATTTCTTTAAAAATGTTTATGATGATGAAACACCAGAAGATAAAATTCCTTTGTATACATTTAAATACACCACACATTTAACAGACTGCTATATATCTGAAGAATCTTGCAAAAAAAACTATGTCCCTTAGACATTAACAAATCTGCAGGCCCTGACACCATTCCGCCAATTTTCCTTTAACAGTGCTCCTCTGTATTATGTAAACCACTAACCATTCTCTTTAACCAACTACTATCTTCTGGACATTTTCCTGTCTACTGGAAATCCAGCTACATTATTCCGATATTTAAAAAAGGTGATGAGACTGACATTTCAAACTATCGACCAATATGTATACAGTCTGTATTACCCAAAATCTTTGAATCTCTAGTTCTTGATGAAATATATCCCTCATTAACAAAGGTAATAAATGACAAACAGCATGGCTTCATTAGAGGTAGATCAACTACAACAAATTTATTACTTTTTCAAAATTATATATTGGAGGCTTTTTCTAAAAATAAACAAGTTGACTGTATATATACAGATTTCTCGAAGGCTTTTGATAAAGTGTCTCATAAAGTATTGATCCGTCAACTTCATGCTTTAGGTATCAGAGAAAATATGTTAAGATGGCAAAAAAGTTACATTTCTGGTAGAAGTTTATTTGTTAAAATAAAATCTTATACATCTAAACCATTTGCCGCCACTAGTGGTGTACCGCAAGGTAGTCATCTTGGCCCAGTTTTATTTCTTGTTTTTATAAACGACATAGTCAAATGCTTTAAAGAAGTCAATGTATTGCTATTCGCCGATGACATTAAATTATATAAAGAAATAACTCTCTTTAATCACTGTGAAGTTCTTCAATATAATATAGACATGCTAAATAACTGGTGTTCACAAAATTATTTATATTTAAATGTAGATAAATGCAAAACTTTGACCTTCTCCAGAAAAAAATCATCACTATTGTTCGACTATTCTATAAATGGAATAAATTTAGAACGTGTAGCGGAAAAGCGAGATCTTGGCGTAATAATGGATGAGAAACTAGATTTCACGGTCCACATTCAACAAACTGTAAATAAAGGTATGAAAATATTAGGATTTATTTTAAGAACAATTAAAAACTTTGAATCTTTACGAATCGTAAAATTGTTGTACATATCCCTAGTACGAAGCCTAATCGAACATAACTCAATAGTCTGGTCGCCCTTCTACAAAATTCATATCCATAATATTGAAAGAATTCAAAGAAAATTTCTAAGATTTGTAAATTTTAAACTTAACATCCCTTTAGAGCACATAAATTACTTATCATTAATGAATATTTTAAATATTCCAACTTTAGAAAACAGACGAAAAATAACTGACCTAACCTTTTTATTAAAATTATTAAACTCTAAATTTGATTGCTGTGAACTCTTGCATTTAATTAATCTACATGTACCTACACGAACTACTAGACAAACATTAACATTTTATATACACACATCTCATTCTAACTATAAATTGCATTCCCCAATACAACGATTACATAGTCTTGGTAACCAATATTTAAGAATTATTGATGTATTTGACAATAATTTGAATTTGTCAAATTTTAAACGCCGTATGTGCGAACTATTTTTACTTAATTCATAAACTATTGTAAATACCAATTTTATACATTTTTATTAATACCTATTATTATTGATTTGGAGGATATTGGCAGGCTATCTATTTTACATTATTTTTATTCTGTATTACCTACATTTTGTCAACTAATATTTTATCTAACCTATATTATGTGTCTTTATATTTTCTGTTACTTACCTTTATTTTATTCACTTCTAACTCTTCACTGTAATTAATCGAAACATGTTTTGCTTTATGTATGTAAAAGCCCTATGGGCGTTTAAATATAAATAAATAAAATAAATAAATAAATTATAGTTGCATCTCGGAGAAAGACGACAGTCATTTTGAATGTTATGCACTATTTTTCTGCACGTATCAATTATGTAATAATATTTTGTTTCTCCAGGCAGCATTATTATGGAGACTCCTACCATCAAGGCAGAACCAGGACCCCGAGAAGAAGTTAGAGAGGGATTTACATGTACGGAAATGGACACAGATCTCGCGGATGTTAAAAAGGAATGCTCAGAGGGCTCTGAAATAATTACCGATACCGCAGGTGAGTTGATATTTTTTCTGTTTAAGTTTTGAGAAACAATTAACGCTCTCCTAAGCTTTGCATTTTTTTGTTATTTTATGGTACCTACTTACACTTATGTATATTAATCAGCTTTATGGTTAATATTTTTCAGAAGGATTCGTGAAGAAACGCTATGAGGAAAAAAAATACTCTTGTGCTTATTGTAACTATTCCTGCTCTCATAAGTCCCGGTTACACCACTTGTGCACCCATACTGGAGAAAAACCTTTTTCTTGTCCTGACTGCGACTATTCTTGTTCTCAAAAGCGTGATCTTAAAATTCACACGTTTACCCACAGTGGCGAAAAACCTTTTTCGTGCTCCGAATGCAATTATTCATTTTCTACCAAGAGCTCTTTAAAAAGTCACATGTTTACCCACAGTGGGGAAAAACCTTTTTCTTGTCCCGAATGCGACTATTCTAGTTCTCATAAGGGTCATCTTAAAATACACATGTTAACCCACAGTGGAGAAAAGCCTTTTTCGTGTTCCGACTGCAATTATTCAAGTTCTACCAAGAGCTCTCTTAAACTTCACATGTTTACGCACAGTGGAAGAAAGCCTTTTTCATGTCCCGACTGCAACTATTCATGTTTTAAAAGTGGTGAGTTTAATAGTCACATGTTTACCCACAGTGGAGAAAATATATATTGTAACGAATGCGACTATGTATGTTCTACAAAAGGTTATCTTAAAATTCACATGTACACCCACCGTCGAAAAAAATAACATTTTCATGTTCTGATTGCAACGATTTATGTTTTACCAAAGGTCGTCTTAAAATGGATATATTTTCTCACAGTAGAAAAAACCTCTTTTACGTTCGGATTGCAATTATTTGAGCTATCAAAAAAGTCACTTGCGGACTCATTCGCTGAATAGACTTTCTCGAAGAAATTGGTCTAGCCAATCGAGCATGCTCTGTTGATTAAAAAAATTATGCCGATTCATTTTTAATGTTGTTTGGAAGGCAATTTGACCGGTCAGTGGTTGAGTGGGCACCGCGTTTGGGTCCCACCCAGGCGTTCCGTGTTTGATTCCTCGGCTGGCTAAGTCCTCCATCACAATACAAGCAACATCTTCCGCTTAGTGTGGTGGTAGTAGGAGATTTTCAAATGTTTTTGGGTTATTCGTAACCCGGAAATGTGAATTATATAAATAGCCCTCCTCGTTACCATGTTTTATTTTGGTTAGTGTGTTTTTGTGGAGGTTCTGGATTAGTCGTGATAACACATATTTATTGGTCCTTACATATGAAATTGGCGTTTTGTATGGGAGGAACATAAAGTCGATTTTTTTATTATAATATATTTATTTAATCAAAGTATGTACCATTGCTATCAAAGTTGCTAGTACGGCAAAACGCCAATTTCATATGTAAGGACCTAATATATATGTTTTGATTAAGGTTTTCACGGGTAGATGATGTAGAATAATTTTCTCGGTTTACCCGCGTAACGTAGTCCTTAGAAGGACTTGTTGACTCATTAGTTTGAGACAAAACTTAAGACATAAGGCCTCTGAAGATGGACAGCGAGATCTGTCCGATACGTCAGGAGTTAAACAGTCCTTTTTAGAACTAACTACGTTGCACGGGTAAACCGATAAAATTTATTCTACACATATATATATAAATGTATAGTTTTTTAGTTTTTTGTATAGTTTTTCATCTCGATTATTGACCTCAATATTTAATATAGCGAATATATGTATAGCCCGCCCACGCGTCGCTGTGGATAACGAAGCACAACGCCATCTACCAAGCGCCATAACCAAGTATTGTGTGTTGTGTCAATTAATTAACTTACATAGCCATCTGTCAGAAACGTATCGATCTTACAAATATTTTCACATAATTGTCCCGTAAAAAACATTTAATTCGCTATATTAAATATTGAGGTCAATAATCGAGATAAAAAACTATCCTTTATTTTAAGTTGGACCAAATTACATACAGTATGCTAAATTTCATCAAAATCCGTTAAGTAGTTTCGGAGATTACCTTGGACGAACATTGTGACGCGAGATTTTTATATGTAAAAGATATTTCCTTACCTTGTTTTGTATTATCTGCAATTCAAGTTTTTGACAAAGTTAACCACCCCATCTTACTAAAAAAACTTGAACAAATAGGAATACATGGAGACCTATATCGCTAGGTGAAATCATATTTATATAACAAAACTCAATTAGTTCTTATTAATGGATACAAATCATCCCCTATAGTTGTAACTTCTGGTGTACCACAGGGTTCAAATCTTGGCCCTCTGCTTTTTCTTACATTCATAAATAACAAAAAATATTTTTCATGCTTAATAACTGTTTGCAAAATAGCTGTTTTCGACAAATCGTAATCGGCCTGCAAATGTTTTTCTGATGTGGTCGTATATATGAAGGAAATAAAAGGAAAAATATTTTTAGGTAGAAAACATCTCAATCTATACTTTCTTATTTTTGCATTTTTAAATTAAAGAGCCCTTTTAGCTAATTAACGATGTGATATTCTTAAATAAACTGAATAAATCAGTCAATTTTAAAATCGTTTTAATGTACCAAAAAACTGGTTAATTAATAAAATAAAAATATCATGTAATAAAACAGTATCTAAGGTGTGTCAATTAAAAAAAATATAAATCAAAATTTAAGTAAATTTAAGTAAAAACTGAATCACTCAAAATATCAGTTATTAACTAGTTCTGAATATATTGCTGGAATAATTAATATGCCCTTTTTACAATTGGTTACATAATTTACTATCGAAAATAAACGCATGTTCGCTCTGAATATCCCTACACGCATCTGGTCCAGGGATATTCAAAGTGAACATGTAATACGACCGGTCAGTGGTTGAGTGGTCACCAGGGTCCCACCCAGGCGTTCCGTGTTTGATTCCTCGGCTGGCTAAGTCCTCCATCACAACACAAGCAACATCTTCCGCTTAGTGTGGTGGTAGTAGGAGATTTTCAAATGTTGTTGGGTTATTCGTAACCCGGGAATGTTTGTCTTTCTTTTTAAAAAAAAAAATGTATTATGTGTTTATGATAAATAAATAAATGTTTATAATAATTAAATAAATGTTTCTGACAATTAAATTAGAAATATAATATGATATGTGTAATATCTATTCGGTGGTGTTTAATTATTCTTTTTACATATTTTTATTTAAATATATATTTTTTTTCATGACTAGTTTTGGCATTTTTGGTAAAACTCTCTACTACCTATCCGGAGGTCGTGGGTTCGAATCCTGGCGTGCGCAAGTAATTCTTACTTGATTGATACTGTAATTTCACAATTTCAAAATATTATATTATATTATACGGAATAGTCGCAGTATCACCCTGCTATAAGATCACCATTCAGGATTGAAACGTTGCTTGATATGGCTCTAGCCTTGCTTGGTGACGAGATCTGAATAGTCAAGCTGTCGGATCTGACAGTTACCATTTCTTTTTCAAACGTAACCTTAAAAATTTAATTTAGATTTTTTATTTTTTTGTATGATAACCGCACAAGAGTCCCAACTGACCAATATTCTAGTTTGTTTCAGTTTTACAAATCTTTATTTCCATTATTTTTTGTCATTTTTGATAAGGCCCTCGACTAGCTTTTCGGAGATTGCTGGTTCGAATCCCGGCGTGCGCAAGTAATTTTTATTTGATTGATTAATTTATATCTAAAACAAAGTCGGGTTAGTTACACCATTTATAACTCAAGAACGGCGGGACCGATTTATATGATCTTTAATTTGTTGAATATGTCTGTCCCGAATAGTAGAATAATAATTAACACAGTTGAATAATTTAAAAATATTATAGTGCGGCACGTTTGCAGAGTAAAAGATAGTCTTAGTATCGCCCTGATATTAGACCACTATTCAGGATTGAAACGTTGCTTGAGTTGGCTCTAGCCGTGTAGATGGGTTGGAAAAAAATTCAACAATTCATCAAATATTTATAGTTAATTTTCACGTTCTCAGAAAGTTATATTCAAGTTCAGTGATTATTTCAGTTTTATGAAGCATCAGGCCTATTATGATATACTAATTGAACTTGAATAGAACTTACGCAAAAGCGCAAATAAACATAAAATATTTCATGAAATGTTAAAGTTTTTTGAAACAACTCATCTTTGTCTTCGAACTCGATTTCCCAGGAACCTCAAGTTCCCGGACCCTATGCATATATAATATTGTATCATAATATATGTATACATATTTTGTATTAATAAAAATAAAACATAATCGTCTATTCTATTATTCACAATAAGTAGGTATGTTTGTCATGTTTTCAAAGAAAGTCAATTACAATAATAGTTTTTTCTTTGATAACTAATAACACAAGTAATTATCGATTCATAAAAGTAGTATTTAATAACCGCAAAATACACTTTTATTTCACGTGTTTAAATACATTGTGACGAAAAAGTAATAATTTCCATTGAAAAATTATCCTTTTTAGCGCTTTCTGTCAAATTTTAAATAAAACTGCTTTTATACCCCTGAAAACAGGCAGGATTCGGTGAATACAATCACACATGCGTTTCATGGTTAAGTCGACGCGCTAGAACTTGACGGTAGGACGGAATGCGGCGGAATTGGATTAGACGTAGCGTTATGAAATTATTTACAAGGTTACGAAGGATTCTAAAATTTACTTATTGAATAAACGATACTAGCGACGTTACGAAAATATAGGAAACTAATATCACCGGAATTAAAAATGTTCATAGCCCTGCTGTCCTCTTAAGAATGTTTTCACACATTATTATTTGGCATTGTAATTTTAAATTATAGACGTAGGATATTAAATAATTCCTAGTAAATAAAAAAAAACTAAACAACAAAAATTAATACAGAATCAGAAAAAAATACATAGTAGGCGACAAATCGGAGAGAAAAATGGATTAGCACAAACAGTTTTCTTCACATAACCAATTTGTCAGCAAGCATCTCCTTCTGAAAATAAGTTTATCGTTTTTTATTGAATTCGGTAACATTGTGTAGATTTAAGTGACATTGTATTCTAAGGTTCTTTGACCGTATTAATTCAGATATCTGAGAATACCAAGTCGACGACAGTTTATTTTTGGTTTAATTTACGAGTTAATTTTTAATGAAGTTATAAGCGGGCGACAAACGCGAAGTTCACATCAAAAAGATACTGCGTTATAAGTATCTTTTCTACCGACACACTACGTTATAAAATATTCCTTCCTACGGCAGGAGAAGGGGTCAGTTGAAATCGGAAGCGGTCGAGAGAATATCATTTCTTTGTACTGGATATGTTAACTTGACAGCTCCGTGCGTGCTCCGTGTATTAAAAATGACCCCCTCTCCTGTTTACGGTAGAGAGGGGGTCGCATAACTTTTTTGATATCGCCACTGTAGCGAATACGAAAAATAATTCCAATTAGCGAAGATTCAAACCGCGATCACAGCGCATCATATTTTTACGTCTGGCGGGTCTCATGGGATTATATGGCGAGCGCTATTGTGTTATAAATACCTTTTTGATGTGAGCTGCGAGTCTGTCGCTACCTTCATACTGGTAAAAAATATTCTTAACCTATGGATTTTATACAAAATATATTAGGGGGGGGAGGGGGGTGCTCTACAGGGATTTTATTCAATTATGGATTTTATTACATCTGTTGTTATGTGATCTCGAGTGTCCAACTATCTAATTATTTTTTTGGATATTCCCAATAGGCTAAGACCACTTAACAACAAATGTAATAAAATCCATAATTGAATAAAATCCCTGTAGAGCACCCCCCTCCCCCCGTCCTCACCCCTCCCTAATTTGTTTTGTATAAAATCCCTAGGCTAAGAATATTTTTTACCAGTCTCAAGATCGCTTTGACAAGCTGAAACCGGTTACGGTCAATAAATAAAAAGTGGAAAAAGTTTTAAATTTGTTTTAATATAATATTATAATGGAATTCCACCACAAATTATCAGTTTCAAAAATAAAAAGATTTATTGATAATTATAAGTTATAGTTATAATTAAATATTATATGAATTCTCAAATTACTCAACTGACCACCCATGTAACTTTTTTTTTCTTTCTTCGTAAAAGATTTGTATTTATGCTCTGAATGTAACCTATGTTGCTGGTGAGGTTGATTTTTGTGTGAAAATTTTTCTTTACGCTGTGTGAGACGCAATAAATAAATAATCAAACAATATTGTCTTTTATTGGTGCTTAATTGTTATAATAAAACTGACTTAACTGTTGTAATATCCGCGACTAGAATATCGACGTGCTCGTGCTCCTACATAATATGTTTTTCTGCTTGGTTATGTTACCTGTATTTATTATTAGTATTATGAGATACCTGACACATTCCGAGAGTTCCCCTTCCTGTGCGGAGTGCAAATTAGGGGACTATAAATATCACACCTCGTTTGGGGGACGTTGTGAGGGGGGTCATGTAAGAATTTGTCGGCGGGGACTTTTGTAATTCGGACCTTGAAGAGGCCTGTATTAAATGGTGTAGGAAAGGTAGATGCCAGTAGATTATTCCAGAAACGGCTCGTTCTAAAGAAGTAAACATTAGCTATGAACGGTTGGAAAGGAGTGAGCATTTTAATCGTATTATTTTCTTCAGGACCTCCTGTTTAGAGTTAACGTAAAAAATACGATTGGGAAAAGTTGGGACTCGAAAAACGCCGGGTATTTACACTTCATACAATATATAATATCATCATCTTCGTTGGAATCAGCACTTAGCCACCCTAACTCCCCGAATTCGCAAGCTCTCTTATGTCTTTCGAACACTACGAAATATCCTTACTCCTACAATACTGAAAACAGTTTACTATGCTCTCTGCCAATCCCAATTAGTATATGGCATCATAATTTGGGGCGGATGTGCTCGTAATTTTATTGATCCTCTACAAAAAGCCCAAAAAACGATAATACGTGCAATCAACAAGCGACCGACAAGATACTCCTCCACTCGACTCTTCTCTGAATACAACGTCTTAAACATACGGCAACTCCATCTAAAATTTACACTAACTCATTTCTTGTTTAAATATACGAAAAAAACCCTCTTACAACACAATTACACCACCAGAACAATAACAAACCGAAACTACAATGTACCTACACTACATACCACGTCAGCTCGAAGACACTTCATGTACCTAGCTCAAAAAATATTTAACCTTCTCCCCGACAACTTAAAAACTGAAACCCAACCCCATAACTTTAAAAAACAATTATCTCTATGGATCGTCACACTTAGGAACTATGATATATAATCTTTTTTTTTTACTTAAATTAATTTGTATAACTCTAATATCTATCAATATTATAATTAACCTATTATTATAAATTATTATTATCAAAATATTTAGAAACCTCGATGTATATTATTTGTAATTTAATTTAATTTAATTTGTATAATTTAGTAAATTATAATTCAATTTATCAACCATCATACTATGTAACTTATAAATAAATTATTATTTATCTGTAACCCACATTTCCATAAATTCATTGTCATATTATCTGTAAACCACACTATCATCAATTATTTTATTATCTGTAACTTCGTTAACATAAATTCAATGTTAATTATCTGTAAATTTCATCTATCAATTATTATTTTATCTGTAAATTTCATTGTCATAAATTCCTTGTTATATGTATTACCTATAAACATCATTATCTATCTTATCATCAATTACTATATTATATGTAAATTTCATTATCATTAATTCATTGCTGCATTAACTGTAAACCTCATTATCATAATTATTATATAATCAGTAAATGTACTTCATTACCCATATAATCTGCATACTTCACCCGCCATAACACAGGGACATCCCTAGCATGGCGGGCGAAATAACACAATATGTACACTATGTATAAAATTCTTTAATAAATAAATAAAAAAATAAAATAAAATACTTTTACATAAATATAATTCCAAATAACACAAAATATGCAATAAAATTTACTAGCAACCAGCGAGATTTGAAACCATGACCTCTGGATTCGTGTTCAAGCATCATAACCACTCAACTATGGAGGCATTCAATAATCACGTCAGGCATAACCAGAAGAGTACGAACTTGTGAGACGATATCATAGTAAATAAAGGAGTGTGTGCCGAGACAGACTTGTGTGACGGTCTATCACTGCGGGGTAGCGGCGGTGTGGTTAGTTAATTAGAAGTATAAAAACCAATTTAGAAAAAAACCTAAATAAAATTGCCGGGAGATAAGTCGAGTCTACGTCTGGTTAAAAGAGCAAACACCGCAGTTCTGTTCCCTTTTTTAAATGGATGTCCGGAATAAACGCCTTGAGGAGATAATTACCACATCTGAAGTACCTCGTCTGCAGCACTCTGATTTCTCATATTATCTCATATAGGATTTCATCAAACAGCCTACTGTAATTAACATCAAAGCATCATCAAATAAAACAACTAACCTTGTTTAAACCACAATTTATTAAGAAATATCAACATGTTTCAAGTGAATGGTTTCTTCTTGACGATATAAAGTACACTAAAAACTAAAAATGAACACATACAAGAATAGACAATTAAGTTTCTTACTGAAGACAAAAAATATTACAATAATTAAAAGTAAAAATTAAACCCATACAGTAAATAGCAAAAAATGTGATTCAAATAAAACTTTTAGAACCAATAATAATATAGGAACAAGCCTTAAAAACTCTAAAAGTAAAAACCCTAAACTTGATAATAGTGGCATATATGAATATAAATGTGGCCACGCCGACTGTAACGCTACTAATATCGGACAAACGGGAAGAGCATTCTTAACTAGATTCAAATAACCTATTCGATGTACTTAATATAATAAAAGCACTTCTTTAAAATTCACAGACCACCCCTTAGTGAATAAAGGCGTTCTACCTGACAACAAGGGGCCTGAACCAATATACTTAGAAAGAAAGGGTCTTAGATTAAATTTACTTGAACAATTAGAAATCAATAAACAAACGAATGACTAATTATTAAAGTGGGGAAAATAATTTATTCCTCCCTTATTGGTATTATATTTATTTTATTTTATTTATTTGAGACACAAAAGGATATTTATAGAACATTCTTGTTGGTAATATAAAACAAAATTAAATACAAATATAAATATCCCTAGACTAATGTGTCTGCAGTAATCATATTTGCATGTGCACAGAAGCAAACACATAAAAAAAAACAATGTCAGTATTTTTATACTTAAATAAAAAAAACTTAATTATAATAATAAAAAAGAAAGAAGAAATAATCTAATAAATAGAAAATTTTTATGAAAAAATAATAAAATAACAAACAATCTTTTATTTTTATTTTTTAGGTGAACAAATTTATTTATTTATTTATATTTAAACGCCCGTAGGGCTTTTACATACATAAAGCAATACATGTTTCGATTAATTACAGTGAAGAGTTAGAAGTGAATAAAATACAGGTAAGTAACAGAAAATATAAAGACACATAATATAGGTTAGATAAAATATGAGTTGACAAAATGTAGGTAATACAGAATATAAATAAAGTAAAAATAGATAGCCTGCCAATATCCTCCAAATCAACAATAATAGGTATTAATAAAAATGTATAAAATTGGTATTTACAATAGTTTATGAATTATGTAAAAATAGTTCGCACATACGGCGTTTAAAGTTTGTTAATTGTGGAGATACTTCTTGAAACAAGTTATATTATTTACAAAAAATATATATGATAGTGTCTGATTTAGCCAGATCATTGTATGATCTAGACATTCTAGAAATATGATTAAAATATCCAGTATTATTGGTAAAAATTTCGGTCCAAAATATGTTAAGGTTTCTGATAGATTTGGGCCTGGCGTATAACTTGATTTGATTGACTAAGTTACTATCTACCTGATAATTCACAATTTTATAAAGCATTAAGAGGACATTTATGTTACGTCTTTTAACTAGACTCTCTAATTTGAAATATGGTAGTCTTTGTTCGTACCCATCTAGAAGATGGTACACACCTGATCGATAAGACAAGATCCGTGTAAATTTTCTTTGGACAGATTCAAGTCCAGGTACCTGTGAAATATAATGTGGATTCCAGACTCTTGACCCGTATTCAAGAACACTACGGATTAACGAATTGAATATAGAACTATTAGAATTCTTGAATAATTTGGTCGATCTTACAATAAAACCAAGTAATTTATTTGATTTACTCACAATATATTCAATGTGTTGGTTGAACGTTAGTTTGTTGTCCTAATATAAATAAATCCTAAATCTTTAATCGATTCAACTGTTTCCAGATTGTGATCACATATGGTATATGAATAAACAGTTTTGTTGGTGTTCATGGTGAAATTTATAACTTTGCATTTTGCTATATTTAGTTCCATTTTATTATCAATGCACCAGGTAGATATTGTGTTACGGTCTTTTTGTAAGAGTTCACAATCTTCCATATAATTAATTGCTTTATATAATTTGAGGTCATCAGCACATAGAGACAAATAACAGCGAGGTTTTAATGTAAGATCGTTAATAAAGATTAAGAAAAGCAAGGGTCCAATGTGTGATCCTTGTGGTACGCCCGATGTAACTGAGACTAGTGAAGAGTTAAAACCGTTAACAGTAACTAATCGACTTCTATGTAATAAATATTATTCTAACCAACTAAGCAGATTTCAGTATGTTTACAAAACCTAAACAATATAACACACCCAAATAGAAGATTAATAATAAATTCAGTAAACAATAAAGAATACATTAAAATTTAGTGCCAGGAAGACAGATTTCAAAGTATCCTACATAATGGAGAATCTATTGTTACAATTATTTTCTTAGCAAATTGGTTTAACCGGTAATAAATCAATTTATACACTTTCGAAAATAACTTTTAGAACCGTATCATTAAGTTGTCTCGTACTGGTACAACCACGGTTTGAAAATGGCTTTGTAAGGCGAAACAGCTGTCACAATAATGAAAAACTAAAATACTTGCAGAAGTTAAAAATTACACATTATTTTTTTTTAATTAATTGGAATTCTTCGAAATAAACACAAAGACAATAAATAGTTGTAAATAGCCCTTTCGTGAATTAGAAAAACTACATTATGTACTGTCACATGTCATTTTATTTTTTACGTGTGGCGGGTCTGTATGGGATTGTATGGCGAGCGCTATTGTGTTATAAAGTATATTTTGATATTAACGCCGTGTGTGTCCAAGGATTTAGGGTGTAAACTGTTTATCGTGTTAACTTTTGGGGTGAAAGCTAGAAATAAGTAGTAATAATAGGAACACGGAAGAGGCTTTTCTCCTGTAAGGGTTAAAATGTAAAATTTGTAAGTTTTCTTTCAGAAAACATTAATAGCTGAAGTAGGAACATGAAAAAGTTTTTATTCACACTTTTTTGGTAATATGTTTATTCAGCTTTTTTCTTTGTTACTATATTTTAACTTATAAATCTTACAAAACCGATCAATAAGTTTAATTTTAAGAAATCTCTAATTTTTTCTATTTATTTGCTTACAATAATATAATTAAATCTATAATAATTCCTTAATACTTAATATTAAAATACTTGACTGATTATTATGATGCTTATGATCATATATATGTGCGATACTAATTGTTTTATTAAGACTTAGCCAGCCGAGGAATCGAACACGGGACCCCTGGGTGGGACCCAAATGCGATGCCCACTAAACCACTGACCGGTCATTTGTTTTCCATACTATTTGTTTATCACAGATCTAGGTATTTGTCCATAATATTATTTGTTTTCATGTTCAACGGAGGTAGAATGACCTTACGTTTGAGTTCTATCACCGAATATATTTAGAGATATATTAATAATAAACATTTGTGCTTCTCAATGCCTAGTAGGTTAGTTGTGGTTTACAGATTGTTTTTAATTCTGTGTTCCAGAATTGATCTAGCGTTTATTGTAATCTAACCTACTGTGTGTAGGAAGCGCGTTACACAAAGAGAACAATTTTTTATAATCGCCTTCACATAATTGAACCTCTTTTTTACCGGATATCAATTTCAGGAAACGAATTTGTAATTGTTTTATTTTATTTAAGTACGTTTTGTACGTTAATTCATAGCTATTTACATAAGGCATATTAACCATTCAGTTCTTCGCCTTTGTGTAGGTTTTTGGTCCTTTGCAATTAAAGCTCAATAAACGAAATATTTCTAAGCGTAGCAGAATACAAAAACTGTTTTTGAAAGTTAAAAAAATACGCTTTCAAAGTATATTATTACAAAAAAAATGTATAAAATAAAATTTTGCGAACAAAAAAAATTGTAAAAATGACACATCCGCGATGTTCTTGTGTGAAAACGGTACTAAAATCACGGATAACAAAATAAAACTGATTTTATAAGGGTACTTATTTTATAGTACAAATGTATAATAAACAATTCTATCACCTCACTTTATTACCATTTCATACAAAAATCGTGCGATTTGGCGGGCGAAACTGTAACTACAAAGTATTTTTTATCTATTTCTTTGGACAAATTTGAACAGCAAATTAGATATAACAACTTCTATGGGAACATGTGCGTTAGCTTGAAAACAAGCTTATTGGACTTGACTGCTAATTATATTGTCGTGAAAACACGCTAAGGGGTCTGAGTGGTAAACCACTGAGGTTTTTCTCCATTGTGAGTAATAATGGGCTTTTTAAATGTCCTCTTCAAGAACCTGAATAGCTGCAATAGAAACAAGGATTTTCTCCAGTGTGGGTGCGTAAATGCACTGTTAAATGTGACTTACGTGAGCAGGAGCAGTTACAATGGGAACATGCATGAGGTTTTCTACAGTATGGATGCGTAAGTGCAGTTTTAAATGTGATTTATTTGAGCAGGTGTAGTTACAATAGGAAAATAAATATGTTTATCTCAAATATGGGTGCGTAAGTGCCTCCTTAAAGTTGATTTGTTTGAGCAGGAGAAGTTACAATGAGTACATGAATAAGGTTTTTCTCCAGTATGGGTGCGTAAGTGCACCGTTAAATTTGATGTGTTTGTGCTGGAGTAGTAACAGTGAGGACATGAGTAAGGTTTTTCTCCAGTATGGGTCCGTAAGTGATTTGTTAAATTTGACTTGAGTGTGCAGGAGTGTTTACAATGGGCACATGAATAAGGTTTTTCTGCAGTATGTTTGCGTAAGTGCACTGTTAATTGTGACTTGTATGAGCAAGAGTAGTTACAATGGGAACATGAATGAGGGTTTTCCATAGTATGGGTGCTTAAGTGATTTTTTAAATCTGATTTATTTGAGCAGGAGTAGTTACAATGGGAACATGAATGAGGTTTATCTGCAGTATGGGTAAGCAAGTGCCTTGTTAATTGTGACATGTATGAGAAGGAGTAGTTACAATGGGAACATGTATGAGGTTTTCCTCCATGATGCGTTTGCAAGTCCGTTATTATATAGACATCGGTTTTACCTGAGGCAGCCTCAGTAACACTTTTAGAGCGCTCTAAGAATTCCTTTTTTAAATCTGGCATATCTATGTCTATTTCGGTATAAGGGTTTGCCCCTCCATCTTCTTCTCGGGATCCTGGTTCTGATTTAATGGGTAGAATCTCTGCAGCAATGCTAACTGGAATAAAAAAAAAACAATACATTGATAATATTAATTTACTTGCGTATTAACTACGTTTTGGACTTTTTAATCATTTATTTATGAACGCCTTGAAGATTTTTTCCTTTAATAAGTAATAATGGTACTTAGAAAGTATTTATTATATATTGTTTTTGTCTTTAATTCGTAGAACTCAATAATTTTTTTTTAAATTAAATTAAAATAAAATTAAATAATGTTTAGTATTAAGTTCTGCAAGCGTTTAAGTTTTTATTATTGTGACAGCTGTTTCACAATTAAACGACGATAATTATACGATTTAAAATGTCAATTTTGAAAGTGAGTAAATGATTTATTAACAATTTAACCGATTATCTGGGAAAATAATAGATTCGTCCCCAGGGGTATTTTGTAAATTTGTTCTTAATTGTTTATTAATGACATTACTGCTGTGAATATTGTTTAGGTTTTGTGAATCTACTAAGAGGTGAGTAGATTATTTTCCTTACTTTATTAATCAATGTTAAAATAGGGTCGGTCGTGCGGTTATTGAGTTATAATTGGTCAAGTAAATTTAAAGGAAGACCTTTTTCTTCTACATGTAACAGTTTAGGTCCCTTGTTGTTATGTGGATTGTGATTTTTAACCAAGAGATGTTCTGCGAATTTTGAAGATGTGTTTTTATATCATTGAAGAAGAAGATAACAATATAACAATAATAATCTATTTTTTTTTAAATGTGAAAATGAACAAGACACAGAAAAATAATAAAAGATAACGGTCGCAACTGGGACTCGAACCCAGAACCTTACGTCTTACCGGGACATACACCTCTATATTTATTGTGTTTTTATTATTATAACTTCGTATATGTACTTTGAATTTAGTTGAGAACGCCCTTCCGGTCTGTCTGATGTCCGTAGCATTACAGTCGGCGTGGTCACATTTGAATTCATATATGCCACTATTATTAGGTTTAAGATTTTTACTTTTAGAGTTTTTAAGGCTTGTTCCTAAATTATTATTAGATCGAAAAGCTATATTTAAACCACATATTTTAATTTCTTTTGTAATTTTTAGAGATATTGAGCCGAGGAATTCGAAACATGCAAATTATTATATGTTTGTATTATTTACCGGATGTATTAAATTGATTTAATTTTTGTTATTTGTTCAATGTTAATTGCCTCATAGCAGTTATTAGTCGCGATCGTTTTAATCGTCTCCTTTTCTTTTACATATACTTTATTATCTAAGGGAATGAATGTTAAAGAGTTGAATGGTAATCGGATAAAATATATAATAATTTTTATGAGACCAAGGATGATTTGAATTTTGCATTTATTGTTGTACCTGTAAAAGTTGGTTTTCTAAATATTTTGACGGTACGTTTAATATTACTTTTACCATTTGTCAGATCTGAAAAAAATATTTTACTGTCAATCTGATGTTCAACTGTGAAACAGATTTTATTATGAGTGGTTTTGGCCCAATTAGTAATGATATAATATATCGACAATTGCAAAGCATTTCATTCTAACCGACTATTACTTTAGATTTGTTCCCGAAGTCCTGAAAAGACCCAAAATGCATAGCGCACATATAATTACGGAGATAATTGATATTCACAAAAAATCTATTAATATATATATATATCTCTATATATTACTCAATAGTCCTTATTATTTGGTAATTCAAGGCTAAATAATTGGAACGAAGGAAAATTTAAGGAAGAAACCAAAACTAAATTCAGAAAAACATTTTATACTCTACTACTACTGTATAATCTACTTTATACTCTAAAACCAGCTCTAAGAGTTTGGAGCTGATGCTGATGGATACAGAAGTGCTGCAAGAAACGATGGCTAAAATATCTCTCTCTCTGATTTCAATCCTGGGATTGGTTTGCAGCAATTTCCTCTATTTATAAAATATGAGGTTGCGCAAAACGGTAAAATAACACAAAATTAATCACGCTAATACTTTTGGCCGTGAAAATCTGTCTTGTCCGTGAAAAAATTCCAAAACGGATATGAATTCCGAATATCTAAAATCAAAATCCAACATTTTTTTTACTTTTGCAATGCAACTTACTGACTGTCGGAGTACTCGCCGCATACTGCAAACATTCCTTCTTCACATCCGGGAGGTAGATATCTATATCCGTATACGGCATTTCACCTCCATCCTCTTCCTGGGACCCTGGTTCCATCTTGATGGAAACACTCTCTGTATTGGGAAGTTCCATGGCTTTCTGTGATAGCGTTCTGGTTTAATATTATTATGGTTTTTAGTTTCGGGTTCCAAATAAATAATACCTGCAGCAGAACATTATTTGATAAATCCTATTAACGGGTGATTATAGAACAGTCTTGAGAAATCACCCTAAAATAAAATAAATACACGGTTATTTGACCTCGTGCAACAAGTATAGCAAATATTAAGGTGGAGAGCAGATATACAAAAAAAAAATACCAGTAAAATTGAATATTAAGAAATAATAAAAGACAAGGAATGCAACATCGAAAATTCATTACAAAGTATATTTATTAATAACAATGAGTAAACGCGGATATAAAAAATTGTCGAAGTAATGGAATTAGATAATTGTAACAAATTGATATTTTCCGCTCAGGGTAAAAATGAAATAAACTAACTAATCCCTCGGCTGGCTTTTGTCACAGCGGCTGTAAATCTACAACGAACAACTCCATGTGCTGTGGTCTATACACCTGGATCGTGTTGGGTAGCTCAATATAATTATATCTAGAATATTGTTAAATATTATGGATTTTTATAATAAACAGTCACCAATTAGGACTCTTAGCGCCTCCGCCCACTCAGGCAACTGAAAACTCTCAACTGACAACTGTCTTTGTATGACAATGTGATGGCCCGCACACTTCACAATCACACAAAACCCCGTTGTCAATGGTAACGCAAGCGGTGACTTGCGACTTGCTTTGCTGGTTGCCCTGGCCGGCCATTGATAGTTGCCAGCTGTCAGCTGATGGTTCTTCATCTATGGTTAACCAAGCTTTTTGACCAATCAAGACAGAGAAAACAGTCGGTTTTAGTTGGTTTTCAGTTGCCTCAGTGGGCGGAGCGCCTTAGTCAATATAACATGAACCTACTTACATACAAGGCGACGCGCAGCTTTCAGTTTCAATATGTTGAAGAAACTTCACTAGAAAAGTAGAAGTGCAATTATTAGAATAAATTCAGGTTAGAAATGTGATGGTCACGCAAGTAATTCAAAACTGTATAAATGTAACGCAAGTATTGTGTAGTTAGTACAATATTACTTTAGAAAAGCGGGCCAAAGTCAGCATTGTGCAAAGAACGTCACTGTTAAAAGAAAGCATAGATATTGTATCACACATCACAGTGTGATGTGTGATACAATATCTATGCTTTCGTGACCATAGACAATATAGTTCTCTTTCGGTATCTACGCTAGCGGTGGGCACAATCGATGAATAATCGATTATTTACTCGATCTTTTTTACCATCGAATGATTTCGATTCATTTCCTTAGAAAAATCGATTCTCGCTTCTCGATGTCAAATTCATTCGAATGCCAGTCCGAGAGAATCGGGTTGGAAACGTCATCGAACTTGATATCGATTCTCGCTTCTCGATGTCAGAATCCATTCGAATGCACAGTCCGAGACAATCGGTTTTAAACGTCATCGAACTTGGAATCGATTCTCGCTTCTCGATGTCAGAATCAATTCGAATGCATAGTCTTGAAACGTCATCGAAAGTGATTTTGCTTGACAAACGATATATTTTATAGGTACATGTTATAAACAACCTGATGTGTGAATTTTAAATTATGATTGAATACTTTTAGGTAACGATTTACGTTTTCAGTATGGTTTATACGTAAAAGATTGCGATGGTGATAGCTTTCAACAATTTAAAAATGTTTATTATGAGGTTATGTATCATCTATTTGGGTATTGTATATTTAATTTAAAATAAAACAATAACTTAGTATATATACCATTTTTATATTTAATGCCGACCGGGTTTCGCTAAAACCGTAGTTTCTTCAGGGCAGTAAATAATACTCTACCAAAATCAGCAAGTAATATGTTTTCATATGGACATATCCAAATATATTTAATTTATTTGAAATTAACATGTGTTTCTTTGTTTGTAATAAAAATGAAACGATTTCTATAGTAAGAAAACTTTATTTGTATATTTAATGATAATATTTATATATTTAATGATAATATTTATATATTTAATGATAATTTGTTAATAATTGCATACGAAAAGGTGTCCATAACCTACATGTTATTTAGAGGTTATTTTTTTTAACAAAAACGATATAAAATTATTATCTTCATGTTAAACACACACTGTCAATATTATTAATAGGAATTTGTACCTACCGGCTAAACTAAATATCTTATTAGTAATTTTATTGTTTTGAGATGCCCACATATTTGAAATTCGTGAAAAAAAGGAATAACACTAATGTTGCCATCAAACAAAAAGGAATTTGCAAATTTGCCATTGCCAGGAAAGAAAAAACGGTGATTGAAATGTTGTTGCAGTACTTACTTACTAATGTTGCGTTAGTTAAACATGTTATTTAGAGATTTTTTTTGAACAAAAATGTCATATAATTATAATTATTGACATATTATTAAACATACATAAATATTTTTAATGGAAATTTTTACCAATGGGCTAAACTAAGTAGCTTAACAATAATTGTTATTTTGTGAAATGCATACCAAAAAACAACAAATAAAATGACAACAAAAAATAAGCGTTGCCATACATGATGCACCATAATAATTTTCGGCTTCCTAAAATTCTCGAAAAGGCACACTTGGAGCGCGCGGGCACACTTCACATGCCGTCTCTCTAATGTCCTTAGGTCGAGTCTAATGTAATCCAGTAATCGATCTTCAGTTGATCATTTGTTTGTCGAAGAAAATGTCCGTAAATAATGTATAGTACCAAAATGTACAAATACAACATCTTCAACACCAAACAACTCGGACTAGGGAGTGCGGTGTGACGTCATAATGTCGCCAGTTCACACAATTTTGAAAGTGAATTAATTAATTTAATAATTTTTTTGGGGGTTTTGAGTACGATATTCAAATTTAGTTAACTTTTAACATATATTAAATGCATTGAAAACACTATATCACATACACTGCATGTAACCTATTTGGGAGTAGTGCCAATACAAAGGTAAAAGAAAAAAGAAGAAAAATTTTGAAGTAAGAAAATAAATAAACCGAAATAGGATGTTAACAAATATATATATGTCTAACTAACTAACTAACCATCAATCCGTTTCCCCGCAGGGGTAGGCAGAGAGGACGGACCGCCAAACAACTCGGTCTTGGCACACGCTCCTTGCCTCATTCACATTCATACATCTTCTCATACATACTCTTCCATTATTATTTAACCTAATGTTGGTTTTTTTTTTTTTCTAAGGCGGAGACGGTTTACAAGCAGTTCCCGTGAGCACTTAGGCCATAGGCCCATTGTGCTATCTCCCATTTTACCTCATTCCTTTAATAACAACCCAGTCCCTTTAATAAAGTTCACCAGGGTTGTCATTGGATATGTGGCTAGGTCTTCTGGTTCTACTGTATGTCTCCCCAGGTATCTGAGCCTAGTTCCCACCAGGGCAGGACATTGGCACCATAGGTGAATTGGAGTCTCTTCCTCCTTTTAACATTTTCTGCATATATTAGTGTTTTCCACTCCCAATATCTGCAAGTGTTTCCTGAGATGGCAGTGTCCCGTTAATAGTCCTACCAGTTCCCTCAGCGAGTTTCTGTCCATATCGAGTAGTTTCCTGGTTCGTCTAGGGTCCGGTCCTTTTATGAGAACTTTGGATTGTCTCATTCCGGGTGCCCTCTCCCATTCTTTGCAGTGCTGGGATTTGACCCACCTATCGATATGTAGTTTTGTGTGGCAAGCTGCTACTGCTACGGCCGGCTCGGATCCTACAAGTGGTGCTTTCGCCCCTTTCCTTGCTAATTTATCAGCCCGCTCGTTGCCCCCAATAGCTTTATGACCTGGTACCCAAATCAGGGTTATTTTATTGATGTTAGCGAGTTCTGTGAGAATAGTCCTGCATTCCATAACCAGTCTAGAGTCGCATCGGTTACTTTCCAGTGCCATTAGGGCAGCCTGGCTATCAGAACATATGCTTATGTTCTTATTCCTGTACCCGATGCGAATATTTTTCTGTGGGCAGGCCAAGATGGCTTTCATCTCAGCTTGAAACACAGTACAGTGTGTGTTCCTAGAGGTATACTGAGTTCCCTCTTGGATCCCTGCAGACAGACCCCGGCCCCTGTTCCTTTCTCCATCTTGGACCCATCTGTGAACCAGATTAGTTCCTGTTTGAAGGTTGGACCTGGAACCGTGTCCCATTCCTCCCTTGTGGGATAGATCACCCCGAACTGCTGTCTGAAGAAGTAGTCGGCTTTTTTGCCGTCTTGCTTCATTCCAGCTGTCGGGCTAATTGCCCTCAGTCTTGTTCCGATCTCCGTATGACTGTTTTTGGACAGCTCACCTCTCCATTGACCTTTACACTGTAACCTGTAGGCTGCCGCCATCGCCGCCCCCTCTATTTCTAAGTTTAGTGGGGGCAAGTTTAGCAGCACTCCCATGGCTAGAATTGGAGTGGTTCGCATAGCTCCCGTGATTCCTCTACATGCAAGTCCCTGTATGTGGTTGAGTGTGACCATCACTGTTTTCAGTGTTGTTCTCCTCCACCAGACCAGGGCTGCATGCATGCTCCTTGGTTTCACAACGGCTGTGTACAGCCATTGCATCATTTTAGGGTTGAATCCCCACGTTCTGCCGCAGATCCGCCTAGTTGCCCACATTAGTGCGCATGCCTTTCTGCCCACAGTTTCCACCTGGTTTTTCCAGCTCAATTTGGCATCTATGATGACTCCGAGGTACTTAACCGTGTCTGAGGGTTCTAACTCCTTTCCGTAGAAGGTTGGATTATTCCATCCCTCTAGTTTCCTTTTACGTGTGAAGATTACTAGTTCTGTCTTGTCTGGAATGACCGACAGCCCTGTTTCTTCACACCATTCTTCCACTGTTGCCAGTGTTGATTGAAATTGAATTTTGAAGTAAGAAAATAAATAAACCGAAATAGGATGTTAACAAATATATATTGATAGTGGAATAGAAATAGGAGGGGTTAATTTTAACCAAATGTTAGTCTTACTAAACTACCTAAATTTAGAATGTCTAACTAACTAACTAACTAACTAACTAACCATCAAGCCGTTTCCCCGCAGGGGTAGGCAGAGATGACGGACCGCCAAACAACTCGGTTTTGGCACACGATCCTTGCCTCATTCACATTCATACATCTTCTCATACATACTCTTCTATTATTCTTCTATTATTATTTAACCTAATGTTAGTCTTACTAAACTACCTAAATTTAGAATGTCTAACTAACTAACTAACTAACCATCAAGCCGTTTCTCCGCAGGGGTAGGCAGAGATGACGGACCGCCAAACAACTCGGTCTTGGCACACGATCCTTGCCTCATTCACATTCATACATCTTCTCATACATACTCTTCTATTATTATTTAACCTAATGTTAGTATTACTAAACTACCTAAATTTAGAATGTCTAACTAACTAACTAACTAACCATCGAGCCGTTTCCCCGCAGGGGTAGGCAGAGATGACGGACCGCCAAACAACTCGGTCTTGGCACACGATCCTTGCCTCATTCACATTCATACATCTTCTCATACATACTCTTCTATTATTATTTAACCTAATGTTAGTATTACTAAACTACCTAAATTTAGAATGTCTAACTAACTAACTAACTAACCATCGAGCCGTTTCCCCGCAGGGGTAGGCAGAGATGACGGACCGCCAAACAACTCGGTCTTGGCACACGATCCTTGCCTCATTCACATTCATACATCTTCTCATACTTATTATTATTTAACCTAATGTTAGTATTACTAAACTACCAAAATTTAGAATGCCAATTTGCTTAATCTAACGAAAATGTTCCTTTATGTAAAAAAGTCTGATAAATTCACTTCCCTTTGGTGATGTCTGGTTCTTCGATTTTCACGTACACACGTAAACATTCACTAGTTTGTTGTTACACTTTATCACTCTTATAACTTGGCGGTAACTTCGCTGGCTGACTCAATTGGGGGCGATGAGACGGTTCATCTGCAGACGGTGGCTTGAGTAGGCGCGCTAAGGTTGGCTTCAGTGATGGTATGTCGTAGGGAAATTTCCGTAGACATTTTGTTTTGAAGAGTTTTCTAGAAATTGTTGCAACAAAAACGGCAATCTTCTTCAGGTCACAGATCAATACGGCAGAAGTATTTTGCCGCCTCATACAAGACCATAATTTCCAAAACATTATAATATTATTTATTATATCAGGCTACTATGTATCTTGTAAGTAATTTATTATTACATTATAATATTATTTCTATCCAAATAAATATGTTAATTAATACTTATTAAGTACTCATTTCCGTTTTTTTCTGTAACCTAACAAAAATGGTGTTTTCAGTTCGTAAAAAAAACCGGCAATATACACAAGAGTCTGCAACAAAAGCGGCAGTCTCTAATGAAGTAGACATTAACTACGAACGATTTGAGGTGAGTCACATGTTAATTCAGTTACACAACAAAATTTCAGTTATATTTTCCATTATATTATAATGACTGTATCCATTTTATGCTCATCGGAGTCTTTAAATCCAGAGGGAATCACCATCGAAGCAAGTTGTTTAAAGTTAATAAAAAGCATTTCTATACTGAAATTGAAATCGAGGTTCGTGATATTTATTTATACTGGGTTTTACAGATGTTCTCACTTGCGTGAGAACAATCCAGTTATAAAACTCATGTGATATTAATTGGGACAACATTTTAATATAGGCTCTTTACTTTATATTGTTTCTTCGTGGTCTACGAAATGACGTGCTGGGCTTCCCATTGATAGTAAGATGGAATTAAAGTACTCCCAATATTTACAAGTAATTACAATAATTAATTAAGTTTAAAACGAGTATAAGCATAATAAATTATTTTTAGTAGTTAAAAATTGGCTGTCTCAAAAAAAAGTAGGTAACTCATTAATAATATTCTCCTATTCTTTCCATTGAACTATAAACATTCAGAACCCATTTATATACATAACACTGAGAGTTATACTATTGTTTTCGTTTTAGGTGCAGCATTCAGAGTTTTGCAAAAACCCGAAGGAACAGATTTATCAATTCTAAATCTTTCCCTAGTGCCAAATGTGACCACCATCTTTTATCTTACTTTAGCCTGATGACTCATTTGAATACTCATACTAAAGGAAAGCCTTCAAATATACCAACAACTTGCTTCCATGGTAGTTCCAAATGTTCTTCTGTTTTTCAAAACAAGTACACCAGAATTTGCATTACGTTTATTTTCAATTATTGGATATTTCAAATACTTTTCCAACAAAGTGATGGTTAGAGAGGGGTGGGAACTGGATAAATGACATCCTGGTAGTGGAGAAAAAATATTTTCCGGAGAACCCCGCGTTGGGAGTAAATATAGCTTTTAGAACCAATAATAATATAGGGACAAGCCTTAAAAACTCGAAAAGCAAAACTTCTAATCTTGATAATGGTGGCATAGACAAAATAAAATCACGCCGACGTTATTTACATCGGACACGCAGACAGAGCATTCTGAACTAGACTCAAATAACGATGGTACGATGTAAAAAAAAAAGCATTTCTCTAAAATTCGCAGAACACCTTTTAGTGAATAATCACGTTCCACCTAACTTCAAGGGGAATGAACCATTACATAATTATAGAAAAAAGAGTCTTATATTAAGTTTACTTGAACAATTAGAAATCAATAAAAAAAACTATTGAGCCTAATATAATATCATGAATAAAGAAGGAAAACAATTTATTCCCCTTTTCTTAGTATGTTCACAAAACATACAATAAAACACATCCAAATAATTCATAGCAGAAACGTCATTATTAAAGAATATAGAAAATATAAAAAATTATTGCGGGGAAAACAGATTTCAAAGTACCCTACATAGCGAATCTATTCTTACAATCATTTTCTCAGTAATTGGTTTAACCGATAAATCAATTAATACACCTTCAAAATTGAAATTTAGAATAGTATAAACAAGTCGTCTCAAAGTGGTACAACCACAGTTTGAAAATGGCCATGTAAACCAAACAGCTGTCACAATAATAAAAAACTAAAACACCTGCAGAACTTACCAGAACCATATTAATAACACAGTTAGATTTAAAAAAAATATTTTTTTTAAACGCAGTTCTTCAAATTAAATACAAAAACAATTAATAATTGTAAATATCCCTTTCAAGAACTTAAATAAAGATATACGTAAATAAGGTATTTTCCCTGAATGGATGCGTAAGTGCATTGTTAACGATCACTAGCATGAGGAGGAATTACAATGGGAACATAAATGAAGTTTTTCTCCAGTATGGGTGCGTATATGTATTGCTAAATATATTTTGGATGAGCAGGTAAAATTACAATGGGAACACTTATGGGAAAGAATGTGAGTTTTTAAACTTCCCTTTGTGGAACATGAATAGCTGCAGTAGGAACAAATAAAAGGTTTTTCTCCAGTATGGGTGCGTAGATGCACTTTTAAAACTGATTTGTTTGAGAAAGATTTGTTACAATGGGAACATGAATGAGGTTTTTCTATATGAATAATGCGTACGTGCACTTTTAAAGCTGATTTACTTGAGAAAGATTTGTTACAATGGGAACATGAATGAGGTTTTTCTAAAGTATGAATGCGTAAGTGCATTTTTAAAGCTGATTTGAATGAAGAGGAGTAGTTACAATGGGGACATGAATGAGGTTTTTCTCTAGTATGGGTTAACACGTGCTTTTTTATATGGCACTTTCGAGAACATGAATAGTTACAGTGAGAACAGGAATAAGGTCTTTCTCCAGTATGGGTGCGTAAGTGCTGAGTTAAATTTGATTTGTTTGAGCAGGAGTATTTACAATAGGGACATGAATGAGGTTTTTCCCCAGTATGGGTGCGTAAGTGCTTTATTAAATAAGTTTTGTCTAAGCTGGAGTAGTAACAATGGGAATGAGAACATGAGTGAAGTTTTTTCCCATGATGCGTTTTCAGCTCCGTTATTATGTCTGAAAAAGAAGGGTGAAAATTTTAAAAAGTAGGTATCTCTGAAACGACAAATTATTAAACCGAATTCATTAAAATAAAAAGCGACGCTACCTGCATCAGTCTCTGTAATAATCTCTGCATCAGTCTCTGTAATGGAAGAATGCTTTAAGCATTCTTCTTTAACATCTGGTAGGTCTATGTCTATTTCTGTAAAAGGGATTGCCTCTCCATCATTTTCTTCTCGGGGTCCTGGTTTTGTTTTGATGGGTAGAGTCTCTACAGTAATGCTAACTGGAATAACAAAAAACAATACATTGATAATATTAGTTTACTTGTTTATTTAGTAGGTTTTGGACTTTTTATTGATATATTAATGAACACCTTGAATATTTTTACATGTTTACATTATTATACATTATAATTATACATTATTTTAGATCAATTGTTCAGCAATATAATAAAACGTGTTTTTTTTAAATAAATTGAAGATGAAATATTTAAGTATGCTCAATTCATACCGGTATGTAGTTTCATTATTATGTAAAGTTATGTAAAGGGGTCCAATAAGTGTAAGTATAAACTAAATAAATAAAAATAAGTAAATAAGCATAATAAGAGCAAAAAAGTAAGTAATTAAGGTACTTTGAAAGTAGCTGCAGAGAGAATGTTGTAACTTTTTTGATATTGGTTTAAGGTGTTATTATATAGAAATAATTTTGTTTATGAATTAACTTATTAATTTACGGTAAATATTTGATAATATTTTTTTCAATCTGGTTATATGTGTTTCTTTTTAATGCGATTTAAAATAAAACAATTTATAAGTTCGTTTTACTTTTACTTTAAAGACCGAACCGGTTACGGTCATCTTCAGACATTTACAGGTAAATCATTTTAAAGGCATTTTTGCTTGTGTAGTGTAGTAAAAGTAATAAACGTATGGTAAACAGTTACGGAGACATTGTTGGTTATTGGTTGGTACTGTTACTAAAAACACAAGAAAAACACAGGAGTAAAATAATTTCCCTCGGGGCATATGTCATCTTTGGGCATACTGTGAGAAGAGTATTTTTAGAGGAAGAAAAGAGTTCTAGGAAGGAAAAAGATTCGAGGGGTGGGTAGGAAACTATGGGTCAGTGAGTTCAGCGGTGACGGACATATGAATCCATTCAGTGCGGCGATGGGTTGAGAGAGTCTGGCTAGAGAAATCAAAAGGTCTCCCTCAACTAGTCTCACGCGATTCGACTCACCACGCAGTAATAATAATTTATTTTTTTTGATAATTTGTAGAGGGCCGTTTTTGTGAGAAATCACCTCAAGGGCGTAGGTGCAAGTAGGTAAACTAATGCAATCCGCCGCCAATCCAAAATTTTACAACGGTCACCTTGTATAAAAACTTATACTAGAGCAGAATCCGGAAAAATCACGGGATAATCTGAATTACCAAAAAATCAGTTCCAATTTATAAATTTAAAGAAAAATGGTTTTCTATTAAAATATTTTTGGTAATTTTATTCAAATTATATAAATATTGGGTAATTATAATCATTTCCTATTTCGAAAATGACACCTTAATTAAAAGCAAATTTGAGTTTATTGAACCAGATTTCACGAATAATGAATGCACTTGAGTATGCTAAAATAAAAATTTAAATATCACATCCTTAATATCATATCAAATAACATGTATTTATTCACGCTGAGTTTGAAAATGCGACCTCTGGATTCGTTGTCGAGGATCTTAACCGAAATTAAAATCCGAAATGGCGACCTTAAAGTTTTGTTAACCTCCAAACCGATATAAATGACACTTCACGGAGTATGCTTCCATATATATACAACTATACGTTGCCAGAAAAGAACTGAACTGAAAATGTAAAAAAATTATACTGATAAAAAATAACAAATAAAATGATGAAAGCATTCCACTCCCAAAAAATGGTGTGACTTACAGGTACATAATATAATAAATAATTTGTATAACAATATACATACATTATTTATGATTACCAAATTCTAAATTATTTTTTAGTAGGTAACAAAGATCTACTATGTAATAATTTTTACGTCCATATTAAGCGTGTCCCGGTTTTGTAAATATTTTCCCTTATATTTCACATAAGCAAGGACCGGGTTACGTCACGAACGCCTTACTCTGCCGCACGGTATTATGCTCTTAATAAAATTCAAACTGAGTCTAGTTTTTTAACTGTTAATTCATGGTGGAATTCCATTGTATTAGATATGAAATTAAATAATTTTTTCACTTTGTTCCACTTGTTTATTTACACCAGGACCGGTTTCGTCCTACTACGGACATTTTCAGACCAGTCTGAAAATGTCCGTAGTAGGACGAAACCGGTCCTGGTGTAAATAAACAAGTGGAACAAAGTGAAAAAATTGTTTAATTTCATATCTAAAAATCAAACTTGTAGAATTAATTTAATTATGAAAACGAACTTTAAAAAAAAATAAAAAAAGACTGGTATCTAAGTTTGCCTGTGAACATTGATAAAAAAAATTAAAAAAAGGACTCAACTTCCTTATTGCTGAGCAATACGGTACATGCAGTGTATGTAATATAGTGTTTTCAATGCATGTAATCTATGTTAAACATTTAACTAAATTCGAATATCGTACTCAAAAACAAGTCATCATTGACTGGCGACATTATGACGTCACACCGCACTCTCGAATCCGAATTGTTTGGTGTTGAAGATGTTGTATTTGTACATTTTGGTACTATACATTATTTACGGACATTTTCTTATGGGGCGTTCAGACGTTTCGATTTTTGTTGACCAACTTTTATTTTACGAAAACAGTTGAGCAACATTTTGTTCCCACGTTTCAATTTAAGTTGAACCGATTTTGAGATTCAAAATGGCGTCAACTGAAATTGTTAGTGCGTGCGTCTATCTAATTTCTGATGTTCTGTGAGAGGAGCTGGAGATTATGAAAAAATACAAAAAACGTCGTACTTGGATGAGAAAATGGATCATGAGAAGGAGTGAATTAGGCGCATCCAACACAATTTTTTTCAAAATAATATTATTTACATTTCAAAAATAATATTCTATTTTTGTATACTTCTTGTTTTTGATCCGAAAGACAGGGATGGCTTTGGTACAGATCCATAAATCTGAACATTAAATCGTCCGACCATTTCAGAAATTTTTTGGTTGAAACGGATTCCATGACGGTAGGAAATAGTACCGAATAAATGAAACGCCTGACGTTTACTTTTTCCCGCGAGTAACTAAAAATGATAAGCGACTTGAAACATGTGTTCGGACGCGACGATTCGATGTAAAACTCGAACGATTAGTAAAACCAAAATGGCGATAGTCATACTTGAACGGCAAAAGTAGACGGGCTATCAACTTTCGCTAGCAACAAAAAAAGTTGATAACTTTGTTGACAAAGTGTTCACACGTGTCGATTAGCTTTCAACTGTCGAGTTGACCGACAAAAGTCGCCCCGTGGGAACCGGCTATTAGACAAACAAATGATCAACTGAAGATCGATAACTGGATTACATTAGACTCGACTATTGGCATCTGACACGGGGTGCGCAGTGACATCAAAAGGTCCGCAGTGACGTCAAAAGGTGCGCAGTGACATCAGATGGCGTTTTTGTCCTAATTTGAAATGTGAATTTTCAAAAGGTTGTTGAAAGACTATTCCTATCGTAAAAAAAAAATGGTTTGAATATTCCAGTGTGTAATTTTTTTCTTTAATTTTTGGTAAAAAAAAAGGTGTGATTGTTCCCTATTAATTGAAACCGACCAATACTTTGGATCTGTTCTTGAAGTCCTGGATAGACCCAAAATGAATAGAGGACGTATAATTACGGAAGAAAATTGAAATACACAAAAAATTCAATTAATTTTAAAAGGACGTCGGGGCTATGCTCAATAAATCTTAGCATTCAATAATTGAACGCTAATTAATTGTATTGAAGGGTAATTGAAGGAAGAAACCAAATATTTTAAGATATATTTTGAAACCAGCTCTTAGGGTTTGGAGCTGATGATAAAGGACACTGTAGTGCTGTAAAAAACGATGGCTAGAAAAAGAGGTAGTGCAAAGCGGTATAATAAAAAATAAAATAAAATTATCGAAGGAAGCAAATACTTTGGGGTGTGACATTATATATTTAAATGAAAAACACTTTGCTAAACACCACTTTTCTTTTGAGTTAATATTCAATAGCCAGCCAGGTTTTGCTTAGCTCAAGCTTCGTCAGTGCTTTTTGTCAACTGTTTTTATTCACCAAGAAAAGAGGTGTTAAACCAAGTGTTTTTTCATGTAAATATAAAAATTAAAAATAATCACGGTAATACTTATGGCCCTAAAAACCTGTCTTGTCTGTGAAAATATTCCAAAACGGATAAATCTAAAATCAACATCAAACATATTCTTACTTTTGCAATGCAACGTACCGGCTTTTTTCGGTGTTTGTTTTTGGGGTGTTATGCCGTGTTGTGCTACCTCCTTCTTTAGCCGACGTTTCGGACAGCGTTGCAGTGTCCATCATCAGGGCAGATCCGGCAGATCCGTCGATGTGAATTTGTTGTGTTAAGTGTGTACTTACCGGCTGTTGAAGTACTCGCCGCATACTGCAAACATTCCTTCTTCACATCCGGGAGGTAGATATCTATATCTGTATACGGCATTTCACCTCCATCCTCTTCCTGGGACCCTGGTCCCTCCTTCATGGAAACACTCTCTGTGTTGGGAAGATCCATGGCCTTCTGTGATATCGTTTAATATAATAATGGTTATTCGTTCCGGGCCCTGAATAAATAATACCTGCAGCAGAACAGTAATCGATAAATCCTATTAACGGGTGATTACAGAAGAGTCTTAAGTAATCACCAATAAAAAAAATTAATACAAGGTTTAGTGAAACAAATTCCTTTGTGTAAACCACAATGATCATATGTTATAATATCTACAAGTTTCAAAACGAATGGTTTCTTCATCAGGATAAAAACATGATGCTACAAAGTAATTTTGCAAAGTTTGAAGAAATAATACAAGGTTATTTGACCTCGTGCAACAAATATATCAAATATCAAGGTGGAGAGCAGAGATAAAAAAGTAACCAGTTAAAATGAATATTAAGATACATTTATTACAATATTTATTTTAATACATTACACAGCGAAAATTCAAAATAAATTTAGGCGCTTAATTACTATAAAAGACAACTTTTTGCATTCGGGGAAGTGGAAAATATTGCAATTAAAATTTCGATTGAGTAAAATGAAAATTATCTACGAGAGCGCGATGCTTTGTTTGGCGGCCAGCTGTCATTTTGTTATGTTGGTATTCCCGACACTGAAGAACTAGGGGCTAGATGCTAGATGATCGTAGCCGACGTTATGCGAAACATAATTGGCGCGTATAAAAGCACTAAATAATTTATAATACTATAATGTAAACAAACCTCTAATCAGAATCATTTCAGAGTCAGACCGGCTAGAAACAATAGGAAACAATCACACATTTTTGTTTACCAAACGGCTCGGACTCGGGAGCGCGGCGTGACGTCACAATGTCGCCAGTCAATGTTGACTCGTTTTTGTTTTCACACAACTTTGAAAGTGAATTAATTGATGTAATCATTTTTTTGTGGGTATTAAGTATGTTATTCGAGTTTAGTTTACTTTTTTACATATATAAAGAAGCATTGAAAACACTATATTACATACAGTCCATGTATCCTATTAAATTAAATTACTAAAAATAAATTAATATAATTGAATAAAAAAACAACTGTGAAAACCTTTTTGTTTTTAAATATAAAATAGGTAAGACAATTTTATTTTTTTTCCGACACGAGTACGATTTCCGTGGCGCCGCCATTTGACAATGGATTTCGATAAATCGACCCAAAATAAGTCGAATATAAAGAATAAAATTTTTCAATATCTCGCTTCGTTTTCGAGATATCGACATTTTAAAGTTTTAAATGTGGTTAACTAGATAAGGATTTATAAATAAAAATAAAAAATAAATTTAATTTTTATTTATTTTTTTATTTTAGGCACTTTCATTTTTATCACAAACCATGTTACACAAACCTAGCGTAGAGGCTAAACTACTTGAAAACTGGGTTGTTTTTCTTGCCTTGACGAGAGCAGGCGCAATAAAGGGGGCACTTTCTTTTGTATCACAAACCATGTTACACAAAAATCCCAGTTATAAAGGATAGGGGCTACGCTAGGTTTTTGTAACATGGTTTGTGATACAAAAGAAAGTGCCCCCTTTATTGCGCCTGTCCGCATCAAGGCAAGAAAAACATCCCAGTTTTCAAGTAATTTAGTAATTAAGTAGGTTTGTGTAACATGGTTTGTGATACAAAAGTGTTTGTATTTTTTATTAAAAAAAAATACTAAAACTTTATGTGTCGATATCTCGAAAATGAAGTAAGATATCGAAAAATTCATTTATTTTGTATCGATTTATCGAAATCCATCGTCAAATGGCGGCGCCATGGAAATCGTACTCTCCCCTTATTTCCAGTATTCGCCAACTAGTGCTAAAAACGGATTCTTAGGTAAACCTTTTAACGTAAAAACAAAATTTAATGTAAAAAACGTGCCTGAAGGTCTTTATTCGTTTAACTGTATTTTATTTCCAGAATTTCGCCAAACTAGTACTTACCTAATTCGCATAGATTGTGCAGTAGTGACATTTCTAGCTCCTCGTGATGTTACGGTAATATATCGGGTATACCAACATAACAATATGACAGCTGACCGCCAAATGTCACGGTATCGCGATCTCGTTAGCCGCAGTAAATTTTCATTTTAGGCATTTTCAATTTTAATTGCAATATTTTCCACTTCCCCTAATGCAAAAAGTAGTATTTTATAGTAATTAAGGTGAATCTAAAGATATTTTGAAAAAAATATTCATAATAAGCGTGGCCGGTTCGATCGAAAATTTACCACTAATTGGAACGAGTTAATGTTTTCCGCTCAGGGTAACGATTTATCAAACTAACTAATCCCTCGGTTAGCTTTTGTGACAGCAACCTTAAAACTACAATGAACAACTCCATGTACTATTTATGTTGTAAAATTTTATATATTCTTATGATTAACAAGCATCAATTAAGGCGTAGGTCTTACATAGTCAATATAACATGAACCTACTTACGTACAAGGCAAAGGGCGGCTGTCAGATTCAATGTGTTGAAGAAACGTCACTAGGAAAGTAGAAGTGCAATAATTTGAATAAGTTTGGGATAGAAATATGATTGTCACTGAAGTGATACAAAACTGTATAAATGTAACGCAAATACTGTACAGTTAGTACAATATTACTACAGAAAAGCTACTTGCAGAAAGACGCAGCGCGAAAGAAACGTCAACGCAAGAATGCGTAGATATATACCACTCAGAAGCAGGGGGGTATAACTCCGAACAAAATGGCGTACCGGCTCAAAAACGTTTATCTATGGTTTGTGACGTCAGAGCTGCCATCCAATAGGAAGCGTTTTAGCTTTATATGCTAATTCTATGGTTGCTCACCTGTCAAAAGTCAAAACGGGTACACGATTCGCGAACGACGATTTCCCGGCGCGAACATATTTATCGAAATACTCGAAAATGCAGTGTCAAAGGCTCGACAGATTTTGGTTCAAATCAATATAAGGGACACTCAAGATTATGAAGGTATACATCGGTTTTATATTATGTGAAAGGAAAAATTTTACATGTTTTGTTCGCGAAATTTGGTTAATGTATAATGTTAATGTTTCAGAGCGTGACAGTGACTTCAGAGTCATGCACTGTGTCGATTGCTGCCAGAAGGATTACAAAAGATTACGAAGCAAATCTGTGTTTCATTTTCCATACGCATCGGCTCATTCCAGGATTCATCGTTGCAGCATTTTTGTTTAAAAGGTATTACAGACTACCGGACGTTCTGAATAATGTTAATCATCTTGCTTTGGTGATCCACGATCACATGAATTCATTCATATTCACTAGCTAATATCGTCCCAAAGAGAGACTGCATCAATATTCTTGTATTTCTTGTTTCTGTGTTAGGTATCTATATTAATATATAATAAAATTGTTAAACATACTATTATGAGTTTTCATTTTTCTGTTTTAAGCAGAGGAATGTCAAAATTCGACAATATCGCAATAACGACCAATTATATTTGAAAATATCCTTTTACAGGAATTGAAATTTCAAGTATTTTAAGGTTAATTTAACGATATCTCGATTTCTTTACAGAGCAACGGGTTTCTATCTGACACAGCGTTATTCTGAGAATATGAGCTGTAAAGAAAGATACTTTAAAGCTCATTTTCTCAGGACAGCACTTTGTCAGATGAAACCTTCTTGTCCTGTAGGAACATTTTGACATTTCATTTTTAAAATAATATTTTAGGCTAATGGATTGGGTATGTTCGGAAGCAGGATTATATTGTCTATGGTCGTGCTTTTTTTAGTTTCCTCTATCCTCGTCTATGGTGTGTGACGTCAAAACTTCACTTTGTTGCCATATCCATGGTAAAATGTTGACCATAGTTGCCAAGTACAAAAAGCCCGAAGATATCAATCTAATAAGTGGTTTATTTATGCTCAGAAGGTGCAATGACTTTTCCATAGATAACTCACTTTCGAAGAAAATAATCATAAAGGAGAATTCCTAATGACTCCAGATATTAATATCTACAGCCTGCATATTATGCAGGCTGTAGATATTAATATCTGGAGTCAGTAGGAACTAGCGATGGGCACAATCGATGAATAATCGATGATTTACTCGATCTTTTCACCATCGAATGATTTCGATTCATTTCCATAGAAAAATCGATTCTCGCTTCTCGATGTCAAATTCATTCGAATGAACAGTCCGAGATAGCGATGGGAATGATCGAAACTTTTATATAATCGATTTTTTTTAATCGAGACATCACAATAATCGAATGATTAATCGATTTTTTGCTCGGAGTTCGGGAGCAATAGCTACGGTCAGGGGCAGGATTTTTGTCTGTGACGGGGGGGGGGGGGGTAGGAAGCCGAAAATTATTATGGTGCATCATGTATGGCAACGCTTATTGTTTGTTGTAATTTTATTTGTTGTTTTTTGGTATGCATTTCACAACATAACAATTATTGTTAAGCTACTTAGTTTAGCCCATTGGTAAAAATTTCCATAAAAAATATTTATGTATGTTTAATAATATGAAAATAATTATAATTATATGACATTTTTGTCAAAAACAATAAATAATTATAATAATAATTAGAACAATAAATAAATTTTGATAAATAACATGTTTAAATAACGCAACATTAGTAAGTAAGTACTGCAACAATATTTCAATCACCGTTTTTATTTCCTGGCAATGGCAAATTGGCAAATTCCTTTTTGTTTGATGGCAACATTAGTGTTATTCCATTTTCCACGAATTTCAAATATGAGGGCATCTCACAACAATAAAATTACTAATAAGATATTTAGTTTAGCCGGTTGGTACAAATTCCCATTAATAATATTGACAGTGTGTCTGTGTTTAATACGAAGATAATAATTTTATGTCGTTTTTGTTAAAAAAATAACCTCTAAATAACATGTAGGTTATGGACACCTTTTCGTATGCAATTATTTGTATTTATATTTTTATATTTGTAGTTTATCATTAAATAAAGTTTTCTTACTATAGAAATCGTTTCATTTTTATTACAAACTAAGAAACACCTGTTAATTTCAAATAAATTAAATATATTTGGTCATATAAAGCAGATATGAAAACATATTACCTACTTGCTGATTTTAGTAGAGTATTATTTACTGCCCTGAAGAAACTACGGTTTTAGCGAAACCCGGTCGGCATTAAATATAAAAATGGTATATACTAAGTTATTGTTTTATTTTAAATTAAATATACAATACCCAAATAGATGATACATAACCTCATAATAAACATTTTTAAATTGTTGAAAGCTATCACCATCGCAATCTTTTACGTATAAACTATACTGAAAACGTAAATCGTTACCTAAAAGTATTCATTCATAATTTAAAATTCACACATCAGGTTGATTATAACATGTAGCTATAAAATATTTCGTTTGACAAGCAAAATCACTTTCGATGACGTTTCAAGACTATGCATTCGAATTCTGACATCGAGAAGCGAGAATCGATTCCAAGTTCGATGACGTTTAAAACCGATTGTCTCGGACTGTGCATTCGAATGGATTCTGACATCGAGAAGCGAGAATCGATTTCAAGTTCGATGACGTTTCAAACCGATTGTCTCGGCCGTGCATTCGAAAGAATTTTGACATCGAGAAGCGAGAATCGATTCCAAGTTCGATGACGTTTCAAACCGATTCTCTCGGACTGTGCATTCGAATGAATTTGACATCGAGAAGCGAGAATCGATTTTTCTATGGAAATGAATCGAAATCATTCGATGGTAAAAAAGATCGAGTAAATAATCGATTATTCATCGATTGTGCCCATCGCTAGTCCGAGACAATCGGGTTTGAAACGTCATCGAACTTGAAATCGATTCTCGCTTCTCGATGTCAAAATCCATTCGAATGCACAGTCCGAGACAATCGGTTTTAAACGTCATCGAACTTGGAATCGATTCTCGCTTCTCGATGTCAGAATCAATTCGAATGCATAGTCTTGAAACGGTCATCGAAAGTGATTTTGCTTGACAAACGAAATATTTTATATGTACATGTTATAATCAACCTGATGTGTGAATTTAAAATTATGAATGAATACTTTTAGGTAACGATTTACGTTTTCAGTATAGTTTATACGTAAAATATTGCGATGGTGATAGCTTTCAACAAATTAAAAATGTTTATTATGAGGTTATGTATCATCTATTTGGGTAAAGTATATTTAATTTAAAATAAAACAATAACTTAGTATATAACATTTTTATATTTAATGCCGACCGGGTTTCGCTAAAACCGTAGTTTCTTCAGGGCAGTAAATAATACTCTACTAAAATCAGCAAGCAATATGTTTTCATATGGAACATATCTGCTTTAAATGACCAAATATATTTAATTTATTTGAAATTAACAAATGTTTCTTAGTTTGTAATAAAAATGAAACGATTTCTATAGTAAGAAAACTTTATTTAATGATAATCTGTTAATAATTGCATACGAAAAGGTGTTCATAACCTACATGTTATTTAGAGGTTATTTTTTAACAAAAACGGCATAAAATTATTATCTTCGTATTAAACACAGAAACACTGTCAATATTATTAATGGGAATTTGTACCTACCGGCTAAACTAAATATCTTATTAGTAATTTTATTGTTGTGAGATGCCTACATATTTGAAATTCGTGGAAAAAGGGAATAACACTAATGTTGCCATCAAACAAAAAGGAATTTGCCATTGCCAGGAAAGAAAAACGGTGATTGAAATGTTATCGCAGTACTTACTTACTAATGTTGCGTTATTTAAACACGTTATTTAGAAATTGTTTTTGAACAAAAATGTCATATAATTATAATTATTGACATATTATTAAACATACATAAATATTTTTAACGGAAATTTTTACCAACGGACTAAACTAAGTAGCTTAACAATAATTGTTATTTTGTAAAATGCATACCAAAAAACAACAAATAAAATTACAACAAACAATAAGCGTTGCCATACATGATGCACCATAATAATTTTCGGCTTCCTACCCCCCCCCCCCACCCCACCACCCCCTCACAGACAAAAATCCTGCCCCTGACCGTAGCTATTGCTCCCAAACTCCGAGCAAACAATCGATTAATCATTCGATTATTGTGATGTCTCGATTAAAAAAAAACGATTATATAAAAGTTTCGATCATTCCCATCGCTAGCCTGTATGTGGGACGAATATCTATAGCTCATATGTTGGACAAATATCTATGACCTTCAGAGTGAAGACTAATATCTACAGAGCTAAGGTCGAATTAATATCTATGAGGGTCCCAGTGGTGACGAATATCTAGTCAGCTGATACTTCTTCGTCTATGGTTCAACAAGTTTTTTGACCAATCAAGACATAGAAACTAGCCGTTTTAGTTTGGTTTCAGTTGTCTCGTCAGCGGAGCGCCTAAAGAGAATTAAAAACACAATAGATTAATAACTCCTGAATTCCTGTGGCTTTTAGGTTATGGACAAATTATTAAAAACAATAAAAAAAATTATTGTTTAAAGCCATAAATTATTGTTACGGGGTTTCTCTGGTCGCCAATTGTCAGCTCCAGCTACCCCAAACAAGCCCCAAAGCCAGCTCAAACGGGAGCAACGGGCACCCTCTATCTCAGGCGTGGGTCGCAAATGAATGCTTACAGAACTCCATCCTCCTCGATCACCTGGGAAATCAATACTCTACGAGACTCTCCTGCCGGAGCAGATTGACAACAAGATATGTTTAAATAGATTCATGTATTGACAATTCAGAACACAGTATACAGGCTATTTCAGTACAGGGCTATACAAGAATGCATGTCACACAAACCTAGCTAAAGTGTTTATACCTCGTGATCTCTGCATCGAAACTCTCTGAGTTATGGTTTTTACGCGGGACCCTATCGTATTTTTACAGACACATTGAAAGAATGGGAAATCTGGTGTTCAGCTTACATGTGTAGTCTTCCGGGGTCCGCGAACCATTATAACACCGATATTTGGCAAAACCGATTCTACATTCCAATGCGGACGCGGAGCCCGAAACAAAGCGTGGTTCTCGACTGTGTCTACGCGCGTCCGAGGCAGCGCGCAACTTTCAACTCGTGAGCGTGCGTCCGATGCAGAGAGCAGCTTGCGACTGGTCTGCGTGCGTCCGAGGCAAGGAACGGCTTTCAACTGGCGGCCGGTCGGGACGCCGCGGGGAGTAGGAGAGGGGAAGTAGGGGATGCAGGAAACGGTGGGGAACGGGGCCGCCGTGGCAAGTCTCAACCGGACGCGGCGATTTAGGTATGATTCCACCAGCTATAGGGCGTTCCATAACATTATATTGACGATAAAGTGTCCCGCATGTAACGTAAGTAAAACAAACATGAAATGCTTTTGTTGTAATGGTGATTCTCTACCTGGAGAAGGCGTCACGTGTGAAGGTTGTAACCGAAGTACATATTTTATGCATCATATGTTCATGCTTATGTGTAACTGAAGTCAGATTAATGTCTAGAGCAGAAGACCGCCATAAGAGTCCTGAATGTGAGAGAGACCTATAAGAAATGCCTGCCATATATAAATTAATTAAAGACCAACAAGAAATTAAGGTCTTCATAAAAGAACAACAAATACGATTCGCCGAAGGTATTTATTTATTCACGCCCTAATTGAACTTAAGTATACACTTTATTACAAAAGAGACAATAAAAACAGAGTACAGAAACAACATATTAAGGATTATGAAGAAAGGTTCTTATACAATTTTAAATACATTTTTTATTTAATCTGAATTGATTTTTACACTGGTGCAATTGTTCAAGGCAATTTAACAATACTACCCGTCTCAGTTTAGTCATCCATTTTGGTGCTTGAGATAGGCAGTAGTGCCAATAAACATTTAATTTATATTATCACAAGGTAAGATTAATTTTATGGTACAAGCAAGAAATAATAAGGCTTGCAGGTAGCAACCTAACATAAAATTATTTTAAACTAACTAACTAACTAACCATCACGCCGTTTCTCCGCAGGGGTAGGCAGAGAGGACGGACCGCCAAATAACTCGGTCTTGGCACACGCTCCTTGCCTCATTCGCATTCATACATCTTCTCATACATACTCTTCTATTATTCTGACTCTTGACATGGCCCGACTCAAGTATCTGATTTACTTGATCGTGCCACGTCTTCCTTGAACCTTAACCTTTATATTTCTATTAAAATTATTTTAATAGAAATATAAAGGTTAATATTAATTATATTTATATATAAAGGTTAATATTATTTATCAGTCATTTTAAATACATGTAGAATTACGAAAGATTTTTTAAATATTTATATTGAGGGATCAGTAGGATTTATCGGTCAAATTAGGAATTCCACCGAGCCGAACCCTCTGATATGAAAATATCTGGAGTCGGTGAATTATTTTCCCATTTAATAGTCTGGTAGGTTAACACGTTATTCTTGCATTGTTTTGTATTAATTATACTTATATATTAGGTCATTACATATGAAATTGGCGTTTTGTCGTACTGGCAACATTGATCTCAAATATCTTCTCTTTGGTTAGGAATTCCAAATTCAAATTTATACAGCTATTTACTATGGAATAGTGGAGTCGAGTTCAGACTTAGAAGAGATGAGATATTGCATGGAGGGGAGGCAATATTTGATTAGACTTGATAAAAGAGAGGGACAACCAAAAAGTATCTAAAGTTCTCGGTTCTAGACCACATAATGTACAGTCTGGGGAGTCAAGGACGTGAATTTTAAAAAGGTGAGAAGGAACAGAAAAACGTTAAAAGTGTTGGCTTCAATCGCATCACGTGATTGGTTATTTTTTAATTTGAGTCAGCATGTGACAAATTTTTGGACTACCCTTTGATACGAGGTTTGGTTTCCCTTCGCATCACGTGGTTATTTTTTACTTTAACCGAGGACGTGATATTTTAAAACCAGTCTTCTAAAGATAATATTTCATTTGTTTACATAAGTACATGAATGGGGTTTTTGTCAAGTATGGGTGTGTAGTACACGTTTAAAAGTGATTTTTCTGAGCATAAGTAGTAACAATAGAAACACGAATAAGGTTTATTCAGAATGGGTGCATAAGTGACTTGATAACGATGATTTTCTTGAGAAGTGTAGTTACAATGGGAACATGAGTGAGGTTTTTCTCCAGTATGTGATAGAATGTACGTTTTTAAATCTGGCTTTTGAGAACATGAATTTGGTTTTTCTTCATGATGGGTGCGTAAGTGCCTTTAAAAATTTGATTTTCCTCAGAAGGTATAGTTACATTGGGAACATGAATGAAGTTTTTCTCCAGTGTAGGTAGGTGCTTTGTTTAAGCAGGAGTAGTTACTGAAGATAAGCAGAGTAGTCATTAATAACATAAGCTACGCAAATGATACTGTATTACTAGCTGAAACTATCGAGACCTCCAAGACTATTAAATTTTGGTTAATAATGCTGGTGAGAAATTGGGCCTTACAATCAACGTCAATAAAAATAAATTCGTGCTATTCGGACGACAAGATCACTCAGGATCAATGATACAATGGTTGCAATGTCGAAAAAGTGGAAAGATTTAGATACCTCGGCAACATTTTTACGGAGACTCTTGAAAAGCAGCAAGAATTCCATTCAGTAAAATGAAATCCCTCTTCTGCAGTGACAATATCAATTAAAAACTAAGGCAGAGAATGTTAAAATGTTGTGTGTGGTCGGTCTTGCTGTACGGATGTGAGACGTGGACTTTGAAATTAAACACCACAAACAGGTTAGAGGCTTTAAAATGTGGCTTCACCGGAGAATGCTCAAAGTCCCATGGATCGTCATGATCACCAACACAAAAATTCTCAGCCGGGCTAGAGTAGATAGAGAACTGCTCACATTAGTAAAAGTCACAAATTTCATATCTGGGTCACATACTTCGAGGGGAGAAATATTGCTTCCTCCAAATAATATAAAAAGGCAAGATAGAGGGTCGCCATGGGCCTGGAAGGAGACAAATGTCGTGGCTGCGAAATTACAGGTATAAGAAGTGTGGGAGAGCTATTCCGAGCAGCGCAAGAGAGAGATATATTAACCAGAGTAATCATCACCGTCGGTAGGACCTGATGGGGCACACAAAGAAGAAGTTACAATGAGTTACAATGGGAACATGAATAAGGTTTTTCTGTAGCATGTGTAAGAATGTGTTTATTTAAATTCCTCTTTCGAGAACATAAATAGATACACTACGAATAAGAATGAGGTTTTTCTCCAGTACGAGTGCGTAAGTGCCTCCTTAAAGTTGGTTGGTTTGAGGTGGAGTAGTTACAATGGAAAAATGAATGAGGATTTTCTCCAACATTAATGAGTAATTGCACTGTTAAAGATGATTCCTCTGAGCAGGAGTAGCTACAATGGGTACACGAATAAGCTTTTTCTGCAATATGGAAGCGCAAGTGCCTGCTTAAAGTAGATTGATTGAGCAGGAGTAGTTACAATGGGAACATGGTTAGAAGTTTTTCTCCAGTATGGGTTAGAATTTGGTTTTGTAACTATGCCTTTTGAGAACACGAATAGCTAAGATTTTTCTCCAGTATGGGTGCGAAAGTGTACAGTTAAAGCTGATTTTTTTGAGCAAGAGTAGTTACAATGGGGACAAGAATAAGGTTTTTCTCCAGTATGAATGCGTAAGTGCACTGTTAAAGTTGATTTGTCTGAGCAGGAGTAGTTACAATGGGGACATGAATGAGGTTTTTCTCCAGTATGGGTGCGTAAGTGCTTTGTTAAATTTGATTTCATTGAGCACGAGTGGTCACAATAGGGACACAAATGAGGTTTTTCTCCAGTATGGATTAACACGTGCCTTTTTAAATACCCCTTTTCAGAACATGAAAAGTTACAGTAGGAACAGAAATAAGGTTTTTCTCCAGTATGAGTGCGTAAGTGCCTCGTCAAATCTAATTTGTTTGAGCTGGAGTAGTTACAATGAAGACATGAATGAGGTTTTTCTCCAGTATGGATTAACACGTGCCTTTTTAAATACCCCTTTTGAGAATATGAAAAGTTACAGTAGGAACAGGAATAAGGTTTTTCTCCAGTATGAGTGCGTAAGTGCCTCGTTAAATGTGATTTGTTTGAGCTGGAGTAGTTACAATGGGAACATGAATGAGGTTTTTCTGCAGGTTGTATCAGGAAACTCAGGTTCGTTATCATGCCTGAAAAAGATGGGGGATATATTTCAGTAAGTAAGTATCTCTATATATATATTAAAACGAATTCAGAAAAATAAATATTGATTTAATTACCAGCAGTCTCGGTAATACTTTCAGAGTGGCCTAAGCATTCTTTTTTAACATCTGGCAGGTCTATGTCTATTTCCGCATAAGAGATTGCCCCTCCATCTACTTCTCGGAGTCCTGGTTCTGTTTTGATGGGTAGAATCTCTACAGTAATGCTTTCTAGAATAACAAAAAACAATACTTATTTATTAATTTATTTGGGAAAATCAACAGATTATTTACATCTATTACAATAAACTTAATAATAAAAATCAAATCGAATAAAAGTTTTCACATTACTTATAATTGTAATAATTTGTATATAAAAATGCATGTCATAGAATTTGTATATAAAAATGCAAAAATCATTCATTTTAAATACATGTAGGATTACGAAAGATTTTTTAAATATTTATATTGAGGGATCAGTAGGATTTATCGGTCAAATTAGGAATTCCACCGAGCCGAACCCTCTGATATGAAAATATCTGGAGTAGGTGAATTATATTCCCTTTTAATAGTTTGGTACATTAACATGTTGTTCTTGTATTGTTTTGTATTAATTATACTTATATAATACACTTGCATAACGTGGATTTACTAAATGATAATTTATATGGAAAAGTGTATGAAAGGGTTTAGTTTTTCCTATGGGAAAAACTAAACCCGGACCTGAAAATCTGGTGCGTAAAAAATAATAAATAATAAAAAAAACTAAGGGTCCTGTAACCGTGGGAGGACATATTTACAAAAAATTCAATATTATAAATATTAGATAATAAAAATAATAGAATAGAAAAATACAAATAAATATCAAAGTAAAGGTAATTAATATACCAAAAACCAGCTAAATTTCGAAACATATTGTATTATAAAAAATTGTCTCCACTACACAATAGCAAAAATAACAATACCTATTAATAATAATATAGTATAAAAATAAAATGTTAATTAAAAAAAATATAGCATATTAGATTTGTCTAAGAATTTGTGAATAAAAATGCATAAATCAGTAATTTTAAATATATGTAGGATTGCGAAAGATTTTTTCTTTTTTTTTTTTTTTTTTATTCTTCATTTGAACACCCGCTAAACTGCCAAAGCAGTTTGTCAGCAGGTCAATTTAACAATAATTATAATATAATGATTAAGTACACATATTACAAGAAACCATAATTTGCAAAATAAGTACAGAAGAATAACTTATGATATAATAACAATACAAAGGCACATGGAAAAACATAAAGAGGAATAACTTTTAAGTAACTACAAAATAACGGCATAAAATATTCAGAGAGACAGTTTTAACACAGGCAGATTACTCATATTTATATTTATACATAAGATAAGATTACAAAAAACTATCAATATAAAAAATCTTGATCTATTAACCATTTTTTAATTTTGGTTTTTAGTTTGGTGGTGCAATTTGATTGATCTTTTATGTGCATTGGAATCTTATTAAATATGGTAGGCACAAGATAAATTGTAATTTTTATATTAAATTAATTTAAATATTTATATTGAGGGATCAGTAGGATTTATCGGTAAAATTAGGAGTTCCACCGAGCCGTTATTATTAACCGTTTCCATCTATATCCAATAATTACCGATTTTGTTATATTTACTCAGATTAACAATGTTGTTAGCTATCGTATTGCATCTTTTTTCGCAGGTAAATCAAAAAGTACCATTAAGCGAATTGTCAAGGAGTGCAAAACAAACGGGGGTAAATTCTAAAACTCTGGGAAAAATCAGAAAGGGTCGCCCTCTAAAGCTATAGATAATTTTGACATCAGTGCTATTCGTCAGAAGTTATCTTTTTTAGGGAGATAATCTAAAGCCCGGGCAACGCTGGCTACTTCAGCTAGAATTAAATAAATGAGAGCAACTTCAAAACTGCTTTTTATTTTACTATATTATTGGTATTCTTCATTGAGTTAAAAAGTAATAATGTACCAATATGCAATTCTAGCTATGAGATCAGTGGGTATCCATATTGAAATGAAAAAATAATTTCCCCACTGAAATGTTTTACAAAATTGGAGGTTACACAGCTTTACATTTTTACCATGTGTTATAATTTTAGTATTGCCATTTGATGTAGCGCCCTCCTATATTTTTTTTACTCTAATTTGACTGACAATAAATAAACTTTATACAGATAAATAAATAAATAAAATAAAATAAAAATTTTGGGTAATTTTGTTCAGTAATTTGAGAAACGGGTAAAACGAATAAATAGCTGGTAATAATAGTAAATAATTTAGAATTAAGTCAAATTTATCGGCCATCTCATTCGTGTTTTCAAGTACAAAAGGTTCCAGTCAGTAGACGATAGAAGATAAGCGATACTATTAACATCTATTGAAAGACGAAAAGAAGGCATCAACAATGTCTTAAGAACTAAAAGATAAACATACATAACCTACTGAGGCCTTTAAAAACCAAGTTTCTTCTCAAGACAGATGTAGTTAAACTCAGCTGTTTCAGATGTGACAAGGTTTATGCAGGGCAGACATAACGGATCATCTCCAAAACGATTTCGGAACACTTTCGAGCGTATAAACTCGGCCATCTTAACAAATCAGCAATAGTGTACACGTAGTATATGTAATATAATTTTTTCAATACATTTAATAAATGTAATTTATTGTCATTAAGTAAATTGAGTAGAAATCCATTTAAATTATTTTTGTGTTAAAAACTATGTTTTTATTTTATTTTTATTATTATTTATTATTCCCGTAAGGCCGCAATTAAGCAGCTTGTCAATATAATAAATAAAATTAAGTAACTCGAATATTGTACTTAAACCCCCCCCAAAAAAAATTTTTATATAAATTAATTTACTTTTAAAATTCTGTGAAAATTAAAATATTAAAAAAGAGTCATGATTGACTGGCGACATTGTGACGTCACACCGCACTCCCGAGTCCGAGCTGTTTGGTGTTGAAGAAGTTGTATTTGTACACTTTGGTACTATCCAGTATTTATAAACGGTATTTACGGACAATTTCTTCAAAAAACAAATGATCGACTGAAGATTGATTACTGGATTACATTAGGCTTGACTAATGGCACCTGTCAAGGAGTGCGCATAACATCAAAATCCAAACCGCGCGAAAGAAGGAATTTTGGTCCTAATTTGAAATGTGAATTTTTAAAACGTTGTTGGCAGACTATTCCTATCGTAATAAAATGGTTTAAATATTCCAATTTGAAATTTTTTTCTTTAATTTTTTAAAATGATTGTTGCCTATTGCCATGCATTTAATTGAAACCGACCAATTCTTTGGATCTGTTCCTGCAGTTCTGGGAAGACCCCAAATGCAAAAAGCACGTATAATTAAGGAGACAATTGATATTCACAAAAAATATTAATATATATATAATACTCAATAGTTCTTGGCATATGGTAATTGAAGGCTAAATAATTGTAATGGAGGGTAATTGAAGGAAGGAACCAAAAATAAATGCAGAAAAATATTTTAACCGCTTCGGCACAAAAGCGTGTTTTCACGACAATTTAAAATGAATGACGTATGAGCCGAACGTGAGTTATTTTTAATGATATTCTAAATCCAGCTTTAAGAGATCGGAGCTGATGATGATGGATACTGTAGTGCTGTAAGAAACGATGGCTAAAATATGAGGTAACGCGATTCGGTAAAATAACCAAAAAAATAATCACGGTACTGCTTTTAGCCTTGAAAATCTGTCTGGTCTGTGAAAAGATTCCAAATCGGAAAAATAAAAATCAACATCCAACATTTTCTTACTTTTGCAATGCAACTTACCGGCTGTTGAGGTACTCGCCGCATACTGCAAACATTCCTTCTTCACATCCAGGAGGTAGATATTTTCATCCGTATACGGCATTTCACCTACACCCTCTTCCTGGGACCCTGGTTCCACCTTGATGGAAACCCTCTTTGGGTTGGGAAGATCCATGGCCTTCTGTGATAGCGTTCCGGTTTAATATGGTGATGGTTATTAGTTCCGGGCTCCAAATTAATAAATCCTGCCGTAGAACATTAATTGATAAATCCTATTAATGAGTGTTAATAGAAGAGTCTTAAGTAAATACCGTAAAATTAAATTAATACAAGGTTATTTGACCTCGTGCAACAAATATATCAAATATCATGGTGGATAGCAAATATACCAAAAAATTACTAGTAATAATGAATGTTAAGATACATTAAAAAGTAAGGAATGCTGACAGCAAAAATTCAACATAAATTTAGGCATTAGCCTGAGGAATGACATATTTTTTATTAATTATTAACAATGAGAAAACCCAAGACATAAAATTATATTGAAATAATGAAATTAACTAATTGGAAGAAATTAACGTTTTCCGCTCAGGGTAACGATTTAACAAACTAACCAATCCCTTGGTTGGATTTTGGGTAATTTTTTGTTATTGGTGGCCACGGTTGTTACGAATAATTTTTAGAAAAAAACTTTAGATTCGCCTTAATCACTATAAAAGGAAACTTTTTGCATCACGGCCAGAGGAAAAAAAAGCATTTTAATTTTTAATTGCGTAAAATTTCACTTCACTTCGCGAACCGATATGTCATTAAACCGCCGCCTGCCGCTGTCATTTTGTTATGTTGGTATACCCGATATATTACCGCAACATAACGAGGAGCTAGAAATGACACTACTACGCAATCTATGCAAATTAGGTAAGTACTAGTTTGGCGAAATTCTGGAAATAAAATACAGTAAAATGAATAAAGACCTTCAGGCACGTTTTTTTGCATTCATTTTTTTATGTTAAAAGCTTTACCTAAGAATCTGTTTTGAGCACTAGTTTGGCGAATACTGGAAATAAGGGGAGAGTAAGATGTTTCCGTGGCACCGCCATTTGACGATGGATTTCGATAAATCAACCCAAATAAATCGTATTTTTTTTATAAAAAAATACATTCACTTTTGTATCACAAACCATGTTACACAAACCTAGCGTAGCCGCTAAACTACTTGAAAACTGGGATGTTTTTCTTGCCTTGACGCGAGCAGGCGCTACGAAGGGGGCACTTTCTTTTGTATCACAAACCATGTTACACAAACCTAGCGTAGCCGCTAAACAACTTGAAAACTGGGATGTTTTTCTTGCCTTGACGCGAGCAGGCGCTACGAAGGGGGCACTTTCTTTTGTATCACAAACCATGTTACACAAACCTAGCGTAGCCGCTAAACAACTTGAAAACTGGGATGTTTTTCTTGCCTTGACGCGAGCAGGCGCTACGAAGGGGGCACTTTCTTTTGTATCACAAACCATGTTACACAAACCTAGCGTAGCCGCTAAACAACATGAAAACTGGGATGTTTTTCTTGCCTTGACGCGAGCAGGCGCTACGAAGGGGGCACTTTCTTTTGTATCACAAACCATGTTACACAAACCTCCATGATTCCAGTGCCTCAGCTAGACTCTGAAGTGATTCTGATTAGAGGTTCGTTTACATTATATTATTTATTCCGTTTTTCACAATTACGCGCCTTTTCATGTATCCCACGAAGTCGGCTACAGTCGTATGCATACTCTTGTTTGTATCAGGGATACCAACATAACAGTAGTGACAGCGGCAGGCGGCGGTTTAATGACGTATCGGTTCGCGAAGTGAAGTGAAATTTTACGCAATTGAAAATTAAAATGCTTTTTTTTCCTCTAGCCGTGATGCAAAAAGTTTCCTTTTATAGTGATTAAGGCGAATCTAAAGTTTTTTTCTAAAAATCATTCGTAGTAACCGTGGCCACCAATAACAAAAATTTACCGGATTTTGTGACTAAAATGAACAACTCCATGTACTCGTGTTAACCTGGTCGGCGTTGGACAGCTCAATATAATTGCATCTCGAATGTTGTAAAATTTTATATATTCTTATGATAAACAATCATCAATTGGGGCTTACGTCTTACTTGGTTAATATAACAAGAACCTACTTACGTACGAGGCAAAGGGCGGCTGTCAGTTTCAATATGTTGAAGAAAGAAAAGTGAAAGTTTTTTTGTTTCACTAGGAAAGTTGAAGTGCAATAATTTGAATAAGTTCGGGATTAAAATATGGTGGTCACTGAAGTGAGACAAAACTGAACAAATGTAACGCATATATTGTACAGTTAGTACAATATTAGTTCAAAAAGCGGATCATAAGCAGTATTGTGCAAAGACCAAGACGCGATATAAACGTCACCGAAACAAGAAGGCACAATGACATTACCATAGACAACTAACTGTCGAAGAAAGTAATCATAAAAGACATTCTGTCTGTTTGTTGTAGCGATGGGAATGATCGAAACTTTTATATAATCGATTTTTTTTAATCGAGACATCACAATAATCAAATGATTAATCGGTTTTTTGCTCGGAGTTTGGGAGCAATAGCTACGGTCAGGGGCAGAATTTTTGTCTGTGAGGGGGGGGGGGGGTAGGAAGCCGAAAATTATTATGGTGCATCATGTATGGCAACGCTTATTTTTTGTTGTAATTTTATTTGTTGTTTTTTGGTATGCATTTCACAAAATAACAATTATTGTTAAGCTACTTAGTTTAGCCCGTTGGTAAAAATTTCCATTAAAAATATTTATGTATGTTTAATAATATGTCAATAATTATAATTATATGACATTTTTGTTCAAAAACAATCTCTAAATAACATGTTTAAATAACGCAACATTAGTAAGTAAGTACTGCAACAACATTTCAATCACCGTTTTTCTTTCCTGGCAATGGCAAATTGGCAAATTCCTTTTTGTTTGATGGCAACATTAGTGTTATTCCTTTTTTTCACGAATTTCAAATATGTGGGCATCTCACAACAATAAAATTACTAATAAGATATTTAGTTTAGCCGGTAGGTACAAATTCCCATTAATAATATTGACAGTGTGTCTGTGTTTAACACGAAGATAATAATTTTATGTCGTTTTTGTTAAAAAAAATAACCTCTAAATAACATGTAGGTTATGGACACCTTTTCGTATGCAATTATTAACAAATTTTCATTAAATATATAAATATTATCATTAAATATATAAATAAAGTTTTCTTACTATAGAAATCGTTTAATTTTTATTACAAACGAAGAAACACCTGTTAATTTCAAATAAATTAAATATATTTGGATATGTCCATGTGAAAACATATTACTTGACGATTTTGGTAGAGTATTATTTACTGCCCTGAAGAAACTACGGTTTTAGCGAAACCCGGTCGGCATTAAATATAAAAAATGGTATATACTAAGTTATTGTTTTATTTTAAATTAAATATACAATACCCAAATAGATGATACATAACCTCATAATAAACATTTTTAAATTGTTGAAAGCTATCACCATCGCAATCTTTTACGTATCAACTATACTGAAAACGTAAATCGTTACCTAAAAGTATTCATTCATAATTTAAAATTCACACATCAGGTTGATTATAACATGTACCTATAAAATATTTCGTTTGACAAGCAAAATCATTTTCGATGACGTTTCAAGGCTATGCATTCGAATTCTGACATCGAGAAGCGAGAATCGATTCCAAGTTCGATGACGTTTAAAACCGATTGTCTCGGACTGTGCATTCGAATGGATTCTGACATCGAGAAGCGAGAATCGATTTCAAGTTCGATGACGTTTCAAACCGATTGTCTCGGCCATGCATTCGAAAGAATTTTGACATCGAGAAGCGAGAATCGATTCCAAGTTCGATGACGTTTCAAACCGATTCTCTCGGACTGTGCATTCGAATGAATTTGACATCGAGAAGCGAGAATCGATTTTTCTATGGAAATGAATCGAAATCATTCGATGGTAAAAAAGATCGAGTAAATCTTCGATTATTCATCGATTGTGCCCATCGCTAGTTTGTTGCAAAAAGCAACTTAATTAAAACTACTTTGAGCTCTACAAAAAATATTTGGAATGGGACTCCGTAAAAGCTCAATTAGAAATATGGAGGATAAAATGACTGGAAGAATCTGAACTAAATCGACAAACATGTGCTATTGAAGCTCTCGGAGAATGCAACCAGGCCTTATTTCTATACCCTCGCAAACTTTTTTAAAACCTTGGCGACACTGCTTGTTTTCCCATGTACCACGTCACGAGCCCAAAAAAAGGATTTATTTATTTAAAAAGAAAAAAACTATAAATTTCTAAAAAATTTAAGTATCATTTCCATAACCGTTTATAATAGGAATAGTCTGAAATCCGTATTCGATAAGCCCTAGGCCGTAGAAGTTGGAAGATAGGAAACCTGTGTATCCGTTTATAATAGTTGGCAATAATCTGTTATTTTTTTCCATAACCGAAAAGATGGTTCAACTTTATTTTTTATTTTATTTTATTTTTATTTGGAAAACCAACAGTTATAACATTTTATAAAGTATAATAAAACATGGGTAAATCATAACCAATAAAAGGTTTCCACTGAAGTATCTTAATTTTTTAGTGTAAACAAAGAAAAATAGTTACATTAACATATGGGGATGGGATCGTGGGAGGGAAGGGAAAGGGATGGACCCATTCTGTATAATTAGTAGGGTGTACGTAAGTTATGTAAGTAGTTATAATAAAGTATCGATAGATTATCTTTTACGGTGATAGATTACGGAAAGCTTAGATATATGCTGAGATCTATGTATTTTCGATCGATAATCTATGGTATTGAACAAATATTTACACAAAGTTTGGATATTTTATCGCATTTTACATATATTTGCTGAAGACAAAAGTGATCTAATATATAATGATGAATATAAATGACGCGGAATTGATTTCTTAGATACAATTTCGTCATATGACATATACAAGTGACAGTAAAGTGACAGCGTCATAGACAATTGAATGGGCTTATTCCTATTCCAATTATAAACGACGATCTAAAATATTACGGATTACGGATTATGGCAACGGCCTATTCTTATCGCTTATTCCTATTATAAACGGGCCTTAAGTAGAAAAATCTATCCACACGATTTTTTCCAAGTCATTATGAGATCCATGCAAGTGGCCTTTTGAATTTACGTCTACACAGCCTTTCACACTGCAACGATATTTAGGAGGCATTTCACAAAAAATAATCCAAATAATATTGACGTTGGAACCTAGAACAGTCGCGCGCCAGGCTGCCTCAAACATAAATACACCATAGAACAATACTGTTTATATATAAAATATACTTGAGTTCTATTAGTCGCAGTGGGTCGCCGACTTCTTGTCGTCAGACAGTCATGAATATTTCCCATCTTTGTTACGGTTCTAAATTTGGATCGGATTTATAAGCTACGGACTAGCGATGGGAATGATCGAAACTTTTATATAATCGATTTTATTTAAATCGAAACATCACAATAATCGAATAATTAATCGGGTTTTTTGCTCGGAGTTTGGGAGCAATAGCTACGGTCAGGGGCAGGATTTTTGTCTGTTAGGTTGTTGGCGGGGAGGGGTGGAAGGGGGGGGGAGGTAGGAAGCCGAAAATTATTATCGTGCATCATGTATGGCAACGCTTATTGTTTGTTGTAATATTATTTTTTGTTTTTTTGGTATGCATTTCACAACATAACAGTTATTATTAAGCTACTTTGTTTAGTTTGAAGTTAGTACTGAAATAAGAAGAAGGATAGTTTACACCGGTAAAATCTATGTGGGATACCAGAGAATACAAGTAGAGGATGCCCATCCACAGTACAGTGTTTTTACTGTTTGGGATTTGGACACACTTCTTTCAGGTGTCTTCATAAAGAAAAGGACAAACCATTGTGTACAAACTGTGCTGGTCATCATTCATACAAAGATTGTGCTAACAAAGATAAAGAACCTAAATGTAAAAACTGTGATAGCAAAAATAAAAAAAAATGAACTGGAATATTGACATCAGACATTCTGCAAACGATAAAACGAAATGCAGTGTGTATAAAAAAATGAGCATTTTAGCAAAAGAAAAACTAGAATATTGACTAGAAATTACATTAAACATGTCTTAAAGTAGATATAGTGTTATTATAATACATATAATTTTTTCTTGAAGAATTTGCTACATTTCAATAAATACAATTTACGTTATTATTGCCAAACATTACAAATTTCTATTTCTATATTATATTAAAGAAAAAAATCATCGTATAAAGACACTAGGTTTCCAAAAGTCGTCATATTCTTTTTTTTTGAAATTTAATAATAAACATTATTAAATTTAATTTAAATTAAATTTAAAAAAAAATAAATTAAATGGAGTTCTACGAATTAAACACAATAACAATAAAAAAATCGTCATATTCTGTTATTGAATATTCATTTTATTACATAAATATTGTTATAAAAATTATAAAAGATCACAAAATAACTAACAAAAATAACATTATTATATTACATTATTTTTTGAAGAATAATATCATAAAATACATATACCAATCAGCGGTACAATCACTTTTATATTTTAAATATTAAACATTAAATTATTTAACCAATACTCAAAATACTTCTCTTGTTTTTTTTTTTATAGAGAAACCTCACATGAGTCCCAACTGCTCCCTTCTGGAGCCAGTGAGACTATGGCATCCCCAATTGGAGTATGTAGTGAGGCTGAAGGTAAGTGGGGAAGGGAAGGAGATGGGGAAGAGGAAGGTGGGAAAGTACCTGGCTATTCAGATCTAGTCACTAAACACGGCTAAAGCCATTATTAAGCAACGTTTCAATTCTGAATGGTGGTCTTACACCAGGGCGATACTGAGAGTATCTTCCACTCTGGAACGTGCCGCAAATATAACATATATTATTTTTATTAATTAATTGTGAAATAACACAAATCAATCAAATAAAATTTATTTGCACACACCGGGTTCGAACCCGCAACCTTCAGAATGGGAGTCAAGTGTCTTACCACTAGACCACGGACGGTCGTTAAACAAAACAAGAAAATTATTTATTCTCACGGGCTGAAAACTACAAAAGATATTATTTATTGTTTAGGTTTGATAAATGGAGTTATATTAAATTGATCTCTTTTCAGGTAGCGACATACTCGCAGCTCACATCAAAAAGTTATTTATAACACAATAGCGCTCGCCATACAATCCCATGAGACCCGCCAGACGTAAAAAGATGATGCGCTGTGATCGCGGTTTGAATCTTCGCTAATCGGAATTATTTTTCGTATTCGCCACAGTGGCGATATCAGAAAAGTTATGCGACCCCCTCTCTACCGTAAACAGAAGAGGGGGTCATTTTTAATACACGGAGCATGCACGGAGCTGTCAAGTTAACATATCCAGTACAAAGAAATGATATTCTCTCGACCGCTTCCGATTTCAACTGACCCCTTCTCTTGCCGTAGGGTGGAATATTTTATAACGTAGTGTGTCGGTAGAAAAGATACTTATAACGCAGTATCTTTTTGATGTGAACTTCGCGTTTGTCGCCCGCTTCCATGTTTACTGGACAGATAATAATAATATTTGTTAAATATACTATTTATGTATTGGATTTAATTAACCTAACAAAAATATTACATTTTATTGTTTTATCTAAAAATGAAGTATTCATAATATTATTTAATGCTAAACGCATGGAAATCCATTTTGTATCATTTTATTATACTACCTGTTTTTACTTTAAGCAAAAGAAAAACGCGAAGTTCACATCAAAAAGATACTGCGTTATAAGTATCTTTTCTACCGACACACTACGTTATAAAATATTCCTTCCTACGGCAGGAGAAGGGGTCAGTTGAAATCGGAAGCGGTCGAGAGAATATCATTTCTTTGTACTGGATATGTTAACTTGACAGCTCCGTGCATGCTCCGTGTATTAAAAATGACCCCCTCTCCTGTTTACGGTAGAGAGGGGGTCGCATAACTTTTCTGATACCGCCACTGTAGTGAATACGAAAAATAATTCCGATTAGCGAAGATTCAAACCGCGATCACAGCGCATCATCTTTTTACGTCTGGCGGGTCTCATGGGATTGTATGGCGAGCGCTATTGTGTTATAAATAACTTTTTGATGTGAGCTGCGAGTATGTCGCTACCTTTAAGCAAAAGAATTGAGATATCTTTGATAAAAACAAATGCTTTATCATATTAATTTATATAATAACTGCTCATTGCTGTATTATGCTAAGTATAAATACGGGTATTAGAAAAAAATTGTATATCATTATATAAAGTATTAATTTGAACCTCACACTGCATTATATAGAGATATTTCTTAAAGAAATATTTCAATGTGTAAAATGAACCAAACTTCGTATCAGAATCTTATTGTATTGCGTCAAACTTAACCAAGAATTAAATGGCGCAGAATAATTTTTCGTATATAGATAATGATAACGAAATAGAATGTAGTACAGTAAATATTTTAGAAGATTGGATAAAAAAACAAACACAAATGCGTCTGAAAATCTTGTTTGTATTCAATTAAATATAAGATCTATACAAAAATATTGGGATGTATTGCATATATATTTACTTAATTGTTTGAAGCATATTTTCTAATGCTATGTGAAATATCTATTCAAACTGAAAGTACGTGTATGTACAATATTCCCGGATACAATGCATATAACTACTGCAGGACTGATAAGTCAGGAGGAGGTATTATATTGTATATAAGAAACAAATTTGACTTCTTCAAATTTTGCAAATTCACTTTGTGGCACCATTTTATTAATGACAAATTAAAACACTTTGTTTTTACCACTATAATCTTTATTTTAACACATCGACATGTTTCGAGAACGATGTTCTCTTCCTCAGGACAAGTACATATAAAATCTAATGTATGTCCTGAGGAAGAGAACATCGTTCTCGAAACATGTCGATGTGTTAAAATAAAGATTATAGTGGTAAAAACAAAGTGTTTTAATTTGTCATTAAACAAATTTGAATTTAGAACAAAGTCGTTCCAATCACTACATTTTGAAAATATAACAGGAACGCTCATACTCCAGGACAAAACGAAAGTTAATATAATAGTTATTTATAGACCTCGTAATTTCAGTAAATCTTCATTTCTAACGGAATTATCATCATATCTCAATGGCCAAGATTATATCATAACTTCATATGAAAACCTACTTAGTTACCATTATTTAACTAAATGCATCAATGTAGTAACCAGAGTAGCTGTATTAAATGGACAAATTACTAGCACTGTATTGACCATATATTTACCAAATTTAGAGGCAAGAAAATAACCGCTTGCGTCTGTGAAAATAATATTGCCGATCATTTTATCACTGCTATTAATATAAAATCTCATAAACGTCAGGTAGACTTTGCAAATAAGTATATTCAAATCATCTCACAAAATACTATTGATAGATATATCAGCGATTATAACTGGAGTAAACTTATAGAGGAGAATGATTGTACATCAATATACGAAAAAATAAAATCTATATTTAACAAACTTTACAAGAGTAGTCCTAAAACGATTGTGCAAAAACCGAAAACACGACCTTATGCAATAAATTAATGGGTAAGCAGTGAATTATTATGTCATAAATAAAAGAAATAAATTATATTAAAAAATGGAAAAATACTCCAACAAACAAAACATATGAAACAGAATACAAAAAACACGAAACCTTGTCAATAAAGATAAAACTAACTACTATAATAATAAATTTAAAAACGGTTTTAATGATACAAAAAAAAACCTAGGACGAGATAAATAATATTTAAGGACGTAAACCCAAAAACGATTGCGATGAAACTATAACACGACGCATCTTAAAAGATAGAACTGAGAATTCTGTGTCAAATGATTTTGTGAATAACCTCTCGGGTAGCATCAGCGACATGTTACATAAATGCAATCACAAAACTACTAATATAGTACTGGAAGAACTACCTCACAGTTTATATATACCAAGAGCTACTATAACTGAAATTGAAAACATTGTCAAAAAAATTAACAACTCTAAAAGCACAGTTATTGACAATATAAGAATGTTTGATTTAAAAAGAAATATAAAAACTCTTGGGCCAATAATTACTCATTAAATCAATATGATAATAAAGCAAGCAAAAATACCACAAGAATTTAAATGTAGCATTACTAGACCAATATTTAAAGGTGGAAAACATATGGAACTGGGAAATTATAGGCCGATTAGTATACTACCAGCATTAGAAAAAATGGTTACCTTCATATCGAGTAATTTTGACCTTACGACGTCAGCTGTTATCGAAATACCAGAATGTTCAAATGAGAATAACGTTCAGACAAACCTGCCAACAATAATGATCCTACCCACTGGTCTGTAATTGTAAATCCCGTGCCATTTAACCTTTGAGCGGTTTCAATCATTTGTCTGACTTATGTAGCCATAGAATCACAATTTTCAGATCGTATGGTTATCAAATGTCAAAGCAATGTTATTTTTCTTTAACAACCAGAGTCATCAAACATGTTCTTCAGTTTATCCCATAATTCTGCCGAACTCTTGGTGTTCTTTATATGCACGTACAAAACTGGATCAATCGTCAATGTTAACTTTGCCTTCGTTTTTGCGTCATTTATTGGTTTTATTTCAAAATCTGTCATTGGTTTTATATATTTGTGCACCAATAAATTTTCTGCCGCAAAACACCAATCATCGTAATTTTCTCTGCCTTTTAATCTCGGTACACTAGCAATAAAGTTAATCGTCATGTTTCCGCGAAACTGAGTACAAACCGCGAAACTGCGTACAAAATTTATCTATTTTACACAAAAATAACTGATAAATCGAGAAAAGGGCTCATAACCTGTTAAAAGACGTAACTGTTCGCAACAAGATTTTATTTGAACTGATGTTTTACATACATGAAAGTAGATGGCAGTAGTAGTAACATTATATTTTTATACGGATAATAACAGTTCCCATTTGAGAACATGAATAGTAATAGTAATATGGGTGCGTAAGTGCACTGCTAAATCATATTCTTTTGAGTAGGAGTAGTTACAATGGGGACATAAATGGGGATTTTCTCAATTATGGGTGCGTAAGTGCTTTGATAAATCTGATTTCTTTGAGCAGGAGTAGTTACGATTGGAACATGAATAAGGTTTTTCTCAAGTATGGGTGCGTAAGTGCACTTTTAAATGTGACTTACGTGAGTAGGAGTAGTAACAATGGGAACATGAATAAGGTTTTTCTCCAGTATGGGTGCGTAAGTGCCTTGTTAAGTCTGATTTCTTTGAGCAGGAGTAGTTACAATTGGAACATGAATGAGGTTTTTCTGCAGTATGGGTGCGTAAGTGCCCTGTTAAATGTGATTTGCATGAGAAGGAAGAGTTACAGTAGGAACAGGAATAAGGTTTTTCTCCAGTATGGCTGAGTACGTGCCTTGTTAAATCTGATTTATTTGAGCAGGAGTAGTTACAATGGGAACATGAATGAGGTTTTTCTCCAGTATGGGTGCGTAAGTGCTGTGTTAAATTTGATTTCTTAGAGCAGGAGTAGTTACAAATGGAACATGAATGAGGTTTTTCTCCGGTATGGGTGCGTAAGTGCTCTGTTAAATGTGATTTGCATGAGAAGGAAGAGTAACATTGGGAACAGGAATAAGGTTTATCTCCAGTATGGGTGCGTACGTGCCTTATTAAAGTTGATTTGTTTGAGCTGGAGTAGTTACAATGGGGACATGAATGAGTTTTTTCTCCAGTATGGGTGCGTAAGTGCTCTGTTAAATTTGATTTGCATGAGAAGGAAGAATTACATTGGGAACAGGAATAAGGTTTTTCTCCAGTATGGAAAAAAAGGTGTCTATTTAAATTTCCCTTTTGAGAACATGAATAGCTACAGTAGGAACATGAATAAGGTTTTACTTTTGTATGGGTGCGTAAGTGCACTGTTAAATCTGATTTTTTTGAGCATAAGTAGTTACAATGGGGACATGAATGAGGTTTTTCTCCAGTATGGGTGCGTAAGTGCTCTGTTAAATGTGATTTACATGAGAAAGAAGAGTTACATTGGGAACAGGAATAAGGTTTTTCTCCAGTATGGAAAAAAATGTGTCTATTTAAATTTCCCTTTTGAGAACATGAATAGCTACAGTAGGAACATGAATAAGGTTTTTCTTTTGTATGGGTGCGTAAGTGCACTGTTAAAACTGATTTGTTTGAGCAGACGAAGCTACAATGGAGACATGAATGAGGTATTTCTCCAGGGTTCATATTCAGGTCCGGTATTTTGTCTGCAAAAATATGGCGTGTAAAGAAAAATAAGTAGGTTTATATAATTGAAAGAGAAAATAATTATCAAAACAAATTCAAATGAACAAAACTCGACATTACCTGCAGGAATCTCGGCAATACTTCCAGAATGATCCAAGCATTCGTTTTTAATATCTGGCAGGTTTATGTCTATTTCCGTACAAGGAATTCCTTTTCCATCATTTTCTATGGGACCTGGTTCTACCTTGATGGGTACACTCTCCACCTTAAATCTACCTGGAATAATAACAACAAAACATTGATAATATGTATAAAGACGTATAACATTAAAAAGTCGTTGTGGGTCAGTGTTATTTACATAATTTATACTTGTATTATTTGTTGTTTGAGTCGTATTATTTAACTAAGCTAGTGTGATAAGTCGCTTGCAGTAGCTAAGCGGGTACAAAATATCGGAAAGGTTTGTATAAGGAAGAAGTAATCTCTTTAATTACTGTTTCTGCATGAGCAGTTAATAATAAATTATATTTTCTAATGGTAAACAGTTGTCTTGTTATCGACTATGTGATATTACCAATTCACCAAGGACCATTATTTTGCAAACTAATTCCAAGCTTTCAAACAAATTTTAACATATTTTTTTTACGAACTTTGAGGTAAAATGGTATTTTAGAAAAAGTAAAGTTGTTTAAAGATACTATTAAGAAAATACCAAGGGGAAATTAAAATAATATATGTTTAATCATCTTCCTTTTTTTGTTACAATTAGAGATAGTGATATCCTCACTGAAATCTCCCGCGCTGAGGATTTCATTTATCATCAAAACAAATGATAATTTCACTTTCACATTCCGTGTGGCATTCAGGTGAAGCTCAAATCACTATTTAGATTTACCTTTACTACTATTCATTTTAAATTATTAATATGAAAAAATATCTTATGGATACATTGAAGCTTTTCATACGTTATCAATTTAATGGAATTAAAATAAAATGATAAATTACGTTACAAAAAATATAAGCGCAAATTACTAAATTTATTGTTTTTTCATTAGATAAATATGAAGTTACAAAAAAAACAGCTTTTTCAAAAACACCCCTTTTTGGCTAAGATTTTTATTATGACTCGATTGATTGACATTTTTTCGTTCTTGTAATTTTATTCATAAAAATAATAAAAACAACTTTGGCGCTATTTTCTCACGCAGATAATACCAAAAACACACGGAGTTTTAAAGGGGTAAGAAGCCAAATATTTCTCGTATATTCTTCTAAATGTTAAATTAGAAACAGAATCGGACCCAGAATAATTCCTTTAGGCACCCCGAATTTGACATCAATAAAGTCGTTGATTATGTTGTCAAGTTTTCTCGTTTCCTTTCTTTTATATGTATGTATATTTTTTCCATTAAGATTAAAACTAACTCCCTATTGCGCAGAGGTAGGCAGAGAGGATAGACGGTACGTAATTTTGTCTCGGTGCACACTCTTTGCCACATTCACTTTCATACATCACGTCTGAATCTTGACATGACGTCACTCAAGCATTTGTTTCATTTTTTTTACTTTAGCTCTCCTCAGGAAGTCCGGAGGAAAAAAATATTACTCAAGGCCTATATCATCTTGTGATGCTCGGGATGCTGTATGCAATGGTATTTTATGCAAAAAGAAGGATAGGAAGTTCTGGGTAGGAAAAAGGTAAGAGATATGGGTAGAAAACTGGAAGTCAATGCGTCCAGGAGTGATGGGCGTGTGAATCCATAGCTCCCACTGCCGTGTTAGGCGATGGGTAGAGAGGGTCAGGCTGGAGAAGTAGGTCCCGTTTAGGTAAGGGCTCTCTCAACCATTTTCTCCCTATCCGGCACGCCAGGCAGTAGTTGGGCAAACACATTTGCGGCCAAGATATAGGCAAAGCTCACTCCATGAACCCGGACACTCCTGCCAAGTCACCAAACGTAGCGAACCGCTTGAGGTAACATAAAGCAGGGATGTTGGTTATCCAATGTATGGCTCTCGGAGTGGCGGTACCCATAACTGCCTTCGTATGAATATTCATATTAACTGATGGTGACGAAGCCGTGATGTCTTCCTCGGGCGTTTCCGACTTCCATCATTCACATTCACGTCATATATTCTCCCTACACATGTGTGTACTCACAGTCATATATCAGGGTTGGTTACAGCACTCCATTTCAAAAAGTAGAAACTGTTCTGAATGCATCCATCAGAAACATCTCTAAAGCGCGCCTTCCACTGCGAGCGAAGCGGGCTTCATACGAACTTAGCTCGACTAGCAAACGTCAACTGCATACTAGTCACTTCGCTCTTGGTGGAAGCAGTAGTATCCAGTCAACGTTTGCTAGTCGAGCTAAGTTCGTATGAAGCCCGCTTCGCTCGCAGTGAAAGGCGCACTTAAGATATGCAAAGCATCTTACCAGTTGGCTGCACACTCTCTGCATACTGCAAACATTCCTTCTTCACTTCCGGGAGGTTCATTTCTATATCCGTATACGGCATTTCACCCGAGCCTTCTTCCTGCGACCATGATTCAGTCTTGATGGAAATACTCTCTGGGTTGGGAAGATCCATAGCACTGCTGTGATAGCGTCCTGTTATGTGATGGTAATTGGTTTCAACTGAAAAGAAATAAGGTCTGTAACAAAACCTCTCTATTGAAACATCATGTTCTTTTGCAAATAAAACCAAAGTCTCTTCAGTGCACGAGGATAAAAAAAATTACAAAGTAAACGAAAAATCAGCCTTTCAAGTATCAACATAAAATTATCAATACTTCTCTCTCAAAGAAATGAATGATCTTGCCATTTTTATTCCAATCCAAATTTAATATTCTTTTACACATTAACACAATAACAACCGAAGGCTTATAGGTTCTTGGCTGCACTTTTCATAATTCCATTGACTGGAACATATTAACAGCAAAAATTTTGTACATTTATTAAGTTATAAGTCAAATTGAATACAATTCTACTATCTGGTCCCTCTACTTCAAAATCCTAGCTGATTCCATCTAAAATATTAATTATAAATGTCTAACCTGTATTTCCTATAAACTGGGTTTACAAAATGAAATCACATATAACAATTACTGGATGAAAGAATTAACATTATTAAACCCCTCATAGAATACTGCTTTCCGACTTAAATTACTAATAATAAAATTGATAATGATATAATACACAGCGCTTATTTACTTAGCCCAATTGCTTTTAATATACCAATGAGAACAGCTCCATCCGAAAATCTATGTACTTAATTGTATCGATAATATGAGGACGGAGTTATTTAGATACTCGCTTGTACCTAAAGTGCATATAGTTGGTCATACTTTATGAGATTTATGACCAGGTGTATTCAATTGCACGGAGTGTAGACACAAGAACTCAGTATCGCCCTGGTAAAATATCTCAATTCAGAATTGAAACGTTGCTGGAAATGGCATAGAATGGGCTGCAAATTGACCAGTAATTTAATTTAAAAGTGATTTAAGCGCCCTTGAGCTGATTTTTTCACGAAAACAGCGTTACAGAAATTATCAATTTATTATTAACTGTACCACTTTGCAATAAACTGCCACATAAACCAATAAAACGACAGAAGAACAACCGCTCCGTTATGTACATGACAGAAACAATCGATATTTGTTTAAAAAATGCGACCGACATTAATTTTATTTAATCTTTACACTTTCCGTTAAAGTGAGTAATTCTCGTGTGTTAAGCCACTCTGAGTTCAGAACTGTCAAATTGACGGTGGTGTATTTTGAGTTGGTCGAAACAGTTATCTCATGTATGAAGTAGATATAAAGGAAATAGTAACATTAGACATATATTTCTAAAGCAACAATATTAGCTTATATATTTAAGGGGGAAAAAACCGCAATTGTTTACATATAATATTGACATTGGGTGTAAACAAAAGACAAAAGATGTTGTAATAATAATGAAATTTACTTATAAGGAATCGAGTCAAATATGTCACTCAAGGTCAAAATTAGATAAACTAATCGCTTGGTGACGGCGGCCGAATAATAACAATGAACAAACTCATGTCCCTAATATCGTGGTTGGTGTTGAATAGCTCATAGCTTATAACGCCAATACTCTAAAAACTGATCAATGAAGTGCTGAGCGATATATTTATATAATATATAAATAACAAGAACCTACTCACGCACAGGGTGAAGGCGGTCGTTGAAGAAACGTCACTACAAAATTAGGTGCACTATAATTGTAAAAACTTTGATATAAAATTGAAATAATCTCAAATCTTATAAATTAATCACAATTATTGTGCAGTTTATAGAATGCTTTAAGTAGAAAGGTGAAGCAACAATGACTGCAGTGTGTAGGGAGAAAGTAAAGGAGATTGGCGTTATATTATACCACTGACGGCTCACGGGACTAGTTCGCTGTTTGACGTTTATGTTCATGGTGCATCACGTATGGCAACTAGTGTTGCCGTTAAGAATATAATTAATTAAATAAAGGATGTATGAGTGCAATTACGACTATTTGAGAGCTGGTAAAAAAGATCGATTCGAACGACGATTCTTTAATTGTGCCCGTCTTAATAGTCCGAATAGTGAACGGTGGTAAGTTAATATTAATGACACTTGCCAGCGAATTTATTTAAATATTTTCCCCATATTGTGGGAAGGGAAACATTCGGAATAAAATACACCGGTTGCTAAAAACAAAATTATTTGCTTTTTATAATTGTTCCAATATTTCTGAATTTGTGATTAAATTATTCCACAAGGAACTAGTTCCAAAGATAACCAGTTCCGTTCTCGGCGATTCCAGTGACAGCAAAGGAACTGGTTCCTTGTAACCTTGATAGGAATATCGTACATCTTTAGTGGATTATTATTTGCTGATGACATGAAAATATTTAAAATCATCAAAAATATATACGACTGCTTGACCCTACAGTCCAATTTTTTATAATTCGCAGAATGGTGTACCATCAACAAACTTACACTTAACATTAAAAAATGTCAAATCATGAGTTTCTTCAGAATAAAAAACCCTATCAAATATTGTTACTCACTTAACAACCCCAGTTTATTGTCAGTACCTGTAATAAGGGACCTCGGAATAACCTTCGATACTAAACTCCTATTTACTAATCACATTGATATCATTACTAATAAAGCAATGAAAATGCTGGGCTTCATTATAAGAATATGTAAAGATTTCAAAAATATCCAAACATTTAAAATACTATATACAACTTTAGTTAGAAGTCATTTGGAATATAATTCCCCCATATGGAACCCTGTCTACAAAAGCCATGCAAATTCCATTGAAAGAATCCAACACAAATTTCTCAGATCAATTAATTTCAAATTAGGAATTCCCGCGGATGACATAAACTATGATTCTCTATTACAAAAAATGCGACTCTTATCGTTAAAAGATAGAACAATACTTAATGATCTAATTTTTTTATTTAAAATAAATAACAACTGGTTTGACTCCCCTGAATTGGTTTCACTGGTGAATTATCACGTGCCTTTTAGACCAACTCGACTCCAAACACCTTTTCATTGTAATACCTCTGGGACCACCGCAGAACAAAATGCAACAATAAATCGCTTACATACTTTTGGCAATAAATATGCTAATATCGATCACGCCGGTAATCTGGCCTCATACAAAAGATGCATTAAACAAAATTTGTCTTCTAGTACCATGTAAACATAATAATCATGTAAACATAATATGCTTACCAGAACTTGCAAAACATTAATTCATTAGAAATCATAGGTACTTGTAAAATTCATCATATCGGTTAATATTTGTAATCTATAATATCTACCTCTTAAATATTTTATTTTTATTTTTCTTTGCTCCTGTGAGGACTTCTTACTTTTTATATTTTATATTTAAATCTTTGTTCCCTTTAAAGATATCTTATATTTCTACATTTAACTTTTTTTATTATTATTATTTTATTCTCACTTTTAACTTTTAACTTTTTTATCTTTGCTTAATAATTTAAAGCTTGTACTTTATACTTATACTTTGTACCATATTTTTCACTTTACATTTATATTTTACCCTTTTCCTACTACTTATTACCTTACTACTTACTTTTTACATTTTTTTTCCTTATATTTAACTTACATTTATACTGTTAGTTATTCTTCATGTTGTTGTACTATTTATATGTTATGTCAATTATGTTAATGGCACATGTTGTGCCGTATATGTGTAAATAAATAAAATAAAAATAAATAAATTTGTTAAAATAATATCAGTTAATATTCGGCTTCTGGGTCTCCTGTTATTCCCGTCGCTTTTCAAATATTATAGCTCTGTCTTTCTAAAGTAATACCGTATGAACTACACAATAAAGCTTTGTTCAGACACAGCTATAAACTATAAAAGATCATAGCATGCCTAATATCGCTCTCCATACAATCCCTTCAGACCGTTCACACCTAAATCTGACGGTTCACTCGAGTGAAGATTTACTCTATGGTTACTTGAGCGAATGTTCCCATTTTCGTTTCACTTTTGTTTCATTTATTGTTCAGACGTGTCATTCCGAGTGAAGTAGGTGGAATGAAATAAAGAAATGAACGATTAGTGAACCAAAGAATCATCAAGAACCATGAATCAAAGAGAGCAAAGTGAAACGTTTGAACACCGAGTGAAATCTCAATGACGGATTCATTTATATATTCACTTTTACCTAGTATGCAGTTGGTAATACTTTCTGAAACTAGCAGATGGTTTCGACCACGCGGACTGCGGTCGGCTAAAGAAGGAGTTAGCGTAACACGGCATAACATCCCAAAAATAAACAACAAAAATCGATATTTGCTTCAGAAATCCGAACAACATTAATTGTATTAAAGTATTAACAATACTTTCCATTAATATGGGTCATTCTCGAGAATTTACCCATAATGAGGGTAGAACTGTCTAAAAGTAGTGGAACATTTTAAAAGGAACCTCTTTTTTCGTAAGTAATTAATTTTTATCTTTGTTGCTAATGATTAGTGATTTTATTTTAAAATATTAAAAACATTCTGAAAAATTCTATTTTCTGGTTTCAATCAAAAGTGTAGTAAGAAGCGTTCCGAAAAGTTCTAGTTACCATCATTTAATAGTATTTCCTTGTTCAGAATTCTTTTAAAATATAATATTTATCAAAAGTAAGCACTGTGAGCCGCCATATTCTTTTATGATCATTTTCTACGATTTTTCGTTTTCTATGGAAATGTCACTGACTGCTGATGCATAATGCAATTTTTGCTCCGCTTTGTATTAATTGAACAATATTTGTGTTTCTTTTACTCACTTTTGTGTCACTTCAGTGACTATCTCATTTCTATCCCGAAGTTTTTCACATTATTGCACTTTTCTAGTGACGTTTCTTCAACACATTGGTATTGACCACCGCGCTTCGCCTTGTACGTAAGTACGTTCATGTTATATTGACTAAGGGTGAGTTTTTTCATTTACCGAGAATGCTAAATGCAATGCTAATTGTAAAAGTTAATGGTAAAAGTCATAGAAATGAGTTTTTTCATTTGACATTTACCGTTTAATTTTACCTAGAATGTTACAGGCCAGCAATGGTGCCGTAAAATGCTAGAGTAAAGGTAACCAAAATGGCCGCCGTCGTCAATGCCACTTTAGATGTTCAGAGATAGAGGTTATTTTCTTGCTATCTGTTTTATGGCATTTGCTTTTATATTATCATTATCATCATTACGTTAGCGACAAGTGACAGTTCGTCAAGTTCTGACGATGAACCTGTAATTAATTATATGACACGAAGTGTCGCGACATAATATACGCAGGACTTTCATATGCCGATTTTGCTTTAATAAAGAAACTGCTCGACTTTTCACTACATCAATTGCATATATGTACTCCCAGTGACATATAAGTAATCGTTGATGAAGTGTAATTACACATATATATTCAAATGACATGACATCGATAAAATGAAGCTTCTGTAATTTGACATCTGCTTGGAATAATGCTGTCAAACACACAGAGTATTTGGAGATATTGCAAATACACACAAGAGTACAGTGTGTAAAATTTAATTTAATGTATCAAAGGCCTCTCAACAAAAATTTCATATCAATGCCTAAAAGTGACGCTAAAATGCCGGAAAATAATGTGAAATTTCACAAATTGGATAAATTTCCGAACGTCATACACAAGACCATCATAATGCGCTGACCAGACTCGTGGCGAGCCACGACAACCCTTGACAAGTCCCACGTGTGTGGTCAGACCGTTTGGCTTGTCGTGCCGACGCCTGCGAGAGCGTGCCATAGCTTGCCGTTGACCCGGGACCCGGTGGATATTTCGGCCACCAAGCGACAAGCTCGGAAAGCTTCAGTATAACTTATGAACTGGCCCGCTGCGGTCGCCGTTTTTGCTCCGTGCGGTTTATCGTAAATTGCGATAAAATGTAAAATATATTATTTTTATGTTACAGATTTTTAATGCACTAGTAAAATTTATTACGACTGGATCTACACAATAGCCCTAAATATTTTTTTTTTTAAAGATTTATTATTTATTACAAGAGTTTTTTTTAATTATTGAATATCTCTTATTTATAATAAATAATAACTTTTTTAAGGTTATTCCCTATGTAAGTTTAAAGTAATTAATAAGACGAGTGATCCTGGGTTCGAGTCCCTGTCTTAATTTGGAAGGCGGGAATGGGTACCGCAGCCCCGGGAACCATTTATTGGATAACAAACACCTCTGCCATGGGTCACCCCAAGTAGTTTACTAAGTTTGGTGACTTAGCAGGGGTGTACGGGTTCATGGGGTAAGGTTTGTCTAGGTCTTGGCGGCGGATGATATAGACACACTGAACCCCAGATTCGTACCCAACCGTCATTCCTTATTCCTTCCCAGAACTTATTTTCCATTAAAATAATCTTAACATAGCATCCGCAAAGATGACATAGGGAAATTATTTTCCTCAGGGCCTCCTGTGTGGACATAATGTAAAAAAAGGGTGCGCCGTTACCTTTTAATTTTTTTGTGTGTAGTTCTCTTTCATATTTTTGTTTAGATTTATTATAAAATAAAATAAAATTCTACGAAGAGATAACACACGATTGAACAAAATACTAGAATTTAAAATAAATTATCTGGTACAGTTTCTGTAAATTTGAATCATCCACCATCTCTTTCGGCGAACTCTTCGTTTTTTTTTTTTTAATTTAGTACAAATAAGTTAGGGCAAATGTGACAGCCGATGTAGTTGCCTTCATGTCCGCCATGCTTGGGCGCTCCGAACGCAATGTCGAACTCGCAAGCTTATGCACGAGTGTGGTGACCAATATTTGCGTGCCATAGCTTGCCGAGTCGTGCGACGAGCGCGCTCGGCACGTATGAGGCCATACCATAAGACGATGCAACAATAGACAATGCAATGCGCGTAGAAATCATACAATGTTTGACATTTAGTGTGTGAGTTGCCGCATGAAAAAAATAAATGAACACTTCCAATACGAAAATGTGGGAATTAGATTAGTTATCATGCTGTCATCCCTGTTTACCTTTACTTTAGCAGTTGGCGTCATGAAAAAACTCATTTTGCCGTAAATGTCAAATGTACTGTAAAGTAACTGTGAACTGCACAGCGAACAGTAAAGGTAAATGTAAACGGAACAGGCTCAGCCTAGTGAGGTGGCATATACCTAAAAGAATGTACATAACTAAGAGTATGGATATTAGAGAGACGGCATGTGAAGTGTGCCCGCGCGCTCCAAGTGTGCCTTTTCGAGAATTCTACCCACACGGTTGACATTGGCTGTCATCATGTAAAATGGCTGCTGTCGGAACGTATTAAACGGCCAAAACCAGCAGTTTAATGTAAGCCGTTTGGGTAAAATTCTCGAAAAGGCACACTTGGAGCGCGCGGGCACACTTCACATGCCGTCTCTCTAATATCCATACTCTTAGGTACATAACATGTATTTTTTGGTTAATAAATAATTAAAAAAAAAAAAAAAAAAAATGAAAAAAAAAACCACCCTTAGTTAGACCAAAGCCCCTTAATTGGTGCAAGTTTTTAATCAAAATATATCACATTTATTTTGAGCCAACCAACACCAACCATGCGACAGTAGAGAGTACATGGGGATGTTTGTTTTACCTAACAACTAGGGGCCCAAACCATTACATCTTGAATAAAGGGTCTCAGATTAAATCTACGTGAACGATTAGAAATCAATAAACGAACGAAAGACCCTAATTTAACACTAATTAATAATGTACGGAAAATAATTTATTCCCCCCTTCTCAGTATTTTCAAAAAACCTAAGCAATATAACGCATTCAAATAATTCATAGCAATAACGTCATTATTAAACAATTAAGAACGCATTAACAATTAGTGCGGAGAAAACATACATTGGTTTAACCCTTAACCGGTAATAAATCAATTTTTACACGTTCAAAATAGAGATTTAAAATCGTATACAAGTCGTCTAAGCGTGATTTCAAGCACAGTTTGAAAATGGCCTTGTAAGCCGAAACAGTTGTAACGAAAATACAAATCTATAATTCTTGCAGATCTTAATAACAGCATTATTGAATTGAATTGAAATTAAATTAAAAAAAATTAAATGGAGTTCTACGAATTAAACACAAAAACAATAAATATAATGTAGAGTTGTCCAAATCACTTCCGAGGATTTGAATATTTTGTTCGAACTGAAGGTGATCACTTAAAGCTCTTTTATATTTGTTGTAAATTGGATAATGTATCAATGTTCTGTTGCAGGTGTAATTTATTTTGAACTGGGATCAATTTTCCATCATTATTTTAAACCGGAACGCTATCACATAGACATGGATCTTCCAAAACCAGAGAGTGTTTTTATCAAGGTGGAACCAGGGTCCCAGGAAGAAGGTGGAGGTGAAAAGCCGTATGCGGATATAGATATCTACCTCCCGGATGTGAAGAAGGAATGTTTGCAGTATGCGGCGAGTACTTCAACAGTCAGTAAGTTGCTTTGCAAGAGTAAGAAAATGTTAAATGTTGATTTCTGATGTTGGGAATTCGTATCCGTTTTTGAATATTTTTTCCCCGATGGAAATTTTATGCTTCTTCAGGACGCCTTTTAACGCTAACGCTATTTTGATATTAACTTTAAAAAGTATATTATCAGATAACTAAGAGGACTTTCAAATTTATGTAGCTTTAAATAGTTCCCGATCCCCAAAGTTAAGGTCTCATCTTATTTGGGACATTAAGTAAGTGTAATGTACTGTTATTCCGGATAGTACTGATCACGATTTAATCCTTGTTTACTCCTAGATAAGGGGGCCAATATCTCCCTTATCTCTTGAATACCTTAGGAACTTTCAATAAGAGTCTTGTAGGTACTTCGTACACTTTAACACACATCATTCGTAGATAATAATAATACAGATATAACTATTTCTAGTATTTAAAGCTGACCACGAACTGCCGAAGAAGTGACGCTCCGTAAAGCTCCATTCACATGGTTCACTAATCGCTCATTTCCGCATTTCATTCGGCCTAGTTTACTCGGAATGACACGTCTGAACATGAAATGAAACGGAAGTGCCGAATACTGCCGAATGAAATCTTCAAGTGAACCGATCCAACAATGTTGGATATTTTCATTCGGCATCCTTCACTTGCGCGCGCATGCGCGCAGAAGAGAGCAAAGTGAAACGTCTGAACACCGAGTGAACTCTCAATCAGTTTGTCTCGCGTCCTGTACGGGAAGGACCATGAAAGGACGCTATCACATCGCACGCAAAACGTCAAAATGGTATTCGTTTGGCTAATTTGTGTGCTTTTGGGAACACCTCTCATATAAATTTTTGGGTCTCCCTTATTATCCATGTATTTTATATGTTTTTTAATATATGTAAGATTATTAATTTGTAGGAAAATGTGCGTAATAAAAAAAGTTAAATCAAATTGTGTTATTATGTCATAAAAAATAAAAAAGGTTTATAAGACGAAACAATACTTTCAATCAGAGTTCAATCAAAGTGTCAATCACAGTAAGCACGTATTTTTTTCGTTCCAAGTTTAACAACAATTTACATCGATTAAAACTCTTTTTAGTTATCGTGTCTACTCGACTAATATTTACGTTGTTCGGCAGTACTCGATTGTATGAAAAGTTTTTGTGCCAAGACGAACAACTGGTAAATAAAACAAAATTTAAAATATCAAAAACATCACAATAATCAATCTGCCAACTGCGAGCAACAATCTCGCACGCACACACGCACATTCTTACCGACGAACACATCCGAATTCTAATAACTACTGTCAAGTACTAATTAGCAATACATCAACATGAATATTGCTTGCCATAGTTGTTCAGAAGCTACTATCTCGGCGGATTCCGTTTTTGTATGCGCGCTATGCAAAGGGACTTTTCATCTACATTGCGGTGGAGTAGCGGAGAGCTCTTACCGTCGACTCAGTAAGGAGCGCCGCGCTCAGATCAAGTGCAAGCAATGTTTAACCATAGTACCTGTTGGTCCTGTTGTCAAAGCCAGCGGTACGACACCGCCGGAGAGTGAAATTCTTATTAAACTTATGGAGCAAAACACTCAAATTCTATCCACTCTGGAAACTATGAGTAATCAATACCAGCAAATTCTACTTCGCGTTCACGACCTGGAAGATAAAAATAAAACACTTGAAAAAAAGAACTCCAACCTCGAAGCGAGACTAGAAGCTATTGAAAACCACATGGAACAGATGGATAGAATAAACAGATCAAGAAATGTGGAGATAAGAGGAATTCCTGAAAGCAACGGGGAAAATCTAAACAATATTATATTCAATATTAACAAAACCGTTAACTCAAAAGACGCTCCCAATATCGATGCAGCATACCGCACCACACTTAAAGTCTCCAAAGACACATGCAGGCCCATCTTAATAAAATTCAAGTCCAACATCGATCGAGATGATTTCCTGGGAGATGTAAAAAGGTTCAATAAACAAGCTGCCAATCGTGAGGACAAACTAAACACCACCCTTATCGGAATGGCAGGACCAAGCTCCCATATATACATTTCCGAACACCTAACATTTCAGGCGAAGCATCTATGGTTTCTTGCTCGCAAGGCTAAACGGGAAAATCTTTACAAATTTTCTTGGACCAGAGGTGGCCAAGTGTACGTACGGCAAGATATTGGAACTCCGGTCATTAATATTAATGACAAAAATAAACACCTTTTGTCAACCTCACCCCTTACCTTGGGAACAAAGCTGGCTAAGCTACATAACTTCCTTTTTTATATCTTCATACTATTATTTAAAATTCCTCATTATTTACAGCTGTAAATTATTATTATACACTTCTAGCCCAAAGATACTATTTCTGAACACAAGTTTTTTTATCATCACCTGTATATTATATGAATATGTGGAGCCTTTCATTGTTATTTTAAGCGATGTGTCAAAATCATTGATATGTTTTATGCTATTTACTGTGTTTTTTGTTACAAAATTTATAAATGGTAGAAATAGCTGATCAAATAGATAACTTCTCTCCAATTCCATGTATAGAAACAAATAATGCTCTCGAAGTTCAACAAGTATTAAGTCAATCAGCCCTTAAAATATTCTCTATGAATATCAGAAGTATAAGCCGAAATTTTAATGAATTGTAAATAGTTCTCACAGATCTGAAGTCCGAATTTGACATACTTATCTTAAGTGAATGCTGGGTAAATGAAAATTACATTCCTAAAAACATTATAAACTACACCCACTACAATACACAGAACAATGCAACCCAAAACGATGGAGTAGTCATATACATAAAAAATCACATATCTCACTCAGTAAACGAAATCAAAATCAGTGACTCAAACTGTCTCAAAATAGTTATAGAAAAACAAGTTACCATATTTTCTATATATCGATCACCAGGCATATCTAACATAACCCCTTTTCTTAATTCATTAAACAATTCTTTATCATGTGTGAGTGAATGTGATAATATCCTCATTATTGGTGACCTCAATGTAAATATAATTAATTCCATGCATCCTCAAGCCAATGATTATATTAACTTGCTAACTCTTCAAGGTTTCGTCCCAGCCATAACAGCACCTACCAGAGTATCTGGCTCCTCTGTAAGTTGTATTGATCATGTATTTTCAAAATGTAAATTAAAAACTAATTCTATTGTATACCAATGCACTATCACGGACCATTACGCTACTATAACTTCTCTTTCTCATAAAATACTTAATCCACCACCGCATGAAATCTCTACAAATAAAATATCCTATACTGCACTTTTTGAGCTGGTTTCTCAGGAAAAATGGACAAATATTTACAAACAGAATGACCCCAATTTAGCCTGCGAATCTCTTGTAGAAACACTCCACGACCATCTAACCCACGCTACAACTAATACAACACAGAAAACAAAAAATTATGACACTAAACTCAAACCCTGGATAACTGTCGGTATCCTTCATTCTATCCGCAAGCGCGACAAACTCCATGCACTATGTAAAAAAAACCCCAACGACCATGATTCCTTCTTATTTTACAAGAAATACAGAAATGTTTGCAAAAAAATTACTTCAAAGGCCAGAGTAGACTACTACAAAAAACAAATAAAAAACGCCGAAAATGACACAAAAAAAATATGGAGTATTATTAAGGACATATCCCACACCAAAAAAACGAATACGCCCATCCATAACATTAAAATTGAAGGTCGAACATTAACAAATACAAGTAATAACTCTGTAAAAATCGCAGACCATTTCAACGAATTTTTTACCTCAATCGGACCTAGCCTATCCAATAATATTTTATCCACAAATAATGTTACAGAACACGACCTTGCTAACAAAATATCCCTGGCCCAACTGAGTTATACTCCTTTTACCTTCACTCCCACCACAGAATTAGAAATAATAGAAATCATCTCCACACTAAAAACTAGCCACTCAACAGGAATAGACAAAATCTCTACTAAACTTACTAAGCATTTAAAAACCCTTATTGCCAGCCCTCTTCAATATATTATTAACTTAAGCTTCCAATCTGGCATATTCCCTAACTGTCTTAAACATGCCTCAATCATCCCCATTTTCAAATCAGGTGACAGATCTTCTCTAAATAGTTACAGGCCTGTATCTCTGTTGAGCACAATATCCAAAATCATTGAGAAAGTAGTAAAATTAAGACTCCTCAAGTTTCTCGAGGACAATAAAATCCTTTAAAAAAACCAGTATGGTTTTCGCAAAGATTGTAGTACGGCTGATGCTATTGCAACCTTTAGCAAACTGATATCCGATAACCTCGATAAAGGCAATAAACCTCTCGCTGTCTTTCTAGATCTGTCTAAAGCCTTCGATACTATTTCACATCGCATCCTTGTAAAAAAACTACGACAGATTGGGATAGAAGGTACTGCTCTCAAATGGTTTAAAAACTATCTCTCACAGAGATCACAAATAACTGTCATCCACTCCAGTCAAGAATATAGGAGTAAAAGTTTACCCATCTCCTATGGCGTGCCTCAAGGCAGTGTTCTAGGTCCGCTCCTTTTTCTCATATATATGAACTCCTTATTGAATTTAGATATCGACGGCAATATAATATCTTTCGCAGATGATACTGTTATCATATTTACAAGTAAAACTTGGAAAACAACAATTGAAAAAGCAAATTATGGACTGATAAAAGTTAAAAAATGGTTAGACTCTAACCTCCTCACCCTAAATGTTCAAAAAACACAATACATACTTTTCTCAATCCGAAAATTCACTCTCCCAGAAAACCTTCCTAAACTAATCATTCATTCTTGCCCGCAAAACCTAGACACTCACCCAGTATCTCTTCTTAACAGCTGTTCATGCCCAATTCTTAAACCGTCAAATGAAATAAAGTACCTAGGTGTCATTATAGATAACCAATTAAGCTGGGAGGCTCAAATTAGCTCCACAACAAAGAGACTCCGTAAGTTATGCTATATTTTTCATTCTCTTCGATCTATCCTTGACATAAAGACTCTAAGAAGTGTTTATTTTGCTCTGTTTCAATCTATAGCGACGTACGGCATTATAGGATGGGGAGGTTGTGCAGCATCTATTCTCTACCCTCTTGTTACCGTTCAAAAACTTTTGCTAAGAATCATCTTTAAATGTTCCCCGTCTCATCCATCAGAGCCACTTTTTAAGAAACTCGCAGCCCTAGACATTCGCCAACTATATATTAAGATAGTGCTTGTCCATATCTGGAAAAATGGTATGATAAATTCCACACAAAAAAATATACATACACGCTACTCAACACATGAAAAATGCATAATTCCTACAACAAGAACCACCTTTTCACAGAGACAATACTCTTACATTGCACCCAAAATATTCAATGAATTAAATATGGACATCAAAAGATCTAGTACCGTTACTCAATTTTCAGCCGGTGTCCAAAAATGGATATCCGGAAAGGGTCGAAATTTCTTTAAAGAATTTATTTAAAGAATTTCTTTAGGGAACTCCTTTGAATAAGTTCTATAGAGAATTTGTTTGGGGAATTTTTCTGAAGAATTACTTTAAATAACATAGCTATCTATACCACCGATTAAAATTTTCATTTGTAATTAACTTTTTACTAGCCGAAAGTTTAAATATTATTTTATATTGTTAGTTTAAAATGTTTGACACCTCTGATATGTTCGAATTATTTGGTGCATCACTACAAAATGTAGCAATAACAATCTCGGCATTATTATTAGCCGGAGTTTCAATAAGAAGTCATTTGTACATAAATTTGTACTTTCCATTATAACTTTACGTGCACATATAAAATATAGTCATTGTAATAATCCGTTGCTATTTGCCCACTCTACAGTGCTAATTTTGCTTTTATATATAATTAATATTTCATCCTCTTTATAGTTTTACATCTACTATACTTTTTATACTCTTTCATCTCTGCTGTATTCTTCCAAACACTCTTTTATTATTATTCTTTTTTTCATTTACATTCCTTCATATGCTTTGATTATGTTTCATTTTGTATTATAATATAGTTCTTCTTACTTTCCTTTACATTATTTTATGTTCTTTTATATTCTATATCCACTATTTAAAAAATCGGCCACCATAACACGGGCATGTGCCTAGTATGGCGGCCATAAATTCCACAATTGTTATATATTTACTATTCAAAGAATAAAGAAACATTAAAAAAAAAAAAAAAAAAAAAAATACTGTTTTTTTATATTTATTTTATTTAATTGTGTCACCAAAATTTCGTAAAAATCGATGCATCTGACATGTTTTACCTTAAAATTCGGGGCCGGACCGCGCTGGAAAACAAACGAATTCCAGCGCGGTTGACCTCGCTCGGCGACGCTGTGGTGGGAATGGACGAGTGAACGCTTATTTCTATAGCGCCGTGTGAACATGGAATGAAACGAAGATGGACGATTAGGCCGAAAAAACATGGCGGAAACCTTCCCTCGAGTGAACTGTCTGATTCCAGCTTAATCAGAACCGCTTGGTTATATCTGAGTCTTCGGGTATCTCCGCCGACATTCGGCAAGACCCGAAACTAATACACTGCAGTAAGTTACATGTATCCCTACATGCAAATGCGGGCAAGTTAGTCCTGCAGGTTTGGAGATAGAATAGTCCAGCGGTTTTCAACCTTTTTAAGCCCGCGTACCCCTTGTTACCCAATTTTTTTAAACTCTCATTATCACATGAATTTATTTGCAAGTGCGCCCCACGGTTAAATTTAGGAGGCACCTCTGGTATGGAGCCCCAATGTACCTGAAAAAGTTTCTCGACTCGTGCAGAAACGGGCGGTCCGTTTGATATATTCTCCTGTCTTAACAAACGGATTGCAATATTTAGATCACTGACGTCGGGTAGGAATGCTATTCTTGTTCTACCGGTATTTCAATGGAAGATGCTCCGAGAACCTAGTGACATTTATCCCCTTGGCACCGGTGCATGGTCGGGAAATTCGCCATGAAACACACACGGCTGTGAAGCGATTTGCCGCCTCTGTGTTTCCTTATTCCTACAACATGGGTCTCTTTAAGACCCATGTTTACTCCTTCCCCTCCTCCAAAGACCCTCCACGCAGCATTTTCAAAGATGAAATAGGCCCTACGCGAAATTATTTTCCCCAGAGCCTCCTTTGTGGAGCTAATGTAAAAATAGCCACAAAAAATACAATTAATGCAGTAAATTTGTACACGACATGTATTCTCTCTTACAACCTGCATAATTAATCATGCAATGTTAACATACAGTCAGTAAGTTGTGACCCTTGAGCTTGCTTTGCAGAGCAAATTTTTACAAATTTTGGTTCAATTTCACATTGGTAGAGCCTCAAGTCTGGTTCAGCATTCAGGCTGCCAAACCACCCAGCGTAAACCGCCGAAATTTTAAAAGTTGAGCTGCATTTTTAAACCAACATTCGTACCACGATACTGCGTAACCCCAATTTTTGTATCGCGTATAGTCATTTTGAATGTTGTGTACTATTCTTGTCCGCATATCAATTATGTAATAATATTTTGTTTCTCCAGGCAGCAATGTTGTGGAGACTCTTACCATCAAGGCAGAACCAGGACCCCGAGAAGAAGTTAGAGGAAGGTTTACATATACGGAAATGGACACAGATCACGCGGATGTTAAAAAGGAATGTTCAGAGCGCTCTGAAATAATTACCGATACCGCAGGTGATCTGATTTTTTGTCTATTTAAGTTTTAAGAATCAATTAACGCTCTCCGAAGCTATTCATTTTTTGTTATTTTATAATACCTACTTAAACTTATGTATATTAATCAGCTTTTTGCTTAATATTTTTCAGAAGGATTTCTGAAGAAACGCTATGGGGAAAAAAATTACTTGACCTCAAAATGTCCTTATTGTGACTATTCCTGCTCTCTTAAGTCACGGTTAAAACGCCACTTGCGTACCCATACTGGAGAAAAACCATTTTCTTGTCCTGACTGCGACCATTCTTGTTCTCAAAAAAGTTATCTTAAAATGCACATGTTTACCCACAGTGGAGAAAAACCTTTTTCGTGTTCCGACTGCAATTATTCATGTTCTACCAAGACATCTCTTAAAATTCACATGTTTACCCACAATGGAGAAAAACATTTTTCTTGTCCTGACTGCGACTATCCTTGTTCTCAAGAGCGTCATCTTAAAACTCACATGTTTACCCACAGTGGAGAAAAACCTTTTTCCTGTTCCGAATGCAATTATTCATGTTCTACCAAGGGTTCTCTTAAAATTCACATGTTTACCCACAATGGAGAAAAACCCTTTTCTTGTCCCGACTGCAACTATTCTTGTTCTCAAAAGTATCATCTTAAAATTCACATGTTTACCCACAGTGGGGAAAAACCTTTTTCTTGTCCCGACTGCGACTATTCTTGTTCTCAAAAGCGTCGTCTTAAAATTCACATGTTAACCCACAGACAAATTAAACCTTTTTCGTGTTCCGACTGCAATTATTCATGTTCTACCAAGAGCTCTCTTAAAATTCACTTGTTTACCCACAATGGAGAAAAACCTTTTTCTTGTCCTGACTGCGACTATTCTTGTTCTCAAAAGCGTCATCTTAAAACTCACATGTTTACCCACAGTGGAGAAAAACCTTTTTCTTGTTCCGACTGTAATTATTCAAGTTCTACCAAGAGCTCTCTTAAAAATCATATGTTTACCCACAATAGAGAAAAACCTTTTTCTTGTCCCGACTGCGACTATTCTTGTTCTCAAAAACGTCATCTTAAAATTCACATGTTTACCCACAGTGGTGAAAAACCTTTTTCGTGTTCCGACTGCAATTATTTATTTTCTACCAAGAGCTCTCTTAAATTTCACATGTTTACCCACAATGGAGCAAAACCTTTTTCTTGTCCCGATTGCGACTATTCTTGTTCTCGAAAGCGTAATCTGAAAATTCACATGTTTACCCACAGTGAAGAGAAACCTTTTTCGTGTTCCGACTGCAATTATTCATGTTCTACCAAGAGGTCTCTTAAAATTCACATATTGACCCACAATGGAAAAAAACCTTTTTCTTGTCCCGACTGCAAAAATTCATTTTCTACCAAGAGCTCTCTTAAAATTCACATGTTTACGCACAGTGGAAGAAAGCCTTTTTCATGCCCCGACTGCAACTATTCATGTTTTAAAAGTGGTGAGTTTAATAGTCACATGTTTACCCACAGTGGAGAAAATATATATTGTAACGAATGCGACTATGTATGTTCTACAAAAGGATATCTTAAAATTCACATGAACACCCACAGTCGAAAAAATAACGTTTTCATGTCCTGATTGCAACGATTCATGTTCTTTCGTCGTCTTAAAATGCATATATTTTCTCACAGTGCAAATAACCTCTGTCACGTTCAGATTGCAACTATTTGAGCTTTCGGAAGTGAGATCAAAAAAATCACTTGCGCACTCATTCACTGAATAGACTTTCTCGAAGCTAGCGTATTCTTTTTTATTCCGATTCATTTTTAATGTTGTTAGGAAGGCAATTATAATAAATATCCCTCCTCGTTACCATGTTTTAATTTGGTCGTGATATCGTATATATAATAACCAATTCATTACTAAATACTCGTAGATTAATTAATTGTAACCAAACTAATAAATTGATACCATACTTTTTCATGTATTTTTTTGATTTGAAATTTAAAAAGATTGTATTACGTATATGTCTATATGCGTACAACATATTTTTCAATGTTCTTTTTTGTGAGTACCATTATTAAACTTTTATTTTACTAAGTGCTAAAAAAAAATATTAGTTAATAATTATTGATTTTTTTATTTATTATTTGGGCATGATTTGAAAATTTGATATTGGATTGTAACTTAATTATTATACTCTATTGTTTTCTTTAATGCATGTAAAATTATTAATCTGTAAATGTTCCTAATAAAATAAAATAAAAAATAAATAAAATATATGTTATGATTAAGCTTTTCACGGATGTAAGATGTAGAATAATTTTCTCGGTTTACCCGCATAACGAAGTCCTTAAAAGGTCTTTTTAACACATTACGTTGAGACAAAACTTTAGATATAAGGCGGCCTCTGAAGATGGACAGTGAGGTCTGTCTGATACTTCAGGAGTTAAAAAGTCCTTTTAAGAAATAACTATGTTATGCGGGTAAACCGAGAAAATTATTCTACATATATATAGCCTGCCCACGCTTTGGGGTGGCTAACGAAACACAACGCCATCTACCAAGTGCCATAACCAAGTATTGTGAGTTGTGTCAATAAATGAACTCACACCTCCATCTGTCAGAAACGTATGGATCTTTCAAATATTTTCAAATAATTGTCCCGTAAAAGACATTTAATTATTTCTTCAAACTTAGCAAAATCACTTTGTGGCGTTATTTTGAATTAAATTAAAACAAATAACTTTGTTTTAAACCACTAATATATTATGATTTATTGATAGTTATAAGTTATAGTTAAATATTGTAACAATGAATTCTCAAATTACTCAACTGACCTCGCATGTAACTTTTTTTCTTTTCCTTACAATATTTGTATTTATGCTCTGAATTAACTTTATGTTACTTCACTCAAAAGTATAAATTGTGAATTTCGAAAAAGGCTTTGTCCTGTTGAGGTTGATTTTTGTGTGAAAAATTATTCTTTATGCTGTGTGAACCGTAATTAATAAATACACAAAAATATTGTCTTTCATTGGTGCTTAACTGTTAAAATAAAACTGTTAGTTAATCCATCACTATAATATCGACATGCTCAGTCCTACATCCGTTGTTCTGCTGGGTTATGTTACCTGCATTTATTATTAGTATTATGAGATACCTGACACATTCCGAGAGTTCCCCTTCCTGTGCGGAGTGCAAATCAGGGAACTATAAATATCAGGTAAGAATTTGTTGGTGGGGACTTCGGAATTCGTAATTCGGACCTTGAAGAGGCCTATTTGTCCAGTAAATTTAAACATGAAAAGGGGATCGTGCTTACGAAAGGTCCGAAATTTCTGAATTTTTTATACGTTGTTTAGACCTTAAACAATATTAAAATAAACCAGATTTGCAATTTCCAAAATGGAAATTTTCGGACTTTTTTCAGTTTTTGCTCAATATCTCAGTGAAGGAAGTGTCTTACCGGTATAGTTATTCCACACTTCTTTAAAGTAGACTAAATTTGCTACAATTTGAACTGAAGGCGAGCTCTATACAGCAATTAATTCCCTAGATATAGTTTATCGAATATAAACCATTTCTCCAAAAAGTGTTAATTTTTTAGAATATGTCACTCATTTTGTGAAATATCTTCTAAACTACAGATCCCACGTCAAATATTACATGGCATAAAGTTGTGGTAAATTTAATTAGCTTTTATTTGAGTCCAGATTGGTACCTATGGGCTTAGTGGTTCTCTCAAAAATGGCAGATAACCTAAAACAATCATAAGTTGGTTTTGGGGAAAATGCAAATAAACTGTTCTCACGTCTTTTTATGGTTTTATATATCAAACAGTTACAATTTATTTGTTTCTGTTACTATACCTATCGGGAATTACGTCATTATCAAACTGTGTCCTACATACCTACATACTAAAATGTTTGTACCAACATCATGGTACCTACCTACTATACAGACAAATTAAATTTATTCAAAAAAGAAAAGTAATATATAAACAATGAAGGTATTGTGTTTTGGTTGCCAAATCAACAATTTCTTTTTATCTTAGAAGGCCCGGGCTTGGGCTCGCATGAAGATGGTGTCTCGAAGGCTGTGATGGACGCTGGAAGAGGCGCCCCGTCTTTAGTCGATTCATCTTAATCGTCCGAGCATTTCAGCTCTACATCCGGGACGTTAATGCACAATTTGCCACCGCATAACTGACAGATGACTGAGCAGTGGAGCCCAGCCTTTCTGCAAGAGCAGCTCCCAGAGCACCCTTTCTTGTACTTACAAGAAATTTTTCGCAGAAGGGCAGGAGGTGCGGAATGAGAATACAACTTCCACCCCCAATCAGTGGGATTGAAGTTGACTCCCCGCCACTTCTGCACTTGGAGGTAGGCAAACAAGCGAGGTTTAGGCTTGCTGAACTGCAAACGTCTTATATCTCAGGAAATCCTAATTATCCCTCGCGATGTCACCCCCATATAGAGCCACAAAGCACTTGATGCCTGCTTCTCTCACGGTTTGTCGGGTGGAGTCTGGCAGAAGGAATACCTCCACTTGCTCAGCTAATGGTTTACTCTTGCTGTGAGTGTGATGATTTTGGTCTTTCCTTGGCCAAACGGTGCTGAGGTGGTATTGCACCCGGTAAACGCGTGGGTGAATTGTTTTTTACACTTTTGCACATTTTTTTAACAATTATGTGAAATATTGTTTTGTTATTCTAGATAGCATTAATGTGGAGACTGTCACAATTAATACAGAATCAGGGACCCTAGAAGAAAATGGAGGGGAAATTCCTTATACGGAAATAGACATAGACCTACCAGATGTAAAAAAGGAATGCTTAGAGCATTCTAGAAATATTACCGAGAATGCTGAAGGTAAAATCGAATTTTGTTTGTGTGACTTCGTTTATATAATTATATTAATAGAACAAGTTGCTGGGAGTCCTGGTAGTTGGAGGAGGTCGTAGAGTAGTGACAGCAACCAGTTTCGCCCTTCGTGTTCTTCTGAAGGTAGACGTTTATCTCGTAATATAGTAACAAGCCTTAGAACTCTAAAAGTAAAAATCCTAATCTTGAAAATAGTCGCATATCTTACTTAATATTATAAACGTGAAAGTTTGTATGGATGTATGTATGTTTGTTACTCTTTCACGCAATAACTACTGAATGGTTTAGAAGTAAACTTTACAATAATATTGCTCATACACCAGAATAAATTATAGGCTACAATTTATAAAGCTAGCTATTTTCAATTTAATATAAAAATTTACTTTTGTAGGATTGATTTTACATTTCATATTAATTTTCCTTATCAACCATAATAACAATATGCTACTAGGGTTAAAATGTGCTGAAGATTATTATTGTCTAATTATTCATTAATAATCCGTTCGTGGTGTTAATATGTTAATAATTGTTTTCTATTTTGGTTTCAATAAATAATTTTAATATTTGGAGTGTGTAAAATTTATTTATTATTGGATTTTTGTATATTCAAATTTAGGCTTGACATTTCATTTGAGAATTTTTGGCTGTCATTTTAATTTGAAATTGGTTCTATTCACTTTAATCGATAAATTATATTTTTTAATTTGAATTTAGTGTACTGATGGAGTACCTAAACTATTAATAATTATCAATTACGATCTATATTTTTATGAGATTTGTGATAATCTTACTTAATATTACTATATCTTACTAATAATATAAATGCGAAACTTTGTATGTGTGTTTGTTACTCTTTGCGACATACAACGCGTCCAAAAGAGCTACAGAAACCGTTGAAGCAGCAGAATCTCGCAGATGCGCTGTTGCTGAAAGGGCATAACAACGACGTCATACATTCACAAAAAAAAGCTAAAAGCTTATAAAAATAGAAACGATGGAAAAATAATGCAGATTTTGCGATGCTCTTAAATGGAAAGAGGAAGAAGCAGGCATATGTCGTTCGGGTGGAAAAGTAGTCCTTCCTTCAATAGACGAGCCAGTAAGAGGTTCATTAAAGACATTTTCTGTTGTCTGCCGACTGTATAATCCAAGTATTCCACACAAATGGCTCTTTGTTTCCTGGAGGGCTAGCACACTGAAATCGATAACTTTACAATAACGAATCGACAGACGTAACTAACGATGATTTTATACCGACTGACATTGGTGAGACAAAGGTTTGGTACAGTTAAACGTGATTTTTTAAAGGCTAAAAGTTAAAATAAGAACATAAATGAGGTTTTTCTCGATTTTAATTAAAAATGTGACATTTAAAATGTCCCCTTCAAGAACATGAATAACTGCCATAGAAACAAAGTTATTCACCAGTGTGGGTGCGTAAGTGCACTGTTAAATTTAACTTACGTGAGCAAGAGTAGTTACAATTGGAACATGAATAAGGCTTTTCTCCAGTATGGGTGCGTAAATGTCTCGTTAAACCTGAGTTATTTGAGGAGGAGTAGTTACATTGGGGACATGAATAAGGTTTTTCTCCAGTATGGGTGCGTAAGTGCTTTGTTAAATCTGAATTTCGTACACAGGAGTAGTTACAATAGGAACATGAATAAGGTTTTTCTCCAGTATGAATGCGTAAGTGCACAGTAAACGATGATTTCTCTGAGCAGGAGAAGTTACAATGGGGACATGAAAGAGATTTTTCTCCAGTATGGAATCGAATGTGCCTTTTTATATTTCCCCTTAGAGAACATGAATAGCCACAGTACGAACATGAATAAGGTTTTTCTCCAGTATGGGTGCGTGAGTGCCTTGTTAACGCTGACTTAAATGAGCAGGTATAGTTACAATGGGAACACGAATAAGCTTTTTCTCCATGGTGCATTTTCAGGTCCGTTATCATGTCTGAAAAAGATGTCGGATAAAGTTAAATGATTAAGTGTCAATAATGATATATAAACGAAGTCACACAAACAAAATTCGATTTTACCTTCAGCATTCTCGGTAATATTTCTAGAATGCTCTAAGCATTCCTTTTTTACATCTGGTAGGTCTATGTCTATTTCCGTATAAGGAATTTCCCCTCCATTTTCTTCTAGGGTCCCTGATTCTGTATTAATTGTAACAGTCTCCAGATTAATGCTATCTAGAATAACAAAACAATATTTCACATAATTGTTAAAAAAAAATGTGCAAAAGTGTAAAAAACAATTTTCATATGTAATTATTATTGGATTGAAATATAGTGTGAATAAAGGGGTTATATATATTTTTGGAGGTTATGAGAGACGGTCAAAATGATAATGAAAACAAAAATGAACACTTAAATAAGTTCCGAACCTCCAAACATTATTTTATAAATACAATCTTCAAACAAAAAAATTTAATTTTATATATCACGTACAACAAATAACAAACAAAGGCTTGAAGACACTGGGATTTATTATCAGAACTATTAAAGACTTCGATTCGTTGGAAGTTATAAAAATCGTATGTTTGTCGCTAGTACCCAGCTTGTTAGAATACAATTTTGTAGTGTGGTCCCCATACCATCAAATTCACACAAGAAATATTGAACGCGTGCAGCACAAATTTTTACGATTTATCAGCTTCAAATTACACTACCTTTTCTGAACATATACATTCTTACTAAAAACGCTTAAAATGCATTCCCTAGAAAATAGAAGAAATATAAATGACTTAACTTTTTTGTTTAAAATTATTCACTACAAATTAGACTGTTGTGAACTCCTGCATCTCATCGACTTCAAGGTACCTAATCGAGCAACTAGGCAAAATATATTATTCTGTAACAATAATTCTGGGACCAATTACCATACACACGCATCTATTCATCGCTTTCACACACTTGCAAACAAATTCACCTCAGATATCGACATATTTAACATAAGTTTACGATTATTTAAGAGATACCTGAATGATATTTTTATGTAGCATATCTTTTGAAAATTGGAGGATCACGTAAGATATATTGGATATATTTTTGTATTTTTTTTTATATATGTGAAATGTAAAAACTTGTCTCTCTCCTTTCTTTTTCCATATCATGCTCGTCATCGTGCATTAATCAGCAATTTTTTTTATATTTTAACCTACCTAAGCATTATTATTTTTATGCTGTCTACAATTGAAAAACTGGTTTCTGTTTTTTTTTCTCTCTTTTTTTTTCCTAAAATATATTATTTTCACTTAAATTTACCTTCATACCTACTATTTATGTAATGTTCATATTTTATGTTGATCTTTTTTTAATCCAAACATTGTGCCTCCATAAATATCTTATCATACACTTCCTATGTAAAAGCCCGTAATGGCGATGAAAAATGAATAAATAAATAAATTAAATAAAAAAAGTTTAAATATACCACAGAGAAATTACGAAGAGGGGGAATTAGATTTAAACTAGTTGACTACTCCGCAGGTGTGGATGCAGGCAGAGCGGATAGACCGTTACACAAACTTCTCTCGGCGCACACTCCTTGCCACATTCACTTCCATACATCATCAAGATTCACATCGTGTTGACTCTTGACACGACCTGACACGAGTAATTAAAGCGGGCGACAAACGCGAAGTTCACATCAAAAAGATACTGCGTTATAAGTATCTTTTCTAACGACACACAACGTTATAAAATATTTCTTCCTAAGGCAGGAGAAGGAGTCAGTTGAAATCGGAAGCGGTAGAGGAATATCATTTCTTTGTACTGGATATGTCAACTTGACAGCTCCGTGTATTAAAAATGACTCCCTCTTCTGTTTACGGTGAAAGGGGGGTGGCAAACTTTTCTGATATCACGATCGTAGCAGTCACGAAAAATAACGCGAATTAGCGATTCTAACGCGATCACAGCACATCATATTTTTACGTCTGGCGGGTATGTATGGGATTGTATGGCGAGCGCTACTGTGTTATAATTATCTTTTTGATGTGAACTTCGCGTTTGTCGTCCGCTTTATTCACTTGATTGACACATGTCTTCTTTGGGCGATTCCAACTTCTACCATTAACTTTTGCTCCGTGTATTTTCCTTATCATCTCATTTCTTTGTTCACACACTCTCCACGTACAAATCATCTAAGCGTCCCCGTCTTAATCTTAATCATTATGCTTATGTAAGCGTAGCAGTAACTAATCAGCCTTGGATTTTTTTCGGATGTATACTTCTTAATAAGTTGACACAACGTTTTACCGTGGGGATCTCATTTCTAAAACTTGCCAATTCTATGCCTTAATTTATCTAGATCAGCACTCCATTTCCAAAACAAGCAGCTGTTCTGACTGCGTCCATCTGAAACACCTCTGTGATACATCCGATATAACTTACTAGTTGGCTGAACACTCTCAGCATACTGCAAAAATTCCTTCTTTACATCTGGGAGGTGGATTTCTATATCCGTATGTGCCATTTCATCTGCTCTTTCTTCTTGCGACCATGGTTCAATCTTGATGTAAACACTCTCTGGGTTGGGGAGATCCATTGCACTACTGTTACAGCGACCTGTTTTGTGATAGTAATTGGTCTCAGCTGAAAAAAATAAGGACTTTAACAAAATGTCTCTATTACAATAGCTTCTTCTTCTTTGTGTGCCCTATCAGGTCCCCCCGACGTTGGCGATCATTCTGGTGAATATGTCTCTATCTTGCGCTGCCCGGAATAGCTCCTCCACACTTCTAATACCAGTCCACTCTCGTAAATTTCACTGCCAAGACTGAAACGTCACTACAAAGTAGAAGCACTTGAATCATAAAAACTTTAATATAAAAATGTGATGGTTATTGAAATAATCTGAAATCGAATAAATGTAACACAATTATTGTCTCGTTTATATTATATTTCAAATAGAAAGTTAGAGTAACAATTACTGCAGTGCGTGGGGAGAAAGTAAAGGAGACTGGCATTTGCCGGCATTAATGTACCACTGACCGCCGTTCACGGGACTAATTTGCTTTTTGACGTTTATGTTAGGTGTTGCCGTTGCGAAAATTACAGATGTATAAGTGTGCCTTTGCGAAAATAACAGATGTATGAGTGTAGCTATGACTCCATGTGAGTTTACTGCTTTTAAAAATGATCGAGTTAAATCAACGGTGAGTATTATTACAATACGACAATAGGTACTAGACATGGGCAGATTTATTCACAGTAGTGAAACGTTTCGGTCTGATTCCCTTGGCCTTGTGAACTGTTTCCTTTCATTCGATCCTCTTGTTCACTTAATTCCCAAAAAAAAATAAAATATATATATATAAATTTATATGTGTAATATACGTGTATACAAGATGTGTTTTTAATATTGTAAGTAAATGCAAATACAGTCATTTCACAAGCAAACATAACAGTCTGACCGGAATGGAGATCGCTGCGTTTGCTTTTACACAAACTTTAAATAATATATATAAACGTAATTCATAATATCAGCGTGTACAAATGTGAACTAAACCGGGCAATTTGACTGTCCTAAAACGGGAAACTTTCCTAGTTGGACAGTCAAATCTTACTTACTACATGTATGTAAAAAAATTGTATCTGACAAATAAATAAATAAATGAATATATACATGTTTAACCACTGGAGCGAGAGAGCAATTAAATATTTTTTCTCAGATTGCTAAAGAAAAATTTACCGCCCACATTAAAAAAATCATGCCTCCGAATTTGAATATGGAGACATACAAACTGACTATAGTTCTATGTAACCAATGAATTCCCCTACATTTTGTCTATTATCACATATTTGTAAGATTTAAAAAAAAATATATATATATATAATTAAATCTTTAACCTTAAAACATTTTAAGGAATCTAGAGAATATTTATTTTGTTATATTTTGAATGTACAATATATTATATAGCCGTTTTATTTTTTTTTTTTTTAATTTAGAAAATTTGCCACACAAAAAGCAATCCGAGGTTTTGGAAATAGTGCCATAATGTGGCAAAAAGCGCTCGAGTGGTTAAGTAAACGAAAAAATGTTATTGAAGGTGTCGTTATATTACTCTTCAAAAAATAAAGTAATATAATAATTTGGGTTCTTTTATAATTTTTATATAATAAAATGAATATTCAACGACAGAATATGACGACTTTGGAAACCTAGTGTCTTTATACAATGATTTTTATCTTTAATATAATAAAGGAATAGAAATTAAATGTAAATTGTTTTTATTGAAATGCAGCAAATTCTACGAGAAAAAATCAGAGAACACCTCACAAAAGTCCCAACTGCTCCTGTCTGGAGCCAGTGAGACTATGGCATCCCCAATTGGGGTATGTTGTGAGGCTGAAGGTAGGTGGGAAGGGAAGGAGATAGGGTAGAGGAAGGTCGGAAAGTACCTGGCTATTCCGATCTAGTCGCTAAACACGGCTAAAGCCGTTTCAAGTAACGTTTCAATTCTGAATGATGGTCTTGCACCAGGCCGATGCTGAGAGTATCTTCCACTCTGGAACGTGCCGCAAATATAGTGTTTATTATTTTTATTAACAATTGTGAAATAACTCAAATGAAATTTATTTGCGCACGGCGGGTTCGAACCCGTTACCTTCGGAATGGAAGTCCAAAGCCTTGTCTCTGGGCTACGCCGCCATATGTATTATAATAACGATATATCAACTTTGAGACAGGTTTAGTATTATTTCTAGTCAATATTAAATTTTTTCTTTTGTTAAAATGCTCTTTTTTTAATACACGTTGCATTTCGTTTTATCGTTTGAAGAATGACTAATGGCAATATTCCAGTTCATTGTTTTTATTTTTGCTATCACAGTTTTTACATATAGGTTATTTATTTTTGTTAGCACAATCTTTGTAGGAATGATCACTAGCACAGTGTGTGCATAATGGTTTGTCCTTTTCTTTGTGAAGACACCTGACAGAAGTATGTCCAAAACCCAAGCAATAATAGCACTGCACTAGAGGATGGGCATCCTCTACTTGTATTATCTGGTAACCCACATAGATTTTACCGGTATAAATTAGCCTTCTTCTTATATCAGTACTAGCTTCTATAACGTAATTAGATGTGTTATTTTATTTGTTTTTCAAGATCTTTTTTAACGTCATCTAAATTTCTGGTTTATCTATCATCATAGCCTTGGTATCTTCATTCGGTTTGATAAAATCATCCTTTTTATAGTCATTAGCAATGCCCTTAAGGATTATAGTTGGTCTTTTCTTTTTATTTTCTGTAGCACTGATGTCTTTGAACTCGCCCCCTGTAGCTTTACTCATTTTTTTCCGCATCGTACTTCGGCAAACATTTTGTACGTATTCTATTTTAAGATATCGCATTAACACCAATCACTTTGGCACCGATTTTATTTTGTATATTAAACTATTAATTTGTAATCACTTTTCAATATTTTATTTTCGTTTTCGGCTATTTTTCCGTATCCAAGTATTGGTTCAATTATTTTTTTTTTATTTTGCTTCAGAAAATTGAATAGTTAAATGTCCCATCCTGTTTAATATTGCTCATGGTTTTCGTTGTAATTAAGTGAATTTGTTGAAAACCAAAACAGCCCGTAATTGCCAACGACCCTTCGTACGCACGTGTTCATACAAACAAAGTAGAACTGTCGGAAATTGTTCAATAACGAGCGATCCTTGTGACATCACACGTCGAAAATGCCTTATTGGCGGGATTACAAAAATGGGCAACTTAGAATCGCTGTAGAAAATGTATTCGTCAACATGAAAATAAAATTAAAATGCCATAATAATCGTAATTTTTGCTTAATTTTTTTAAGTAATAAAAAAACGTGTAAATACCCTATTCAATAAATCATCAATTGCCTTCTTCGCAAAATCCATAAATTGATGTGTCCATGATCGGTCCATTTTTATATAAGTTATCGCCTTCTCTGTATTAATAAATATAAAAAAAATCTTCAGGACCGAGGATCGAACCCCTCTCCTCAGCGGCTGTCTTTTGACAGGTGAGTGAGTGACACTAACTGCTAGACCAAATCCTAGATGTCGTCCGCAGAGATTTAGTAGGGTTATTATTTGTTTGTAAGTCACTTCTTAAGTATAAATACCGTCTTTATTGAGGTTCTAGATTATTTAGGATACACTTTATATTTCGTTTTTTTTTCACTGTTTATTAACTGGGGGGGTGGATTCACACGTCCGGAACCCCTGGACATATGTTAATTCAAGATCTCCAAGAAAAAAACCAACAAATGCGATTTACTGAAGATATTTTTTTATTCACGCCCTATTTCATTTTACAAAAAGACAAAATAAATACAGAGTACCTATCATTTTTACAAAAAGACAAAATAAATACAGAGTACAGTTACAAAACATCGAGGACTGTCAAGAATGGGATACAACTTTAAGAACATTATTTTTATAAGTTTTCACTACTCGTGATTTCAATAATTTGGTACTTATTTTGTGAACCATTCAGTCATTCATCAGGGAATTTAATTCCGCATTGGTCCCCTAGATAGTCAGAAAGGTATTTTAAAAATGATATCATAATAACACATGCGGTATCTCAAAACTCGTGGTGACAAAGAGATAGAAAATTAAATATTCGGGTGTTATTAATAATTGTTATTAATTCTTTTATCTATTTATGTAAAGAATAGTGTCTGTGTGTTTGTGGCGGAGAGCCGCTTTACCGAAACTGATGGGCAGCGTGATTTAATCTTTTGAAAAATCTACAGTTTAATTCCGATATTGTTGAAATTTTGCACTTTGGGCTTTCAGAATAAGAGGAAGGTCACCGTCCGCATCTGATTAAAAAAAACTTTGTTGAAAGCGCGGAACTTCAGCAAATCAGATTATATTAAGACCTAATAGAATTGAAAAGGAAGGGAATTTTGGGAGTCAGCCGTCCCGAGTTCTGTGATTCTAAAGAAGGATTATTTCATAGAAATTCGACAATTCATCAAATTTCAAAGACGGGATTAATTTCAATTCATCCATTTTGATAATGCCTTCAAAAGTTACACAGCTGACACCATTAATAATAATTACACAGCAGAACTTGTTTACAAATAAAAATTCTTTTAAAAATTGAATAATTATATAAACTGAAAAGAAAAACTTAGATATTTCAAGTTCTCTTATTATTTTAATGAAAAGACAAAATAACTTTGTTTACATCACTTTTATTAATACACAATTTACATGTTTCATGAACGATGTTCAGGATCAGGATCAAATGTATACTAAACATAAAAATTAAATATGATCACATATGGGAGGAAAGGTATGTGATCATATCATATGTGATCTATATGTAATTTTTAGTTTAGTATACATTTGATCCTGAGGATGCGAACATCATTCATGAAACATGAAGATTGTGTATGAATTAAAGTGATGTAAAGAAATTTGTTTTGTCTTTTCATTAAAATAAACAATGCCATCACAAAGTGAAAACCTTTCCGAAGAAGTTTTCTTCGAAAACTTCTCTTATTACATAATCATGAGCCATTTGATTCACAGTACTTGAGGAGTAACAGAACGTCAATGCGTCTTTCAAAGAACTTGAATAATAAGAATGAAATTTAATAAAATGTTCAGATTTGGTGAAAAAACAAGTCCGTATTGAATACTAATATGTTCAAAGCTTTTTTTTACATTTCTCGTCTTAATTATGTAAACTTGAAAAATCAATTTTCATTTAAAATGTGCATTTTCTTGGAATGTTTTGAATGACTTCTAGCTTGTTCAGTGAGAGAAGGTACTGCGACAAGTGGGGCCGGGGACGAACACACGAGAGTGGCAGAGGGGGACAGTTGTGAAATGCGTTGAAACTTTAAAAGTTTTGGATTCGATACACGATATTTTTAAACTAGTCTTGTGAACATAATTTTCATTTATTTACATACGTACGTGATATATAAGTATGTGAATGAGATTTTTGTCAAGTATGGGAACGAAAGTGGTTGTTTTAAAGTGATTTTTCTGAGGAATAGTAATTACAATAGAAAAATTAATAAGATTATTGTCCAGAATGGGTGCATAGGTGTCTTGATGACGGTGTAATTACAATACATACATACACATAGGAAAATGATTGAAGTTTTTCTCCTGGAAGGGATAGAGTGTGCCTTTTTTAAATGTGCCTTTTGAGAACACGAATAGCTACAGTAGGAACATGAATATGTTTTTTCTTCAGTATGGGTGCGTATGTGCCTTGAAAAATTTGAATTGTCTGAGAAGGTATAGTAACAATGGGGATTTTTTTATTTGATGTTTTTGTGTTAAATTCGTAGAACTCACATTTTTTTAAAAATTTTATTTAAATTAATTTTAATAATGTTTATTATTAACTTCTGCAAGTGTTATAGTTTTTATTATTGTGACAGCTGTTTCGGCTTACAAGGCCATTTTCAAAATGAGGTGTTTCATAATTAGACGACGATATTTATACGATTTAAAATGTCAATATGAAAGGGAGCGAATTGATTTATTATCGGTTAAACCGAATTCTTGGGAAAGTAAATGATTCTCCCCCATAAGTATTTTGAAATTTGTAAATGTGTTCTTAATTGTTTAATAATTGTGTTACTGTTATGCATATTGTTTAGGTTTTGTGAAAATACTAAGAAGAGGTGAATTTGAATACATTATTTTCCTAACTTTATTAATTAATATTAAATAAGGGTCGTTCGAACGACACTAAGAACGCTTAGGTGCACTGTTGAAGATTATTTAATTGGGCGGGGTAGTTACAATGGGGACATATTTTCCAGGGGTGGGGAAGTGCTTCGTTGAAGATGATTTTTTTGGAAACATTATAGAGTTTTTTCTGTAGCATGTGTAAGAATGTGTATTTTTAAATTTCTCTTCTGAGAAAATGAATAGCTACAGTACGAACAAGAATAGGGTTTTTCTCCAGTATGGGTGCGTAAGTGCCTCCTTAAAGTGGATTTATTTGAGCTGGAGTAGTTACAATGGGGACATGAATGAGGCTTTTCTCCAGTGTGGGTACGTAAGTGCCCCGTTAAAGCTGAATTGTTTGAGCTGGAGTAGTTACAATAGGAACATAAATAAGGTTTTTCTCGCGTATGGGTCCGTAAATGCACTGTTAAAGATGATTTGTCTGAGCAAGAGTAGTTACAATTGGGACATGAATAAGGTTTTTCTCCAGTATGGGTGCGTAAGTGCCTCGTTAACGTTGATTTATTGGAGCTGGAGTAGTTACAATACGAACATGAATGAGGTTTTTCTCCGGTATGGGTACGTAAGTGCTCTGTTAAATGTGATTTGTCGGAGCAGGAGTAGTTACAATGGGGACATGAATGAGGTTTTTCTCCAGTATGGGTGCGTACGTGCCTCGTTAAAGCAGATTTCTGTAAGCTGGAGTAGTTACAATGGGAACATGAATGAAGTTTTTCTCTAGTATGTGTAAGGATGTGACTTTTTAAATTCCCCTTTTGAGAACATGAATAGCTACAGTACGAACAAGAAAAAGGTTTTTCTCCAGTATGGGTGCGTGAGTGCTTTGTTAAATCTGATTTGTCTGAGCAGGAATAGTTACAAAGGAAACATGAATAATGTTTTTCTCCAGGGTACATCTTTAGGTCAATTTTTATATCTGAAAAAGAAGACGGTGAAGTTCAATAAATAGGTATCAATTAAGAAAGCAGAAAATTATTAAAACCAAATCGGGACAAAAAAATGATTTTACCTGCAGTCTCGGTAATACTTTCGGAGTATTCTAAGCATTCTTTTTTAACATCTGTCAAGTCTATGTCAATTTCTGTATAAGGAATTCCCCTTTCATATTCTTTTCGGGGTTCTGGTTCTGCCTTAATGGGTACAGTCTTCACATTAGTGCTACCTGGAAAAATAAACCAACAATAATTTGATAATACGCTTAAAGACATGTATTACACAAAACAGTCGTAGGGTTGATGCTATTTATCTGATTATCGTTTGAATTTATTGTATTATATTATATTGTTTAACCAAGTTCCTGCTGATAAGCTGCTTGTAGTCGGTTAGCGGGTACTAAATTACATTGCATAAAAATCTAAAATCCGAGGAATTATTTTATGTGTTTGCGCGAAATATGAGAGATTATATTTATTTTATTGTGTAGATGGAAAAATACATTTAAAATATAGTGTGAATAGAAAATCGAAAGGTAAATTTCGAATTTTTTTTTGATTAATGGTTTAAAGTAGTTTCAAACCTCCAAACATTCTAATTATTTTTTAAATTACAAAATATACACTACAAAAAAGGATTAAGATAAAAATAAATCATTTTTATGAAAACACGGAAAAATTACGGAGGGGAATTAGTTTTCAACTAGCTTTTTATCCCACTGGGGTAGGCAGAGAGGATAGATCGTTAAAAATCTCTGTGTTGGCGCAGAGTCCTTGCCACATTCACTTCCATACATCACGTCTGACTCTTGACATGACACGACTCAAGCATTTGTTTCATTTTTTTTTTACGTTAGCTCTACTAAGGAAGTCCAGGGGAAAAAATATTCCTCAGGGCCTATATCACCTTGTGATGCTCGGGATGCTGTGTGCAATGGTATTTATAGCAAAAGGAAGAAGAGGAAGTTCGGCATAGGAAAAATTTAAGAGAAATCAGTAGAAAACTGGGGGTCGATGCGTCCAGGATGGTGGGCGTGTGAATCCATAGCTCTATGAACCCGGACATGCTAAGTCACCAAACGTAGCGAACATCTTGGGGTAATATAAAGCAGGAATGTTAGCCCCCATACCTGCCTTCATAATTTGATTGTGACGATGACGTGATGTATTCCTCTGGCGTTCCCGACTTCCATCATTTACATCCACGTTGTATATTCTCCCTACACATGTGTGTGCTCACGGTCACACATCAGGGTTGGATACAGAACTCTATTTCCAAAAGTATAAACTGTTCTGACTGCATCCATCTGAAACATCTTTGTAATATGCAAAGCAACTTACTAGTTGATTGAACACTCTCTGCATACTGCAAACATTCCTTCTTCACATCCGGAAGATATATATCTATATCCGTATACGGCATTTCACCTTCACCCTCTTCCTGGGACCATGGTTCCACCTTGATGGAAACACACTCTGGCTTAGGAAGATCCATGGCACTACTGAGATAGAGTCCTGCCATGTGATGGTATCAGATGAAAACAAATAAAGGCATGTAACAAAACCTCTGTATTTAAACATCATGTTCTCTTGCAAATAAAACCAAAGTCTCATCAATTTAAGTGGATTATAAAAAAAAATATTTTACAAAGCAAACAAAAAATCAGCCATTTAACAATCAATGTTTTCAAGGGTAGAACTGTCAATTTTACGTTGCTATAGTTTTGTTTGTACCGAAACAGTTATCTGTTATATGACGTGGGTATACAGTTAATGCAAACATTGGACATATATCCCTAAAGTAACAATATAGGTTGACGAAATAATGAAATAACTACAAAGAAATTGAGTTAAATTTCTCACTCAAGGTCAAGATTAGATAAACTTACTAATCGTTTGGTTTAAAAATGTGACAGCGGCCATATATTAACATTAAAAAAACACATGTATCTAATCTCGTCTGTAATGAGATAACCTGGTTGGTGTTGTGTAGTTCATTATGTTATAACGACAACACACTAAAAACTGATCATCGAAGTGTCAAGCGATATATTTGTACAATAAAAAGGCACAAAAAGGAGCTAAGTAAGGAGAAGTAAAGTAGTCAATATAAGAATATGAGAGGTTATATAAGTAGACAATATATCACCAGAACCAACTCACGTACAAGATGAAGCACGCAGACTTGAAGAAATGTCACAAGGAATATAGAAACATTGAATCATAAACACTTTGATTTAAAACCTTATGGTTATTGAAATAATCTAAAATCGGATAAATGAAACACAATTATCGTATAGTTTATGGGATATTACAACAAGAAAGGCGGAGTAATAATGACTGCAGTGTGTAGAGAAAAAGTAAAGGAGACTGGAATTAATATACTGCTGACTCGCGATACCGGTTTGCTGTTTGACATTTATGTTTAGTGTTGCCGTTGCGAAAATTATTAATTGAATAATGGATATATGAATATAGCTGCGACTTCGTGTGATTTGAAGGCAAACACTACTCACTTATAGAAATGTGTTATTTTTGTGTAGAATCCAGCTTATGATCAATCAGTTTGAAAGGGAACTATTTAATAAACCTGTTCCTAATTTTTTTTATTTTTTTTTGTTTTGATACGCCCCTACTTTCGGGGAGAAATATTATTAGTCTAATTAAATAAGAAAAAGCGGGAACAAGTGAAAAGAAGCTATGAAATTATTAATTAGACATTTATTTTAGAATTACAATTAGCAGGGGTTAGTTTTAATATACAGGTTAGTTTTCTTAACTACTTAATTAACTCTTAAAATTAGAATGTCCAATTGCTTAAGTCTACGAAATTGTCCTTAATGTATAAAAATATAGTCTAATAATCACTTCCCTTTTTTTTGATGTCTGAGTCCGCGATTTCACGTACACTCACAATCACTAGTTATTGCGCGTTATATCACTACTTCACGTATCATTAATTTGATCACTACGATTCTTGTCGGTAACCTTCCGGATTGTCTCTATTGAGTGGGGCAAAACAATTCATCTGCGGCAGGAGGCCGGTGATTGCTGGTCACGTGATAGTTGACTTCCTCGGCGGGAAGCTGGTGGTGACTGGGCGGCGGGTTGAACCGAAGGGCGGTCAGGGTGCCGGTCAGTATTCCCGGGCGGGAGCTGACTGCTGCCTGGGCGGTGGGCTGGTCCAAAGGGCGGTCAGAATACTGGTGGTAGACTGTACACTGCCGAAGGGCGACGTGTACGGGAGTCTGGGTGCTGACTCGGTGGCGGACTGAACCGAAGGGCGGTCAGTCTACTGCTCGCAAAGTGTTGAGTGTTGAAGAGTTGAGGAACTGTTTTAGTTCCTCCTTGTTCCGCTTCTTAGACTGCCATTATTTCCTGGAGCTGAGGTCGTCCACTAGTTGTCAACCTTAACGCAAGATGTCGCTAGTTGTCTAGTTTGTGGTGAAACTATACACTATTGGCGGTAGCTTGGAATTTATGATAATTAAACTACATTTACGTTCTTAAGGCAATGATATTCTTATCTCTAGATTAATTCTAACAATCTTACAACAATGCATTTAATAATAACATGGCTTAACTAAAATAATTTTGATATTATCTATCGAATTTGCTAGCATAAGGATTAACCGTTATTCTGTGCCAACGGACCTACATATGGTCGACATTGCCCGCCGTCCAAAGAAAATGATTTTTTAATTGAACCTTTCTAGCCGGTCCCCAAGATTGGTTCGCTTTTGAACAAACTGCAGACTTTATATCCCAGCTTTCTATTTTATTACGGTTCCCTTTGAGTCTGATGTCGCCGTTCGGCCTTCCTGGGTATCTGCGATTTCTAAACTCTAATTGACGTTTACCGACCTTGTACTGGTTTTTTTTTGGCTTGAATTCGTGGTAATTTATTATCAATAAACCATTAACTAAGTATTAATAACTTTAACTATAACTATGAAAAGTTACCTAACGAAAAAAAAAATTCTAACCTTCTACGTACCTACTCCACTACATAAGTGTCCTGGCCTGTCGATATTATCCGGTCTATTGTTATGTAATCCCTGGCGGATATTGGGCGTCGTAATATCTATTATTGCACACTTTCGGGGAATAGCTCTGTTCATGCATCCTCATCCTCAGCGGGGATTTGCGCAAAGTATTACCTAAGCTGTACCTATTTATACGTTACTCGGCTAAAGCCGGAGTGTGCGGCATATCTTCGTTTTCATCATATCACATGTGATTTTTTTTGACCCTCTGACAAAAAATGGTATTTTTAAGGTAATCTCTATACATCTGCTGAGCGGAAAAAAAATATTAAAATGAAAGTAAACTCATTTAGGCAGAGTTAAAATCCTCATATATTTAGGACATACACGGTGTCCGGAAACTCGTAGTTCAAGCGGAAAACTTGTACTACGAGTACAAGTTGGGCGAATCTACATCGCATGTTCTGCCAATCGGCAGGCTCGCAGCAAATTTATCGGGTAAGTTTGTACCTTACACTTATCTCGACTCGCGCACACTCCGCGCTAGTGGAGAGTCTGGCGTACTGAGCTTTGAGACACGTTTTAGAGACTCATCGTTCAGAATTGAAAAGTTGATTGAAATGGGATTTTATATATTATTTATTAAAAAAATTATACATTGTTTACAATAATTGTTTAACAAGATAAATTCAGTTGAAGTAATTGTAAGAAAACAACACAATATTGCACAAAATGTTATTATGTGTATAATAAAATTTGTGCAAATTTAAATCTTTATATAGGTGTAAATAAGGAAGTTGAGTCCTTTTTTTATTTTTTTTTTATCAATGTTCACAGGCAAACTTAAATACCAGTATTTTTTTTTAAAGTTCGTTTTAATAATTAAATTAATTCGACATGTTTGAATTTTATTAAGCCCGTGAAAACGGCGCCAAGGGCATAATACCGTGCACGCAGAGTTCGTGACGTAACCCGGTCCTTGCGTGTGTGAAATATAAGGGAAAATATTTACTAAACCGGAACTCGCTTTATATGGACGAAAAAAATAAATTAAAAAGTTGTAGTAGTTAGATATTTACTAGTACTAATCAATTCAGTTATTGGAATTTCGAAAAAAGTGCATTTTAATGGTTATTTTTTAAATTTAAAAACACGAAATGTCATTTTTCAACGAAACTTGCAACAGTTCCTAACATAGCGGTCGGTGAAAAATGACATTTCGTGTTTTTAAATTTTAAAAATAACCATTAAAATGCACTTTTTTTTAAATTCCGGTAACTGAATTGATTAGTACTAGTAAATATCTAACTACTAAAACTTTTTAGATTTATTTTTTTCGTCCGTATTAAGCGTGTCCCGGTTTTGTAAATATTTCCCTTATATTTCACACACGCAAGGACCGGGTTACGTCACGGACTCTGCTGTGCTCTTGCCTTCGTTTTCGCGGGCTTTAATAAAAATTCAAACTTGTAGAATTAATTTTATTATGAAAACGAACTTTAAAAAATTATTATATATATCTGATGGTACAACAAAATTTTTTTTTTTTTTAATTTTCTTCAGTTTGTACACCGAGGGATAATTTAATGAATATTTTATTCCCTTATAGAGTGATATTGAGCTGTTATGGTTCGTAAGAATGGTGCAGTTAGTCCACAAGCAGAGCTATTTCTTATGCTTTTATTTTTTGTAAGAGAAATAACCGGAAATCTTGAAAAAAAATTATTGTTGGGCTTTTTTAATAACTCAGGTGCGTCATTTCTATGTCTACCTACGTTCATACGTCATTCCTATGTCTACCTACGTTAAATTGTCGTGAAAACAAGCTTGTGTGCCCAAGCGATTAAGATAGTTTATATGAGTATTTTTGAAATTCTTTCAAGGGGAAGTCGTGATGCTTTATATGCACCCCCCCAAGTCAAGATTCCATACTGTAGCTAAGAATGCGCAAGTGCATAATAAATCTCCTTTAGTGTTTGTAATGTCTTCACTTGGTTAAATAAATACACCATTGACTTACAAAACACTTGTCTTTTATTACACCACATAAACTGCATTACAATATTCCATGATGTTCCAGAATCTCTACTGATGCCTGCCTGAGGCGAGATGCCTCTGTTTTTACCACCTCGCCATCTGTCGCTACTTTTAAGAACTATCATTAAACAAAGCTATGAAGCAATTATAACCGCCATCTATGCGGTTTTACCAAATGAAACAAATAACTTAGTTTTAAACCACTTTATATTTGTCGACCGGTTTCGATTGGACTCAATCTTCATCAGGACAATAAAATAAACTAAATCATAATACAGAGAAACAATACAAGGTAAACAAAATAGAGAGAGAAAGCAATCTATGGGAGAGGGAGAGAACATCATAGAATGGTCGGTGGAGGGGTAGGGGGCGGGGTAAAGGAAGGGTGGGGGTTACATAAGGAGTAAGGGAACAACTTTAAAATTGGACTGTTGGTTAATTCTAGTTGTTTGTTTAAAAGTTGGCAATTATTTTTATTTGATTTTGAAATTTCTAAAGCTTCTAAATTATTAAGGCGTATTCCTATTTTATTTTTATGTATTATTTGGACTCCCGTATTTTTATTAAATGTGTGGTTAGTATTAATTAAATGTTCGGCAAATTCTGAAAAACCCGTGCTTGTTAAACACCTGACATGTTCTTTAACTCTAATATTTATATTACGCGCGGTTTTACCTATATATGTTGCTGGGCAATCGTTACAATTTAATCTGCAGATGCCAGAATGGCTTAATTTATCCTCCTTGTCTTTAGAATTAGTTAAAAATTTTGTTAAGTTATTATTAGTATAGAAGGCCGGCCTTATTTCTTATGGAAGGTAAGAAACGCAAAGGGAAGAGAATTTACTTATATACAAAATTCTGCGCCATTGGGTAGCAACATTATTATTATTAATAGATGGTAGGGCATTATATAGAAATTTATTTGTTGTGATTCAGCGAAGTTTTTTTGAGAGGATTTTATCAATTAGATCGGGATCATATCCGTTGTTGATAGCTATTTGTTTAATTGTAAGAAGTTCATTAGAAAAATTATTATTAGATAAGGGGATAGTAACAAGGTGGTGAATCATGCTGTGGAAAGAACAATGTTTATGTGACATAGGGTGATTGGAAGTGTTATGTATTATGGTGTCAGTAAATGTAGGTTTTCTAAAAATGTTGAAGGTTATTTTGTTGTTAATGATGGATAAGGAGAGATCTAGAAAATTTACATTGGAATTTATGCCTATCTCAAGTGTGAACTGGATTTTTGTATGGAAGGAATTAAGGAGGATAGGAAGCGGAGGAGAAGGAAGGAGTGAGAGGAATGCGGTTTTAGCCTAACTTAATATATTACAGTATATTTAATGATGTAGTATTTATATGTCAAAAAATATATAAATCAGTTTCCTCCTTCTATCTACTGTGGAGTTTATTTGACTTTTTCATTTGACGTTATTATCGATAATTATTCCAAGATATTGCAATTGTTTGCATAAGTACGTGAATGTGGTTTATGTTAAGTATGCACGGAGAAAAATTTTATTCTAAAATACGATAATTTTATTCGTAAAAACTGTTAAAAACACGACTGAAGTTCATACGAACAAATTAACAGTATTTCACTGTTTATTGGCGGGAAAATGTAAGAATAATTGGTTGGTATACGTACGAAATTACGTATACCAACAAATTATGCTTACATGTTCCCGCCAATAAACATTGAAACCCTGTTAATTTGTCGTAAGAACTTCAGTCCCGTTTTTTCTCATTTTTACGAATAAAATTATCGTATTTTAGAATAACATCTTTCTCCGTGTGGGTGGAGTAGTTAGTTAGTAGTACAATAGGAACATGAATAAGATTTTTTCTAGCATAGGTGCATAAGCTCATGTTAAAGATGATTTTCGTGAACACGTGAAGTTACAATAGAAATATAAATGAGGTTTTTCTCCGGTATAAGTGCGTATGTGCCATTTTATATGTGCCTACTAAGAACATGAATAGCTACAGTAGGAACATGAATATGGTTTTTCTCTAGTATGGCTGCGTAGGCTGAGCAGGTCTAGTTACAACAAGAACATTAATGATATCTTTCTCTGTTATGGGTGCGTAAGTGCACTGTTAAAGCTGATTTGAATGAAGAGGAGTAGTTACAATGGGGACATGAATGAGGTTTTTCTCCAGTATGAATGCGTAAGTGCATTGTTAAAGTTGGTTTCTCTGAGCAGGAGTAGTTACAATGGGGACATGAATGAGGTTTTTCTCCAGTATGAGTGCGTAAGTGCACTGTTAAAGCTGATTTGAATGAAGATGAGTAGTTACAATGGGGACATGAATGAGGTTTTTCTCCAGTATGAATGCGTAAATGCATTGTTAAAGTTTGTTTCTCTGAGCAGGAGTAGTTACAATGGGGACATGAATGAGGTTTTTCTCCAGTATGGGTGCGTAAGTGCCTAGTTAAAGCTGATTTCTCTGAGCAGGAGTAGTTACAATGGGGACATGAATGAGGTTTTTCTCCAGTATGGATTAACACGTGCCTTTTTATGGATCCCCTTTGAGAACATGAAAAGTTACAGTAGGAACACGAATAAGGTTTTTCACCAGTATGAGTGCGTAAGTGCCTCGTTAAAACTAATTGGGTTGAGCTGGAGTAGTTACAATGGGAACATGAATGAGGTTTTTCTCCAGTATGGGTGCGTAAATGGACTTTTAAAGCTGATTTAAATAAAGAGGAGTAGTTACAATGGGGACATAAATGATTTTTTTCTCCAGTATGGATTAGCACGTGCCTTTTTAAATACTCCTTTTGAGAACATGAATAGTTACAGTAGGAACAGGAATAAGGTTTTTCTAAGGTATGAATGCGTAAGTGCATTGTTAAAGTTGATTTTTCTGAGCAGGAGTAGTTACAATGGGGACATGAATGAGGTTTTTCTCTAGTATGGGTTAGCACGTGCCTTTTTAAATACCACTTTTGAGAACATGAATAGTTACAGTGGGAACAGGAATACGGTTTTTCTCCAGTATGAGTGCGTAGGTGCCTTGTTAAAGTTGGTTTCTCTGAGCTGGAGTAGTTACAATGGGGACATGAATGTGGTTTTTCTCCAGTGTGGGTGCGTAAGTGCTTTGTTAAATCTGATTTGTTTAAGCAGGAGTAGTTACAATGAGAACACGAATGAGGTTTTTCTCCAGGGTGCATCTTCTGGTCCGTTATGTTGTCTGAAAATATATGGCGTGTAAAGCTCATTAAGTATGTTTACACTCGTATAGGCAAACGAGAAAATTATTGAAAATTCAATTCAAACAAACAAAAATCGATATTACCTGTATGAGTTTCGGCAATATTTCCAGAATCCTCAAAGCATTTCTTTTTAATAGGTGGCAGATCTATGTCTATTTCCGTATAAGGAATTCTTTCTCCACCATCTTCTATGGGAACTGGTTCTACCTTGATGGGTACAGTCTCCACCTTAACGCTACCTGGAATAACAACATCCAAACATTGATAACATATGTAAAGACGTATAACAGTAAAGAATCTTAAAGCTATTTACATGATTTATACTTGTATTTTTGTTAATTGAGTCATATTGCTTAACAAAGCTCCTGCTGATAAGTCACGTGCAGTAACTAAGCGGGTACAAAATATCGGACATAAGAATGAAGTAATCTCTAGAATTACTGTTGCTGCATGAGCAGTTAATAATAAATTATCTTTTCTAATGGCTAACAGTTGGCTTGTTACAAAATATGAGAAATAATAATAATAAAAACCAATCTACCAAAGGCCATTATTTTGCAAACCAGTTTCAAACTTTCGAACAAATTTTGAACATGTTTTACATTAAAAAAATATTTTAGAAAAATTAAAGTCGTTTAAAGATATAACTGAGAAATTACCAAGGGATATTAATAAACGTTTTATTATCTTTCTTTTTGTGGCAATTGGAGATCGTGATATCCTCACTTGAATCTCCCACGCTGAGGATTTTATTTATCATCCACAAAACTGATGATTTCACTATCACATTCCATGGGGCATAGGTCGTTAATGTTAATTTATTAACAGAATTACACCCAGAATACTTCCTTTAGGCACCCCGAATTTGACACCAATAAACTCGTCGGTTATGTTTTTAAGTTTCCTCGTTTAATATTGTGGCAAGCGTATGATTTGCAGCTGTCCCATTGGTTCCACGCCACCAATAGTGAACCTTCAAATTTTCTAGTCTTCGTCACGAAACGTAACCAAATAACAGATCGACATTCTGATATATATTTCCGGGCTGTAAACAGAGTGCAATTCATCCGCTTTCCACTTGTAATAACTTCCCACTTTCGCTGTACATTAAATTATGGGGCGGGAGTTATTTGAATGTAAATGGTGTTAAATAAACATGTGGGTAAAGTAAAGTACTTATTTTTAGGGTAAAGTTCGGTTCTTGGGAAACACTCCGAAAAAATAAGTTGAATTATTTTTATACTAACTTTGGGCTGGAAAATCCGAATCTGAAGGAATTAGGTTGGGGAGGTCAATATCAACTGAGTTACAGGACTTTAAAGTTTCGTACACAGGAACAAATCCGCAATGCATTTTTGACATATCGTGCATCTCACGGATGGCGTCCAGCAAGAACATGACCAAAAGAAGAAGTCAAAGTGATTCAATGATGCCAACCTCAGAAAATTGCATCGAAACGTGCATCTCACGGATGGCGTCCAGCAAGAACATGACCAAAAGAAGAAGTCAAAGTGATTCAATGATGCCAACCTCAGAAAATTGCAAAGTGTTGCCATTAAGCAATAATATCAATGTTATTATGTGAATAGAATGTGTCAATCACTTTTTTATCACAAACCATGTTACACAAACCTAGCGTAGCCGCTTAACTACTTGAAAACTGGGATGTTTTTCTTGCCTTGACGTGAGCAGGCGCTATAAAGGGGGAACATCCTTTTGTATCACAAACCATGTTACACAAACCTAGCATATTATTGCTTAATGGCAACACTTTGCAATTTTCTGAGGTTGGCTTTATTGAATCACTTTGACTTTTCAGTACAATATGTCAAAAATGCATTGCGGATTTGTTCCTGTGTACGAAACTTTAAAGTCCTGTAACTCAGTTGATATTGACCTCCCCAACCTAATTCCTTCAGATTCGGATTTTCCAGCCCAAAGTTAGTATAAAAATAATTCAACTTATTTTTTCGGAGTGTTTCCCAAGTACCGAATTTTTTCCTATTTTTATCTCAAATCTCATTCATAACATATCCCGCATAAACTAATCCCCATAATTTCTTTTATATATATTTTCCATTAAGATTTAAACTAACTTCTATCCCTCAGGGGTACGCAGAGAGAATAGACGGTAAACATCTTTGTCTCGGCGCACTCCTTGCACATTCACTTTCATACATCATGTCTGAAGCTTGGCATGACACAACTCAAGTATTTGTTTCAATTTTTTATGTTAGTTCTACTCATTTAAGGAAAAAATATTTATCAAGGCCTATATCATCTTGTGATGCTCGGAATGCTGTTTGCTAAGGTATTTTTAGAAAAAGGAACGATAGGAAGTTCTGAGTAGGAAAAGAGTAAAAGAAATGGGTAGAAAACTTGGGGTCAATGCGTCCAGGGGGGATGGGCGTGTAAATCCATCGCTTCATGAACCCGAACACTCCTATTAAGTCACCCAACGTAGCGAAACTCTTGGGGTAACATATATGGCAGGGATGTTATGAATCCAATACATGGTTGTTCGGGAGGCGGTTACTCGGTTATGACGATGACGTAATGTCTTCCTCGGGCATTCCCGACTTCCATCATCCACATACACGTCATATATTTTCCGTTAACATGTGTGTACTCATCGGGGTTGGTAACAGCACTATATTTCTAAAAGTAAAAACTGTTCTGACTGCATTCATCTGAAACACCTTTGTGATATGCAAAGCATCTTACTAGTTGATTGAACACTCTCCGCATACTGCAAACATTCCGTCTTCACATCCGGGGGGTGGATTTCTATATCCGTAGATGGTATTTCACATCCACCCTCTTCATGCGACCATGGTTCGGTCTTGATATAAACACTCTCTGGGTTGGGAAGATCCATGGCACTGCTGTGATAGGGTCCTGTTATGTGATGGTAATTAGTTTCAGCTGAAAATAAATAAGGCCCGTAACAAAACATTTGTATTTACATAACATGTTTCCTTGCAAATAAAACCCAAGTCTCTTCAATTAATGTGAATTATTAATACATCTTTTAAAAAACAAACAAAAAATCAGCCTTTTAACTACCAACACAAACTTAACAATGCTTCTCCCGTCATTGAAATTAATGATGTTGACATTTTTATTACATCTAATTCAATTTTTTTTTTCACACATCAACACAATAACAACCCAAGGCTTATAGATGCTTGGCTGCACTCTCCTAAATCCCATTGACAGGAACATATGAACATTAAATATTTTATACCCCTATTTTCAAATTCAAACTAAATGCAATTCTTCTATCTGGTCCCCTATTGGAAAATCCTCGCCGATTCCATCGAAAATATTTGATATAAATGTCTAACCTGTATTAAAATAACTCCTTTTTGTTGCTTTTTTTATTTAAGAAATATATCGTTTAACAATTGGTTGATCAGTTTTTAGAGTTTTGGCGTTTTAACATAATAAGCCACCCGACTCCAACCAGCTTAACTCGTCACATACGGGATTAGGTACATAAGTTTTGTTCATTATTAATTTACTGCCGCAGTCACACCTTCAAACCAAGCGTTTAGTAAGTTTATCTGATTTTGACCTTGAGTGAAATATTTAACTCGGTTCCCTTTTAGTTAATTTCATTACAACATTTTTCATTTTCGACTTACCTACACGTAATATCATCAAATATTGTGATTTATTTTGCGCTCTTAATTTCATAAACCATTATTTTTACTTTAGGGATATATCTCCAATGTAACTAACACATATAGACTTACTTCATATATCAGATGTTTCGACCCATACAAAACTACACCAACGTCAAATTGACAGTTCTGAACCATAAACTGGGTCTACAAATTGAATACATTAATAACAATAACTTTATAAAAGAAATAAAATCATTACTTACTCATTTCTAACTTATACAATTATAAATTCTTTATGGTTTTACAGAAGGCGCTGATTTACTTAGCCCAATCGCTTTTAATGTACCAAAACGAACAACTCCATGCAAAGTTATGTTTAATTCTAACTATAATATCAGGACGGGGTCATTCAGATACTTGTTTGTACCTAGAGTGCATGCATTTGGTAACACTTTCTGAAAACTAGCAGATATGTTCAACTCCACGGATCGTAAGCATAAGAACTCAGTATCGCCCCAAAAAATGTCACAATTCAGGATTGAAATGTTGCATTAAATAGCTTAAAAGGAGGTTAAAATGGACCAGATATTAAAATAAAACTAAGCCTTGGCGGTTTTAGCGCTCGCGAGGTGATTTTTCGGGCATAACTTGCAATAATTTATTTTTTTGTACCTACACCCATCCAATCCTATGTGTCCTTACCTTTGTCACCAGGAGATAATTAAGTCCTGACCAGTACCGTGTCTACCTCCTTGCACGCGCGTTGCGTCATATTATGTTTTTCAAGAACGCTTTCAAGGTCGATACAAAGTGCCGTGCAATAACAAATAAATACGTGAGTGTTTGTGCATCCAGAGTCCAGAGGATACATTTCAAAAGGTAGGACTTTCAATATTCTGGTGGCATCCTCTATTCTCTATATTCCTGCTTCCTTTCCATTCGTTGTTCACAATTCAAGTTTTTCACGCGACCTGAATGGCTATTTTTCAATAGCTATCGAAACAGTGATGTTTTTACGAAAATGGCGCCACAGAAATTATCAATTAATGATTATACAATAAACTACCACTTGCGCCAATGAAATAACGGAAGAATGATCGCTGAGTTACGGACTTGACAAACAATCAATACTAGCTTCACAAATGGGAAAAACAGATATTATCGTTAATCGATACACTTTCCGTTACAGTAAGTTAATCTCGTGTATTGCCACTCTGAATTCAGAACTGTCAATTTGACGTTGGTGTAGTTTCGTAGGGTCGATACATCTGATATATGAAGTAAGTCTATATGTGTTAGTTACATTGGACATATATCCCTAAATTAAAAAATATGGTTTACGAAATTAAGAGCGCAAAATAAATCATATTATTTGATGACATTACATGTAGGTAAGTCAAAAACGAAAAATGTTGTAATTAAATGAACTAAAAGGGAACCGAGTTAAATATTTCACTTTTTGATACGTTTTTAGATTTTCACGGCCAAAAGCATTTTTGTTGTTTGTTTTTGGGGTGTTAAGCCGTGTTGCGCAACCTCCTTCTTTAAAGAAGGAGGTAGCGCAAAACGGCATAACAACCCAAAAACAAACAACGAAAATAACTAAAGGCTTAGTTTAAAGAGTGACTGCGGCCGTAATTTAACAATGAACAAATTCATGTAGGTACCTAATCCAGTATGTGGCGAGTTAACCTGGTTGGAGTTGGATGGCTCATTATGTTAAAACGCCAAAACTGTAAAAACTGATTAACCAAATGGTAAACGATATATTTCTTTAATGAAAAAGCAACAAAAAGGAGTTATTTTACCAATATTACAAGAACCTACTCACGTACAAGGTGAAGCGCAGCGGTCGTTGAAGAAAAGTGACTACAAAAGTAGATGCACTTGAATTGTAAAAACTTTGATATTAAAAATGAATTTCAAATCGAATAAATTAATCACAATTATTGTATAGCTAATAGAATGCTACGACTGGAAAGGTGGATTAACAATGACTGCAGTGTGTGAGAGAAAGTAAAGGAGAGTGGCATTTATATTACTGACGACTCAGGGCACTAGTTCGCATCTGTGACGTTTATGATTAGTGTTGCCGTTGCTAAAATTATATGGATGTTCAAGTGTAGCCATTGCCAACTCCATAGTATGTAGAAGGCAGTGGATGTACACTTATAAAAAACTGGTTTTCTAGTATACATTTGCATCTGCGGTTATCAAACAGGCCATAGAGAACATAAAAACGTAGAACATATTCAATATAGATATTAAAAATATCCACTGGCGGCAAATTTCAAATCACTAAAACACAAATTTCGATCATTTATAAAGTTAAAGATTTTTTAATAAAAATAAAACACTTTTTTGTTTTAAAACCACGATATTTATAAATTTAATTTACCGATCGGTTTCGCTTTACTCAAGCATCTTCAGGGTACAAATTAATACTAAACAATAACTACAAAATGTGTGCTTATTTATACATATAGAGAGAGACAACAATATATACATATAGAAAGAGACAACAATTTAAAATTATTACAAACAGTGGGGATACATTAATACAAATGAATTGGGAAAAAACCAACCTATAATTATAGACTAATGGGTTATCAAAAGTGACAAAAGAAAATTATTAATAATTTAATGGAAACATACCTAATATTGGGCTACTAGATACCTCTAATTGACTATTTAAGGTAGCGACAGACTCGCAGCTCACATCAAAAAGTTATTTATAACACAATAGCGCTCGCCATACAATCCCATGAGACCCGCCAGACGTAAAAAGATGGTGCGCTGTGATCGCGGTTTGAATCTTCGCTAATCGGAATTATTTTTCGTATTCGCTACAGTGGCGATATCAGAAAAGTTATGCGACCCCCTCTCTACCGTAAACAGGAGTGGGGGTCATTTTTAATACACGGAGCTGTCAAGTTAACATATCCAGTACAAAGAAATGATATTCTCTCGACCGCTTCCCATTTCAACTGACCCCTTCTCCTGCCGTAGGAAGGAATATTTTATAACGTAGTGTGTCGGTAGAAAATATACTTATAACGCAGTATCTTTTTGATATGAACTTCGCGTTTGTCGCCCGCTTTAAGTACAGGACAATTGGTTTTTACAGCTTTTTTAATTTCTAATGCTTCCAAATTATTTAACCGGTTACCATGCCCACTTTGTGTAGGATTTTAGCACCGGTAAAATCCTACATAAAAGTGATAAGTAATCTGTGCAAATACTTATGCAGTTGTGCCATTCCAAATTTTGCTCACTGAAGTACGTACTGGTCTGTTACAATGAATATTTCTTCTCCGGTAGTATAACCAGGTAGTGGCTAACAAAATAAAAAGTCCGCTTTTGTTCATATCCGTCAGTGTACCTCACATTTGAGATGAGATGCGCGTGAACACTGATATCAGTAGACTCAGGATTAAAATTTAATAAACTAACTCATAGCTTGGTTGGCATTTGTGACAGCAGCCGTAAATCTACTATCATCAATCGTCTGTCGTCTGTAGTCTGCCGCGTGTTAACGTGGTGGTGTTGGGTGACATAATATCAATATATTATATCGGGAATGATGTAAAATTGATATATTCTTTTTTATACATGCACTAATTTCGGTGCTTTGGTCTGATTTAGTCAATATAACATGAATCTACTTACGTACAAGGCGAAGCGCGGCGGTCAATACCAATGTGATGAAGAAACGTCACTAGAAAAGTAGAAATGCAATAATTAGGATAACTTAGGGATAGAAATGTGGTGGTAACTAAGTGACACAAAACTGTATAAATGGAACACAAATGTCGCGCAGTTAATACAATATAACTTTAAAAAAGTGGTGCAAAGAATGGTTTTGTGCGAATACGCAATGGGACGTCTGACATTCCATAGACAACAAACCATGATCATCATCGTCTTAATTAAATATGTTAAATTGTACAAATCCTGTGGTTAAAAAAAAATATTTCCAAACATTATGATTTAAATTTTTAGTGTTAAATATAACAAAAACATATTTTTTCAGTTTCATATTTCGAATTTTTCATGCTTGTTTTAAATTTTTATTAATGATTGTTATTTACTTTTTACCTAATGTTATTATTTGTGTATTTTCTTTTGTTATTTTTTTAATATGGAATGTATTGCATTGCACTACCCCTGCATACATTCTGGAATAAACAATTATTATTATTATTATAAAGCAGGTTACCTTTAAATTGTGATTTATTAGTGTTCTTATATCTTCTTTTAATTTTTATTTAATTTCACAATGTTTTGTGTTTTTTGGAAATATTATCTCAGCCAACATAGTTTTTTTTATTATAATTTTAGTAATGTGAAAATCTGTTTAGATTTTATTTTTTATTCTTAATTTTATTTTAATTGAAGTAAATAATCTGTTGATTTTCCTAAATAAATAAATAAACAACTGTGAAATGGAGAAAAATAATTGTCCTTACTTTACTAATTAACGTTATTTTAAAATATTAATATATAAAATTTATTATAACACAATAAAGAATGCTTTGTCTTTGTTATATTCCATTTCGCACAAAATTCACTTTCAACCCCCTTTCGACTGCCAGGAAATCACAAGAGGCGTGGCCAGGCTTGAAGGAGAGGCTTGATGCGCCGCGGCAAGCCTAAAAGCATAGAGAATAATAGAAAACAATAGACAACAGATTTACGTGCTGGCCATCAAGCCGCTTGCTCGTCTCGGAGTCCCTTTATAAGTATTATAATATAATATAGATAATATTATTATCTATGCATTCTTACGGTGACGTTTCCTTCGAGCTGCGTCTTTCTACAGTACTGATTTTTATCCGCTTTTCTGTAGTAACATTATACTAACTGTACAATATTTGCGTTAAATTTATACAGTTTTGTATCACTTCATTGAATTTCATATTTCTACCCCGAACTTATTCAAATTATTTCATTTCTTATACTCCATCATCAGGGCAGATGTGTCACACAACGTCACTGTAACGTTGTCCGAAACGTTAGCCAAAGAAGGAGATAGCGTAACACGGCATAACACCCCAAAATAAATAACAAAAACACTTTTGGCCGTGAAAAAATCATATCTTTCCTAGTGAAGTTTCTTCAACACATTGAAACTGACAGCTGCTCTTTGCCTTGTACGTAAGTAGGTTCATGTTATATGTTCATGTAAGTAGATTATGTAAGACCTAAACCAATTGATGCTTGTTTATCATAAGGCGACCGCCCGCTAAGGCAACTGAAAACTGTCAACTGACAATTGTCTTTATATGACAACATGGTGGCCCGCACACTACACAATCACTCAAACACCCGTTGTCAATGGTAACGCAAGCGGTGACTCGCGACTCGCACTACTGATTGACGTGCCCGGCCGTTGCTAGTTGCCAGCTGTCAGCTGATTGTTCTTCGTCTATATAGTTAAACAAGCTTTTTGACCAATCAAGACAGAGAAATCAGCCGGTTTTAGTTGGTTTTCAGTTGCCTCGTCAGCGAGCGCCTAAGAATAGATCAAATATTACAACATTCGAGAAACAATTATATTCAGCCACCCAACAACAACCAGGTTAACTCGCGATAGACGAGAGTACATGGAGTTGTTCATTGTAGTTTTAAGGTCACTGTCACAAAAGCTAACCGAGGCAATAGTTAGTTTGTTAAATCCTTACCCTGAGCGGAAAACATCAACTTATTCTTTTTTTAAATTTGTTTTTATTGTAATTTTTTGATACAATGGTACATAAAATAATAAAAGGTATATAACGTACTCAAATATAATATTGTATGAACAAAAAAATACCACAAAGGCAAATGCCTGAGCTTGGGTATAATATTGTTTATTATAATTTTATGGTTAATAGGAGATTTAAGAATTAAGTATAATTTTAGGTATAAAAAGAGTAACTGTATAAATGCCATAAAACATAGAGTAAAATAACAGTCTGTGTTGTTATTATCGCATTTGTAAAATTTAATGAAGGATTAGTGTTATAGGTGTAATTAAAAAAAAAAACAAAAACATAGCAAGCAATATAATATTTCTACTTTAAAAGTTGTCTAATGATAAATATAATTATTTATTTATTTATTAAACGCCCTTATGGGTTTTTACATTTTAGTTAAATAGATGAGTATAACAGTTATTTTTAAAAAAATTCTAAATTAAAACAATAAAGAAAGCATAATACAGTGAAAATAAAAGTAAAACAAAAGCATATATCTACAACAAAATATAACAATAAATGCATATAATAAAATTAGATACGTAGGTAAAAAATGTGAGAAGTTTCACAAAAAAAAGATATTCAATATAGACAAAAATTGTGGAGATTATAGACGTCTATTTATGTCTAAATATAAGAAAGAATTGAAATAAAAAATGTTTATACTGATTGTTTTTAATGTGAAATATATCTCCCAGATCAGAATATTTATTTCCGAGACTGTGAAGTCTCGGTATCGGGGAATTTTGATAAGAGAGTGTCTTGGTGTTATTAAAATAAAAGGGTAGTAAATTTCGGCAAGATCTTTTAGGTATGTGGATATTGATTAATTGAAGCAAATCAGGACAGTCAATTTTGTAATGCAGTATTTTATGTAATAGTATTAAATCTGTGATTATTCTTCTTTCTGAAAGTTCTAATAGGAACATTTTATCTAGTAGGTAGTTATAATCAATGTTTTCTACAGGAATATGCAATTTATAGTTTATATATCTCAAGAACTTATGTTGAATCTTTTCAAAGTTGGCGGAATAACTATTGTAAAATTAATTAAATAAAATTAATAGCTTTGTTAAATTTTATAAGAACAAAATATCTGTTTCAGTGTTTTTTAGCCAAGTTTTGATATATTTTTTATAAGATTGACACGCGGGCTCTTTAAATGTTGCATGTAATGAATTATGCATTTTTGGAGCAATAAAACTAACATTCCTTTGGGCCAACCTATTTTTACAGTGGGTGGGATACAGCATGCTCACAGGCGCCAAGTCTTAGGCTGGAGCGATTTGAATTTTTTAAGAAGTATTTAGGATGCGTGTACATAAATTTAAGACGCTGGAAACTAAAGGTCTGTCTAAGGTCCAAAAAATTGGTTTCCAATTGATTGCTTGGAGGGAAAAGATTTGGTTTTTTGGTACATAATTTTAATAATGGATTTTTGGGCAATTTCTAATTGTTTTACATGATTGTTGTACGTTCCGCCCCAGCCAATTATTCCATAGGAAAGAGATTAATGGACTAGTGCGTCATAAACTAGTTTTATGGTTTTTATATTCACTATATTACACATTCTTTTAAAAATATAATTTAAGTATCTCAGTTTGTTAACAGCTTTTTCTATATGGTTGGTCCATTTAAGTTGACAATCTATAGTTACACCTAAGTACTTTATATTTTTTCCTGATTTCATCTCTTCATAGTTTCAGCATGTGGTAGGGATGCAAATTACATTATGAAACTTTACATTAAGATTAGTTTTGGGAGCTGACTTCAGTGTGTTATAGAAAGGAATACAAATAGTTTTTTCAAGTAAGTAAGAAGGTTTCTATCTAGCCACTCTTTGACAATAGTAATACATTTGTTAGCCTTATTGGTTGCGTCTTCCCATGTTTTTCGTGAACTCGTATTGCAGTATCGTCAGAAAATGAGAATAATTTACCAGGTATAACAATGTTACATAAGTCATTTATATAGATTCAAAACAGTAGCGGTCCTAATACAGTTACATGAGGTACTCCTTGTTTTACTGTTTCAAAGTTGCTCAAACATGTTCCAATTTTTGTACTTTGTTGGCGGTTCAATATGTAATTTTGTAAAAGCATGAGACATTTATTTTTAATTCCAATGATATTTTTTTTTAGAGAGTTCTGTGGTTGACTGTGTCAAAGGCTTTCTTTAAATCTAAGAAAATGGTTAGAGTTTTAATGTTTGAGTCTAGGTTAGAATAAATATTTTTGGTTAAATTAAAAATAGCATCATCAGTACTGAGCTTAGTTCTAAAGCCATATTGATTAGCTGATAGGAGTGCATAGGATTCCAGAAAATCGATGATTCGTTTTTTTTATACATTTTTCTAATATCTGAGACAGTTGAGAAGTTAATGTGATAGGTCTGAAGTTGTCTGATTTACATCGAGGTCCTGTTTTGTGTATTGGAATCATGTTAGCAAGTTTAATTATATTCGGAAAAATACTATTACTGATGCATGCGTTATATATAAGGTGAAGTGGTTTGATTATATGTTTTTTATGGATTTAATTGTAGCATTACTAAGTAGTCAGGACCATTTGCAGACCTAACGCTAATGTTATCAATATGGTTTGAGATTTCAACTTCTGTTATTTCAATAAATTCAGAGGTGGTATTTTTAGTCTCTAAATAATCTGAGGGTACATGCTGCGAGTGTTAGCTAAGAGAACGATTATTGTCTATTAGGGTAGAAGCGATGTTTGTGAAGAAGTGATTGAAATTGTTTGTAATATCTTCAGCATTCGCTAAGATTATATTATTTTCGGTTACAATTTTTTGAGAAATTTTGTGTTACGTTTGTTTCCTCTTTGAAATCTCATTTATGATGTTCCACGTTTTTCGTGAATCGTTGAATGTGCTTTTTGGAGTTCTTTTATCAGATTAGTATTGGTATTTGCATTTTTTTATGAGTGTGTTTAGGTAATTTCTAAATATAAAATAATGGTTTCGTTTGCTATAATTTGGTGTTTCATTATTGGATATCCAATAGTTTTTTTGGGTTTTGTAGGATTTGTACAGTTTATTTCTATGTTGAATTGAGATTATTAGTCCATGTGTAATCCATGGTTTTATGTGTCTGTGTTTACTTTTTGGTGCTTGTCTTGGTTCATAACATTTTTCAATATCATTTTTAATGATCTAATAAAAGTTTTTTAGAGATATATTGGAGTCGCTATTTGTACATTGTATGTATTTAAAAAAAAAAATGTCTACAATGTACACCAATTGTATTTGTAAAGTGAAAAAAAGAAAATATAGGTATATATATATATTTTTTTACATTAACTTCACACAGGAGGCCCTGAAAAAAATAATTTCCATCGGGGCCTATGTCATCTTTGAAAATGCTGCGTGGAGGGTCTTTTTGAGGAGAAAGAGGAGTGAACATGGGTCTTGAAGAGACATATGTTGTAGGAAGGAGGAAACACAGAGGCCGGCAAATCGTTACATAGCCGAGCTGTTGAAATCAAGAACGAGTCGTAAAAACGACCAGTTCTCATGTGACAAATTTCAACCGTGTACTTATGTTGGGCGGGCGTTTATAGTCTTTCCCGACTATGCACCGGTGCCGAGGGGATCAATGACGCTAGTTCCTCGGAGCATCTTCCATTGAAATACCGGTAGAACAAGGATTGCTTTCCCACCCGACGCCCGAGCTCTACAGATTGCAATCCGTTTGTTAAGAAGGGATAATCAATCAAACGAACCGCCCGTTTTTGCACAGAGTCGAGGTTTCAGGTACTTTGGGGCTCCAGACCAGAGGTGGCTGCCAAATTCAACCGTGGGGTGCACTTGCGATTTGTACAGGATTAGCAGTTGTATACTATTAAAGTATCTGCGGGCCCTGTACAGTACGCCCAGTTTCTGAGAGGCATATATAAACAGATATATATATACAAATAAGTGTGGGGACCAGATAGAAGAATTATATAATATGTTACAATTAGTAGAGTTATGAAGAGTGCAGGCAAGCATCTAAAAGCCTTCGGTTGTTATTGTGTAGATGTGTGAAAGAACATTTAATTTGGAATGAAATAAAAATGGCGAGATTATTAATGTCATTGCCTAGAGTGGGAGAATTATTTTCAATATTATGTTGATAGTTAAAAGGCTGATTTTGTGTTTCCTTTGTAAAGTATTTTTTTTATAATTCACACAAATTGAAGAGACTTGGGTTTAAGTTTGCAAGGGAACATGATGTTTAAATACAGACATTTTGTTACAGGCCTTATTTATTTTCAGCTGAAACCAGCAGTACCATGGATCTTCCCAACCCAGAGAGTGTTTCTATCAAGGTTGAACCAGGGTCCCAGGAAGAGGGTGGAGGTGAAATGCCGTATACGGATATAGAAATCTTCCTCCCTGATGTGAAGAAGGAATGTTTGCTGTACGCGGAGAATTTTCAATCAACTAGTAAGATGCTTTGCATATCTCAAAGATGTTTCAGATGGATGAAATCAGAACAGTTTCTACTTTCGGAAATAGGGTACTGTTACCAACTCTGATGTATGTCTGTGAGTACACACATGTGTACGGAAAATATATGACGTGCATGTGTATGATGGTTGTCGGGAACGCCCGAGGAAGACATCACGTCATCGTCACAATAAAATTATGAAGGCAGATATCGGTTCCGCCGTAGCGAGAAACATCTAACCTCCCTGCTGTGAGCATGCGAGGTGTACACTATAAATATTAAAAAATCGTTTTGTGGATGATAAATGATTCCAGTGAGGATATCACTATGTCTAATTGTAACAAAAAAATAAAAATAATAAAACATTTATTATTATTAATTTTCCCTTAGTAATTTCTCGGTGGTATCTTTTAACTACTTTACTTTTTCTAAAATACCGTAAAAGTGGTAAAATTTCATAATTGATAACAAGACAAGTGTGGAGTTAACATTAAAAAAAGACAACTGTTGGCCATTTGAAAAGATCATTTATTAATAACTGCTCATGCAGCAACAGTAATTATAGAGATTCCTTCATCCTTATATCTGATATTGTGTACCCCCTTAGCTACTGCAAGTGACTCAGCCAACAAAAATACAAGCATCGACCCACGATACTGTATGATTAATACGTCTATACACATATTATCAATATTTTGTTGATGTTATTCCAGGTGGCGTTAAGGTGGAGGCTGTACCCATCAAGGTCGAGCCAGGTCCCATAGAAAATGAAGGAGAGGGAGTTCCTTATACGGAAATAGAAATGGATCTGCCAGATATTAAAAAGGAATGCTTAGAGCATTCTGGAAGCATTGCCGAGACTGCTGAAGGTAATATCGATTCTTGTTTGTTATTTATTTTAATAATTTTCTCGTTAAAATATATAAACCTACTTATTGAGCTTTACACGCCATATATTTCCAGACAAAATAATGGACCAGAAGAATCAACCCGGAGAAAAACCTCATTTGTGTCCCCGTTGTAACTACTCCTGCTCAAACAAAACAAATTTCACAAGACACTTACGCACCCATACTGGAGAAAAACCTCCTTCATTTCCCCATTGTAACAACTCCTGCTCAAACAATTCAGATTTAACAAAGTACTTACGTACCCATACTAGGAAAAAACCTCATTCAAGTCCCCATTGTAACTACTCCTGCTCAAACAATTCCGTTTTAACAAAGTACCTCTGCACACATACTGGAGAAAAACCTCATTCTTGTCCCCATTGTAACTACTCAAGCACAAACAAATCAGATTTAACAAGACACTTACGTACCCACACTGGAGAAAAACCTTATTTATGTATCCATTGTAACTATTCGTGCTCACGGAAGTCAAATTTAACAGTGCACTTACGCACCCATACTGGAGAAAAACCTTATTTATGTTCCCATTGTAACTATTCCTGCTCGCGCAAGTCAGATTTAACAGTGCACTTACGCACCCATACTGGAGAAAAACCTTATTTATGTTCCCATTGTAACTATTCCTGCTCGCGCAAGTCAGATGTAACGAGGCACTTACGCACCCATACTGCAGAAAAATCTTATTTATGTTCCCATTGTAACTATTCCTGCTCGCGCAAGTCAGATGTAACGAGGCACTTACGCACCCATACTGCAGAAAAATCTTATTTATGTTCCCATTGTTACTATGCCTGCTCGCGCAAGTCAGATTTAACTGTTCACTTACGCACCCATACTGGAGAAAAACCTTATTTATGTTCCCATTGTAACTATTCCTGCTCGCGCAAGTCAGATGTAACGAGGCACTTACGCACCCATACTGCAGAAAAATCTTAATCACCCGCATACTATGGATGCGCATATATGCGTACAAATTGCGGAATTGTTTTTTGGCAAACCCAGTAAATGTCAAAGATGTTTTTATCATCTATAAGAGATGCCTACGAATGATTCCTTAATCTTTCTCCAGTTTTCACCACGAGGTTTGGGATACAAAGTTAGTTATTGTAATATTGTTTGTCTTTTCTGTTAGGTACTTATTATTCTTGTATGTGTTCATTTTTAGTTTTTAGTGTACTTTATATCCTCTAACTATTCATTTTAAAACATGTTGATATGTTTTTAATAAATAATGGTTTTAACAAGGTAAGCTGTTTTATTTGATTATGACGGTCATCCGTGGTCGAGTGGTAAGACTCTTGACTCCCAATCGGAAGGTCGCGGGTTCGAACCCGGCGTGCGCAAATAAAATGTATTTGATTATTTGTGTTATTTCACAATTAATTAATAAAAAATTATATATTTGCGGCACGTTTCAGAGTGGAAGATACTCTCAGTATCGCTCTGGTGGAAGACCACCATTCAGAATTGAAACGTTGCTTAATAATGGCTTTAGCCGTGTTTTGTGACTAGATCTAAATAGCCAGGTACTTCCCCATCTTCCTTTTCCACATCTCCTTCCCTTCCCCACTTACCTTCAGCCTCACAACATACCCCAATTGGGGATAGTATATCATAGTCTCGCTGGCTCCAGACGGGAGCAGTTGGGACTCTTGTGAGCTATAATCTATAAAAAAAATTAAAAAATGCTTTGAACCGCATTATAAAAGTTGTTTGGTTGAGAGCATCTGTTATTCATCTATGATTGAATATCAGAATATTTATAATAATGCAGTTATTATACAGTTTATTGTAACGAGTGTTTACAGTGTATACTTCCTAACTGAGATATGCGAACGGAGGGAGCCAACTACCTACCACAAGTCGTAGTGAACTCTCTATCAAACCGTTTCGCGTTCCGTACTGGAAGGACGCTGTCACGTCGCACGCAAAACGTCAAAATGGTATTCGTTCGGCTGATTTGTTTGGTTTTGGGAACACCATAGAAATTGTTGGGTCTCCCCATCGACCAAAGTCTTTCAGTTCAGTTTCAGTGCCGGCAACCCGGGCGTTTATTTAATATAAATTGGTTGATTTACAATTTTCTGTTCTTTTACCTGCCTCACTAGACAAAGTCTGTTCCGAGGCGGGTAAATAACATAATAAGTATATTTATTTAAGAAGGATATGAATCAGAAGAGACATGCATTAAAAAGATATGTATTAATATAGATATGCATTAAAAGAGATATTTGTCAAAAAGATATATGCAAAAAATAAATATATATATATAATGAATATTTACATACCTTCTTATTTTGATTTTATTATTTGTTACACTACAATCAAAAGCTTACATACGTTATAAAAATAAAAATAAAACTAAGAATAAAAATAAAAATAAAACTAAGAATAAAAATAAAAATAAAAACTTAAATTTGCTGTTAAGAGAATATAAATAAAGCAGGAACATGTTATTTAAATTGCAAACCTGCAGTACCCTATATATTTGTTAATTGTTTAGAATATTTCGAATGTCTGTTCTTTCCTTTTCATTCAACCATATAACAAATCTTTTCAACAGCCAATTTAAATTGTTTGGGGTGACGTAATTTTTTGTTTGTGTAAGGAAGATATAGAAAATGTGTGGTGCCAAGTAAGATTCGTGTTTTTTTGCGAAAGTTGATTTGATATGGGGAACTTGAAAGTGTTTATTTATTTTTGCTCTTGTGTTTTGCGAGTGAGATATGTGGTGATGTGATGTTTTGATACAGTTTTTATATATGATCTTCCTTATGAATAGTTTATTTACGTCCAGTAATTTGTTTTTAATCATTAGCTGTTCTGTCGGATGTTGGTACGGCTTTTTAAACATAATTCTAATTATTGTTTTGTGATTTGTTTTAAGAGGATTGAGGTAAGTATCTTCTGCACCTCCTTATACTGAGATATTACAAGTTAGAATACTTTGACAATGAGCGAAATATATATATTTTTAGTTGATTTAATGACATGACGTTTCGTATTGTTTTGATAATGAATGATAATTTTCGTATTTTTTTGTTATTATATTAATATGGAGATCCCATTTTAATTTATGGACAACAGTTAAGTCTAGATATTTAATATTGTCCGCATAATCAATTTTGTCACAGGCACAGCATGTGTTATTTGACGACATATTGGTGCAATGATGAAGATGTAGTCGTGGATGGATGTGTGGTTGACCAGCCTTCGTTTTGCTAAAAGATAGATATTTTGTTTTTGAAATGTTGAGAGTTCATAGATTATTTTGTAGCCATTTATTTACTACACTCATCCCTATTTCTGTGATAATGAATACCTTTTCCCATGATTGTGCTTTAAACAAAATTGCTGTGTCGTCTGCATACTGATTACTTTGTACTCCATTTTTCCTAGGATTATCTCAGTTAGACTATTTATGTAGATGAGGAATAGTATGTCAATGGGTCTCCCTTACTATCCATGTATTATACATTTTTTCAAATATATGTAAGATTATTAATTTGTAGGTAAATGTTCGTAATAAAAAAAAGAAAATCAAATTGTGTTATTATGCCATAAAAAATGAAAAGGTTAATAAGACGAAACAATACTGGTTTTTTATTATTTAATTATGTGAACAAAATTGCGTAAAAATCGATGCATCTGACATGTTTCTCCTTAAAATTAGAGGCCGGACCGCGCTGGAAATCAAACGAATTGCAGCGCGCCTGACTTCGCTCGGCGACGCTGTGGTGGGAATGGACGAGTGAACGATTATTTCTATAGCGCCGTCTGAACATGGAATGAAACGAAAATGGAAGATTAGGGCGAAAAAAGAGAGCGTAAACCTTCACTCGAGTGAAACGTCTGATTCCAGCCTTAACCTTCACTCGAGTGAACTGTCTGAATCCGTTAGAAGTGTTACCAACTCTCAAAAATATTTATCCCTAAAACTTAAATCAAAAAACTCGCTACACGCATACATCCATTATTTATTAATAATTTTTGCAACGGCAACACCAAACATAAACGTCAAACCGCAAACTATTCTCGTGTAGAGTTGAGTACCTCAGTACCGCACTACGAATGTCCCATATAAAATCGTAAAATATCCCATCACAAACTATTTTTATTTGTATTACTACAAGTATGAGGTGGTGAGGTGGTTGGTGAAGTGGTACGAGAGTGAGCCGCGAGGTGTGAGGTGCAAGTTGGTTCGTGTAGTTCCAGTTCATTTCGCGTCCGGGACGTATTTGAAGTGAGTGGGAGGGTTGGTAAGAGGGGGTGTATTGAGAGGAGGTGAGGGGTAGCCGACTTTTTTTAACTTTTTTGCGTCCAGAAGGAGCGCCAAACTCGCGAGAATTTTGGGATTCAATATAAAAGATGGACTTGGATGTAGTGGTCGTTTTGTGTCTGGCTGGTGGGTCCATTGAATTCCAAACGGATTGAATCACCGATCAAAAATTGTATTTGTTAGCCTTTCTTGAAAGATTTGAGTTTTTTAATTGTATTATTCATATTGCTTGTGTACTTTTTTTCTTAATATTTCACCCATAAATTCATTAACTAATGTTGTTATTTAAGGGATATATTTACTTTGTCACTATTACCTATATTCCTAATTAATATATCAGATAATTGTTTCGACCCCCACACAAAACTATACCAACTTCAAATTAACAGTTCTATCCTTGAAAACATTTTAAAATGACCCACTAAATGAAATTAATATTGGTCGCATTTGTGAAGCAAATGTCGATTGTTTCTGTCAAGTTAACAACGAAGTGGTTGTTCTTCTGTCATTTCATTAGAGCAGGTGGCAGTTTATTGCAGAGTGGTACAGTTAATGATAAATTGATAATTTCTGTAGCGCTGCTTTCGTCCAAAAAATCACCCCAAAGGCGCTCAAATCTCCCAGGTTTCATTTTTTTAATTAATGGTCTATTTGTAGCTCGTGTTAAGCCATTTGCAGCAACGTTTTAATTCTGAATTGAAAGGGGGCGATTCTGAGTTCTTGTGCCTACACTCCGTGCAATTGAACGCACCTCGTTATAAATCTCATAAAGTATAGCCAACTGTATGCACTTTAGGTACAAGCTATTATCGATAGAATTAATCAGATTTTCGGAGGGACCTGTTCTCGTTGGTATATTAAGCAATTGGGCTAAGTAAATTACCGCTGTCTATAATATCATTATCAATTTTATTATTTGTTATTTAAGTCGGAAAGGAGTATTCTTTGAAGGTTTTAATAATTTTAATTCTTTCATCAAGTAATTGTTATATGTGATTTCATTTTGTAGACCCAGCATATAGTTAATACAGATTAGACATTAACAATAAACTGCCAACTGTCTTTGTATGACAATGTGATGGCCCGCACACTACACAATCACACAAAACCCCGTTGTCAATGGTAACGCAAGCGGTGACTTGCGACCATCTTGCGACTGTCACGGCTGATTACCCTGGGCATTTGAGAGCTGTCAGCTGATTGTTCTTCATCTATGGTTAAACAAGCTTTTTGACCAATCAAGACAGAGAAAACAGCCGGTTTTAGTTGGTTTTCAGTTGCCTCAGTGGGCGGAGCGCCTAACTGTATTCAACTTGACTTCGAACTAAATAAAAGTACCAAATGTTTAATGTTAATATGTTCCAGTCAATGGTATTATGAAAAGTGCAGCCAAGAACCTATAAGCCTTTGGTTGTTATTGTGTTGATGTGTTAAAGAAAATAAAATTTGGAGTGGAATAAAAATGGCAAGATCATTCATTTCTTTGACAGGAGTGAGAGAAGTATTGATAATTTTATATTGATACTTGAAAGGCTGATTTTTAGATACGTTTTTAGGTTTTTAGTTTACTTTGTAATTTTCTTTTATCCTCGTATACTGAAGAGACGTTGGTTTTATTTGCAAGAAAACATGATGATTCAATAGAGAGGTTTTGTTACAGACCTTATTTGTTTTCAGCTGAAACCAATTACCATCACAAAACAGGCCGCTATCACAGCAGGGAAATGGATCTTCCCAACCCAGGGAGTGTTTCATTCAAGACTGAACCATGGTCGCAGGAAGAAGGCTCAGGTGAAATGCCGTATTCGGAATTAGAAATCCACCCCCCGGATGTGAAGAAGGAATGTTTGCAGTATACGGAGAATGTTCAGTCAACTAGTAAGATGTTTTGCTTATCTCAAAGATGTTTCATATGGACAGTCAGAACAGCTTCGTCTTTTGGAAATAGAGTACTGTTACCGACTCTGGTGTATGACTGTGAGTACACACATGTGTACAGAAAATATATGACGTGGATGTGAATGATGGAAATCGGGAACGCCCGAGGAAGACATCACGTCATCGTCACAATCAAATTATGAAGGCAGGTATGGTTAACGCTGCCCCGAGAACCATTTATAGGATAACCAATACCCCTTAAGGTCAACCCAAGTAGTTCGCAACGTTTGGTGACTTGGCAGGGATTTCCGTGTTCATTGGGCGATGTTTGTCCCGGTCTTGGCGGCGAATGTGTTTGCCCAACTACTGCCTGGCGGGACGGATCGCAAGAACGTTACCCCTAACCTAGACCTCTCCATCCGGATTACCTCGACCCATCGCCTTGCACCGCAGTGAGAGGTATGGATTCTCACGCCTGACACTCCTGGACGCATTGACCCCCAGTTTTCTTCCACTTCTCATACCTTTTTTCTTCCCAGAACTTCCTCTTCTTCGTTTCTCTGAAAAGACCATTCCACACAGCATCTTTAAAGATTATACAGGCCCCGGGGAATACTTTTCCTCTGGACTCCTCTGTAGAGCTAAAGTAAAACATTAAACAAATGCTTGAGTCGTTTCATATAAAGAGACAGACGTGATGTATGAAAGTGAATATGGCAAGGAGTGTGCGCCGAGACAAAGTTGTGAACCGTCTATCCTCTCTGCCTTCTCCTGCGGAATTCGTTGTTAGTATAAATCTTTATGGAAAATATGTATAAAAGCAAGCAAACGAGCAAACTTGACAACATAACCAACAAGTTTATTAATGTCAAGTTCGGTGTGCCTAAAGGAAGTATTCTGGGTCCAATTCTGTTCATAATTTAACATGAATGGACCTATGCCACATGGAATGTGAAAGTAAAATCACCAGTTTAGATGATGATAAATGAAATCCTCAACGCGGGAGATTCCAGTGAGGATATCACTATCTCTAATTGTAATAACAATAGAAAGATAATGAAACATTTATTATTATTAACTTTACCTTGTTAATTTCGCAGTGGTAACTTAAAACTGCTTGACTTTTTCTAAATTACATTTTTACCTAAAAGCATGTAATAAAAAATGTTAAAATTGTTTGCAAGTTTGGAACTACTGTGCAAAATAATGGCCCTTGGTAAATTGGTAATATCCCATAGTTGGTAACAAGACAATTCTTGGCCAATAGAAAATATCATTTATTATTAACTGCTCATGCAGCAACATTAATTCTACAGATTCCTTTATCCTTATTCAAACTTTATTTTTAACCTCTATTTCCCTCCCAAAAATTAATATGACTGTTTTATATACATATATAGGTATCCAAAAAATTTACCCGCTTAGCTACAGCAAGTGGCTTATCAGCAGGAGCTTTGTTTTAGAATATTAATCTATCCAACAAAAAATACAAATATTAATCATGCACCGACCCACAATTTTTTTATGCACGTGTAATACGTCTTCACATATATTATCAGTGTTTTTTTGTTGTTATTCCAGGTAGCGTTAAGTGGGAGATTGTACCCATCAAGGTAGAACCAGGTCCCCTAGAAGATGATGGAGAGGGAATCCCTTATCCGGAAATTGACATAGATATTAAAAAGGAATGTTTAGAGCAATCTGGAAGTATAACCGACACTCCTGCAGGTAATACCGATTTTTGCTTTTTTTTATTTTTTTTCAATAATTTTCTCGTTTAATTATGCAAATCTACTAATTGACCTTTACACGCCATATTTTTGCAGACAAAACAACGGACCAGAAGATGCACCCTGGAGAAAAAGCTCATTTGTTTTCCGATTATGACAACTCAAACGAAACAAATCTCACAAGGCACTTAAGAACCCATACTGGAGAAAAGCTTCATTTATGTTCCCATTGTAACTACTCTTGCTCAATCAAATCAGTTTTAACTGTGCACGTCCGCACCCATACTGGAGAAAAACCTTATTCATGTTCCGATTGTAACTACACTTGCTCAAACAAATCAAATTTAACAAAGCACTTGCGCATCCATACTGGAGAAAAGCCTTTTTCATGTTCCTATTGTAACTACTCCTGCTCAATCAAATCAGATTTAACAAAGCACTTAAGAACCCATACTGGAGAAAAGCCTCATTTATGTTCCCATTGTAACTACTCTTGCTCAATCAAATCAGTTTTAACTGTGCACGTCCGCACCCACACTGGAGAAAAACCATACTCATGTTCCCATTGTAACTACACTTGCTCAAACACATCAAATTTAAGAAAGCACTTGCGCATCCATACTAGAGAAAAGCTTCTTTCATGTTCCCATTGTAACTACTCCTGCTCAATCAAATCAGATTTAACAAAGCACTTAAGAACCCATACTGGGGAAAAGCCTCATTCATGTTCCCATTGTAACTATTCCTGCTCGCGCAAGTCACATTTAACAGTGCACTTACGCACCCATACTGGAGATAAACCTTATTTATGTTCCCATTGTAACTATTCGTGCTCACGGAAGTCAAATTTAACAGTGCACTTACGCACCCATACTGGAGATAAACCTTTTTTATGTTCCCATTGTAACTATTCGTGCTCACGCAAGTCACATTTAACACTGCACTTACGCACCCACATAAATATACTCACTTAAAAAAATCTTAAATATCGAGTCAGTGATCACCGCATACCGTGGATATATGTTCAATGATAAAATACGGAATAGTTTTTTTTGGGCAAACTTTCCAAGGCCCTAACCAGAGGTGGCTACCAAAATCAACCGTGGGGCGCACTGGAGATAAACCTTTTTTATGTTCCCATTGTAACCATTCGTGCTCACGGAAGTCAAATTTAACAGTGCACTTACGCACTCACTTAAAAAAATCTTAAATATCGAGTCAGTAATCACCGCATACTGTGGATATACGTTCATTGATAAAATACAGAATAGTTTTTTTGTGCAAACTCTCCAAGCCTGCTAAATTCAACCGTGGGGCACACTTGCGATTTGTACAGGGTTAGAAGTTGTGTACTATCTGCATTATCTGCGGGCCTTGAACAGTACGCCCAGTTTCTGAGAGCCCAACTCTGGCTTCGATGGCGCCCCCGTATACCTGATCTGGTAACTGAGACTTACGCCGAGTATATTGATGGTAGGGCATTATATAGACATTTATTGGTTGTAATTCGGCGAAGTTTTTTTGAGAGGATTTGATTGTACAAATTTAATCATATATGATTAACCAATAAAAATATTTTTTTGTTAAATGCATTCTTAATTTCTTTCCTATTTAAAATTGTTAATGAGATTATATTTAAAATATTTGATTAAAAATAATTCACATAATATCGTTAATAATTATATGAAAAGGGTAAGTAATATTAATGACTATTTGATTTATAAGAAGTAGTTAAATAATTAATATTTAACGAATAATTAAGTTAAAAACCGTAATATGAACTGTGATTCGCCATTGTCCTTGCGTTATGGCGTATATGGCTAAGCGCTCCGCACTCTTCGCGCTCAATCTCAAAAACGGTTAAGCATATAAAAAAATACATAAAACAAAATTAGTGAAGAATTTTATAATCTACAACTTGTATGTTGATGCAAATACGATTTGAGGCAAAGACAGCGAGATATTGGCAAAAAACTGAGTTTCGTGACCTTTGACCTTGAATTTCTAAAGACGCTCACACGTGACCTTACGAGACTTTTGAGACAACACTTAGAATACCAAAATAAACGTTTATACACATTTTCAGCTTATTCTTTTTCATTTAGAGGTGATATGCTTATTTGACTGAGTTTTTTTTTAGTTTTTTTTTTTTTTTTATAGAGTTTTTATTTTTAAATGCTTATTTGACTTACTTTTTCTAACACAATTAAATACTTATTTAATTGCGTTAGAAATAGGGAAAAGAAAGGAAAGCAGGATATTGTTCTGGGTCAGTGCACTTATTCCACTTGCTGCTGTTATCGCCAAAATCACCTGTTTCAACACACGCGCATTTCCTCATCGATAATTGAAGATTTGTCGCGATCACTCCACATTGCACCGAAACATGCTAGTACTCAAGAAGTCGCATTACACTGGTGTGACATTACACTCTTAGGAATAGGAAGAAGGTATGTGGGTAGGAAAAAGGAAAACAATAATCCTAAATATAACCGCCCTCCAATTTTGCATAGGAAAATTTAAACTTCTTCAAAGAAATGAAATTTTATTTAGAAAAGTAAATAATAAATTCCTTCCGTAGGTCGCCATAAAAGAATAAAAGTAATATGCCCAATTAGACATTTTCTCTTAAAATAAAGTAAATTATCATTTCCTTCTGTAGGGACGAATTAAAATAAAATGATAAATGCCCTCTGTAGAAACGTTGCTATAAATAATAAGTAAAACTTAAGTAAATTATAAACTAAAACCTTATAAGGAACAACTGGAAGGGGACACACTTTTACAACGGGTCTTAACCACTGGAGCGACAGAGCAATTAAAATATTTTTAATAGGGTTGCTAAAGGAAATTTTTCCGCCCACATTAAAAAAATCATTCCTCCGAATTTGAATATATAGACATACAAACTGATTATAGTTCTATGTAGCCAATGAATTCCCAAATACACAGCTTTCGTAGTCATGCACACAAAAAGGCATTATATAAACTTAAGTGCTCTTTGATCCTCGATAAGACCCTTTAGTAAAAAAGGACCTCGCAGATCTATCCCTTCACATGAAAAGGGACGTCTTGGAGTCACTCGAGTAGAAGGAAGATTTCCCGTTAGTGGAGAGATAAACGAAGCCTTCAACTTCGTACATACAATACACTTCGATAAAAAAGATTTAATTTGGCTACGAGCAGAGAGAATCCAAAATTTTTGTTGTAAAATAAATTGTAATATTCTAGGTCCCGCATGAAGATATTTTTTATAGTAATAATCAATAGTCAATGAATTTTGTTTTTGATTAAGAGGAACGGCTGCGCGGCCGGCTTCATATAAAATGTAGTTTTGGATTTACGGCTAAAATACGTATTAAAACGTTATTTTTTTAAAATCAAAAGCTTAGCCATATATAAAACTCGGATAGTAATCCGCTTTTTGAATTTTGCTTTCAATTAAAATATAGGCCCCAAAAGATGACGATTTATCCAAGAATTTAGGATGCTACTTTGACATTTTTTTAAAGACTGAACGAATGCTATTTTTGAAGAAATAACTATCCGAATATGGAGTATACTTAAATACCAGTATTTTTATAATAAAAGTTCGTTTTCATAATTAAATTCATAGTACAAGGTTGCATTTTATTGATAGCACTATGGTAAAGCCCGCGAAAACGCCGGCAAGGGAATAATACCGTGTGGGAGAGTTCGTGATGTCACCCGTTCCCAGATTGTGTGAAATATAATGTAAAATATTTACAAAACCGTTTCACGCTTAATATGGAAAAAAAATTTTTTAAGTTGTAGCAGTTCGATATTAACTAGTACTAATCAATTCATTTACCGGAATTTCGAAAAAAGTGCATTTTAATGGTAATTAAAAAATAAATAAACAATAACTTTGTATGTATTAGATATGAAATTAAACAATTTTTTTCACTTTGTTCCACTTGTTTATTTACACCAGGACCGGTTTCGTCCTACTACGGACATTTTCAGACTGGTAGTTGAAATTCTTATGCTACGGAATTTATACAAACTTAGGCAGGGGCGCACAACATTGTCTCTATATGATGAATGTTTCTATTTTGTTAATTTAAGGTATTATCAGTTATTTTGTTAAGTTAAGATACATATAGATAATTATAAAGTTTATTATTAAAATTATGAATGATGATACATAGTAAAAGGTTATTTTTAATTGACATGAATCTATATGAATTTATATAATTGAAAAGGTTTTTGATCACTGATATTTTATTTTGGTAATGTTGGGATATTCCCTCCTTGTTGCTTAGGGCTTAATTAACAAATATTGATAGTACTATGGTAATTATTGTTATTAGGGTTCTCCATACATTTGGGTTAACCCAAATAATAATAAGTGTGTATTTAATATTTATAGAAAACCTACACACACTGACTGTTATACCATCAACTTCACTTCATCCCATATCTCACAAACTTGCTTCCTTCAACTCAATGATTCATCGTGCTATTAATGTCCCTTTAAGCAATGATAATTATAATAATGAAATTAACATTATAAAACAAATAGGCCTAAACAATGGTTATAAACCTGAAATAATAAATCGCTTAGTTAATAAGAAACAAACAAAATTTTTAACAAAAAAGTACATTTATAGTGGCAATAATAACAACGAACCTGGTAAAAACTTAATATATAAAAAACTTCTTTTTACAGGCGACTTATCTTTAAAAATATCCCGCATATTACCAGATCACATTTCTCCAGCCTTCTATACTAATTCTAAAATAAAAAAATTAATCAATAATAAGGATGTTTCTAATAAATTCGAAAAAAACGGGATATACACTTTAGAATGTAATGATTGCGACGCCCAGTACGTAGGAATGACTAATACAAATTTTAGAACTAGAATCAGGGAACATGAACTCTGTTTACGAAACAATAACTATTCTGAATTCGCTAATCATTTAATAGAGATAGGCCATAGCTTCAACAAGGAAAAAACCAAATTTAAATATATAAATATGAATTCATACTTTAACTTGTGCGCTTTAGAAACTTTAGAAATAAACAAAAAAAATAAATCAAAAATTAATTTAGTTAACAAAATAATAGCACCCTGCAAATCTCCCCTTCTGACTATGTTCCCGTGTGATATTGACCCCGCCCACTGTTCTCCCCTTCCCCCAAAATCACCCCTCCCACCACCCCCACCTAATAACATCTAATTCATTTCTGTACTTGTTTTAAATTTTAAGTTTAGTTTTAAGTTTGCTAGTGAATGACACGGATGTATCGAAACCGGTAGCATAAAAATTAAAATTTAAGTAACGATAGTACATTGAAAATTAAAACTCTTCAAAACAAAATGTCTAGAAATTGTTACATAGTTAATGCCCATGTTGGTGCCTTGCATTCTTCCTAAGTACCTTTTCCGAAAATAAGTCTACCCACAAAATCCTGTTGTTTCCCTACCTTTATTGTCGACCGAATGCAATAAAATTGACACCCAAATTGTCAGTTCAAATTAGCACTTCGTCCTGTCAGCATCTCATGTTGAATACGGAGCTAAATTTCGACCGTGTCGGAAAGTCTTGTGGAAGCAATTCTATTGTGTGCTAGTGAGCTCGATTTAAGTGTGAACCAGCGGAATAATTGAAAGCGAAGGAAGAAAAGCGGTAAGTCGACAATTCCTCTCTTATCCACTTCCTTCCGCTTTGCGGGACCTATTTCTGTCCCCAACATTTGGTCGATTCGAGCCTGGATAAATTGAATAATTGTTATAAATTTAATGTATCTTAGGATGAATTGTTCATGAAAGTTGTTGATCTGCAAAATTCGCATCAGCCGTGCTGTGGGCGAATTTACTAGGTAGTAGGTAGTCAAAATTATTTTACTGCTTACAAATTATTACTATTATAAATTATACTTTTGAATTGATTTGAAATATTCTTTTAAATTGAACGGAATTCAATTCTTTTATTGTAATAATATTTTTTCTCATTACAATGGCAGAGAAAAAAGTAGTTATGCTAAAAAACCGATGTGAGCGAATAGTTTCTAGAATTCGAGTTACGCATGACCTTACATCCAGCATCCATGATGATAGCAAGAAACGGGAGACGTTTCTCGCGCGATGTGAAAAAATAGAGGAATGGTTACTAGATTTTGAAAATGTTCAAAAAGAGATTGAAGAACAGTTACTAGAGTTAGACAGGATGAAAGAAGTCCAGGATTTAGGAGCGATTTCTAATAGAGTAGATGAGTGGTATTTTGAAATAATGCAAACAAAAAATGCTATTATTAAAAATGAAAATTCAATACCTAAAACTACAAGTAATTCGACAGTGCGTGCTCCAATAATAAAGTTGCCTACGTTTGACAGTGACATTAAAAGTTGGTGCGCGTTTCATTCACTATTTAAAAGTCTGATTCACGATAGTACTGCGTATACAAATGTAGAAAAATTCCATTACCTCTTGTCAGTAATTACAGGGCCGGCACTAGGACTTATAAAATCATTGCCTCTTATTGAAGAGAACTATGAGATAGCCTGGAACATTCTGGTAAATCAATATCAAAATTCTAGATTGCTTTTTACGCATTATGTTGATGAAATTCTTAATTTCAAATGCTTACAGACCGAGTCAGCGTCAGGTATCGCGCGCATACTTAGTAATTTTCAAGAGAATTACGCCGCTATAAATGCGATGAAAATAGAAAATATCTTTGATAAATTTGTTGGTCATATTATAATACGAGCGATGGATCCGACAACTAAACGTCAATTTGAGTCTAAATTGCCCGGTGAGGAGATTCCAGGGTCGGAATCAATTTTTGCTTTTCTAAGAAATCAATCACGTATGTTAGAAATGTCAACTCCACATATTATAAAAGAGAAAAAAAGTTCATATAAAACGTTGTTATCTGCCAATAAGGATAATAATGTTCATTGTCCGTTGTGTCGAGGTTCGCATTTTCTTTATAAATGTGCATCTTTTACATCATTAAGTCCTCATCAAAGGAGGGAAAAAATAAAAAATTTAAACCGTTGTTTCAATTGTTTGAAACAACACCATGTTAAAGATTGTGCGTCAAAATTTACATGCCAGGTGTGCAGTAAAAAACACCATTCCATGCTACACATTGCGGTTGAACCGCCGGGCGATAATGAATTAAATAATGCTAGTACAACCCTGGCGGCAGTGCTACATAATACGCCATGCTTTACAAATAATATTTTATTGGGAACAATTCAGTTAGAAGTTCGTAATAAAAATAATGTATATCTACCTATTCGTGCGGTAGTAGACAGTGGAAGTCAAGTGTCTTTAATTACCGAAAGTTGTGCCAAGCATCTTGGCTTGACAATAAAATCAAATCGAATTCCACTTAACGGTTTAGGTAATTGTAGTGTAAAATCTTGTTATGGTTCAACTAAATGTTTTATTAAACCTAAAAATAAAAATGGGCCTGTATTTCAATGTCAGTCTATTGTGATTAAAGAAATCACTTCACATCTTCCGTCATATGATTTACCATCGAGTGTGACGTCACAATTTAATAATTTAAAATTAGCTGACGATTCGTATGACAAGTCCGGCCCAATAGACGTTCTGTTAGGTGCCGACATATATTTGGATATATTTAATAGTGGACATGAAATAATTCGTGGCTTTCCTTGTGCCGTGAACAGCATATTCGGTTACATTATAATGGGAAAAGTGCATAATGCCTCATTTCAAACGCCTTCGTCATTGTTTGTTGGGACAAATTCTTTGAACAATAATCTTAGAAAATTTTGGGAAATTGAAGAAACGCCTTCAATTAATTTGACGACAAATCCGGAAGATGAGTTAGCCGAAACAACTTACGCTTCAAATCATTATCGAGAAAGTGACGGTAGGTATGTAGTACCAATCTTAACAAAATCTGGAAATATGCCAGAACAAAATTCATTCAAACTTGCTGAATCACGATTGAATAAACTAGAAGTTCGGTTTAAGAGGGATCCCATATTAGCAATTAATTACGGAAAATTTATAAAAGAATATGAAAGTTTGGGACATATGAAACGGGTGCCTCGGAACTTAGATGCATTCTATTTACCTCATCATTGTGTTTTGAATCCGGACAGCAAAACAACAAAGTTGCGGGTAGTATTTGATGGGTCGGCAAAAACCCAACCTCACAGTTTATCTCTCAATGACCTCTTATTGAACGGTCCAAAATTACAAACTGAAATTCCACGTATGATTTTAAATTTTCGTTTTCATAAATATGTTTTTACAGCTGATATTTGTAAGATGTATAGACAAATATTGATTATTCCATCTCAGCGTAAATTTCAAAATATTTTGTGGAAAGAGTCTCAGAATGAACCGGTTATTAATTTCGAATTGCAAACTATAACGTATGGGCTGTCTAGCTCACCATTCTTGGCAATACGCACCCTTCGTCAACTAGCACAAGATGAAGGATCGAAATATCCTGACGCCGCCAAGGCTCTATGCGATGATTTTTATGTAGATGATTTGGTAACAGGGACAGAAACGATTAGCACGGCACTCAAACTCAAACAAGATATCATTGCATTGTTGAATCTTGGGAAACTAGAACTTAGTAAATGGCAATCTAACACACTCTCACTTTTGGATCAGGGTTCACAAGAGCACCAGCAAGATGGTCATTCTTTCGATAACGCTGAAACTGATCAAACTGTGAACATATTGGGCATTCAGTGGAGTCCGATGACTGATAATTTTACTTACAAAGTCAATACACCTCGAAACGAGATATGCACAAAAAGAACTATTTTGTCAAAATTGGCAAGGTTATTCGACCCGCTTGGGTTCATAACGCCAGTGACATTTTTCGCAAAATGTCTATTGCAGGAATTATGGAAGTTGAGGGTTGATTGGGACGATCATGAAGTTCCACCACATATTCGCAATACGTGGAGTAAATTTGTAACTCAGCTTTCATTACTTCGAACATTAAATATCCCTAGATATTATAACACGGTGGGCAAAAGTCGTTTGTTCCTCGTAGGATTCTGTGACGCATCACAGTTAGGTTATGCTTCAGTGGTGTATTTATTAGAGCGTAGTAACAATACCACTCACATTTTAATGGGGAAATCGAAGGTCGCTCCTTTGAAAACCTTGTCCATTCCACGATTAGAATTGTGCGGGGCCGTGCTGCTCACAAAACTTGTAAAGTATATTAAGTCATCTGTAAAATTTGCTGAACAAATAGAAAACGTTTTTCTATTTACAGATTCGACTATCGTACTAGCTTGGCTAAAAACGCCGCCATATTTGTTGAAAACATTTGTCGCTAATCGGGTTGTCCAAATACTGGAAAATACACCAAATGCGATTTGGAAACATGTTGCCTCAGAGGAAAATTGCGCCGATTCTGCTTCAAGGGGTCTTTTCCCAGCAGACATTATTTCACATCCATTGTGGTTTACGGGACCGCAGTGGCTTCGTCAACCAATTGCACACTGGCCGTGTTCAGCTGTGTCCAATCAATCTCTCGAAGAAGTACCAGAAATCAAAACTGGCAACCTAAAAACGTTTGTATCATCTCAAATTGTACCTAATTCGATTATTAGTAAATATTCTTCTTTTAATAAATTGCAACGCGTTGTCGCGTGGATAATGCGTTTCGCTAATAATTGTCGGAAACTTCCTGGTACGGGTAATCCAAAATCGAATAATCTTAGCTCACGCGAATTAAATGACTCGCTTTTGAAAATCGTACGTATTGAACAGGAAACGTATTTTTCTGCCGATATATGTAACATGCGAAATAACGTTCCATGTTCAACGCAAATTCTAAATTTGAAACCGTTTCTTGATAGCCACGGAATTATCAGGGTGGGCGGTCGTCTGAAGTACTCAGATCTGTCATACGAAAACAAATTTCCAATCTTATTACCAAAAATCTGTCATTTATCTTATTTAATTATAGATTATTATCATAACCTATATTTCCATGTTGGTCCGCGAAGCCTTCAATTCACTATTCAGCGCAAATTTTGGATAGTGGCTGCACGAAATAAAATACGATCCCAGCTTGCAAAATGCATTGTCTGCCATAAGATGAAATCTTCAGCGTTACCACCTCCATTAATGGCTGATTTACCACCCTCGCGAGTGCAACAAAGCCGTGTCTTTTCTCGAGTCGGTATTGATTTCGGAGGTCCTTACACTTTGAAAGATCATAAACGGAGGGGAGCCAAAACATCAAAGGGTTATTTATGTTTATTTGTGTGTATGGCAACAAAGGCAGTCCATTTGGAAACCGTATCTGAATTAACTTCCGAAGCATTTATTGCAGCCCTTAGCCGGTTTACGGATCGTCGTGGTTTGTGCGCTGAAATTATAAGTGACAATGGGACGAATTTCGTCGGTACAAATCGGTATCTACTTGGCATAAATAAATTCTTAGCATCACAGCATGATGTTATATCTAATCACCTAACTCAAAGTGGCATTATTTGGTCGTTTAATCCTCCAGCTAGCCCTCATTTCGGAGGCCTGTTTGAAGCAGGCATAAAATCTGTAAAATACCATTTGAAGCGGGTAATAGGTGAGACCGTTCTAACTTATGAAGAATTTGCGACAGTTCTCACCAGAATCGAGGCCATCCTCAACTCCCGCCCTTTGTGTTCAATGAGCTCAGACCCTGAGGATTTCAATGGACTCACCCCGGGCCACTTTTTAATCGGTGGATTCCAACTGGGGTTGCCTGAATATGACTTCCTTGACATCGCGTCTAATCGATTAAGTAGGTGGCAACATCTCCAAAAGATGTCGCAACATTTCTGGAAACGTTGGCATCTAGAATACTTGAACACGCTGCAACAAAGATCAAAATGGTGCAAAATCAATCCAAACATTAGGTTAGGTCAATTAGTGTTAATAAAGGATGATCGTCTTCCACCCATGAAATGGGTGTTAGGACGAATTACTGAAGTTCATCCCGGTAAGGATGAGATAGTTAGGGTAGCTACTGTTAAGACTCAAACTGGTTCGTTGGTTCGACCAGTGATAAAACTTTGTCCGCTACCAGTAGAATAGAATTAGTATTAGTAGTTCTTGAGGTGTATATCCAAAAGGGAAATACCTATTTCATTTAATTTCATTCTTTTTTGTTTTGCTTTGTGACCATTGGGGTCTATACCTTTTACTGTTATTATTTATTTCTTTTATATTTTTGAATGCCTATACTCGAATTCTCGTTATTATCTTACTCGTCTCCTATACCCTTGGAGTCTGTAAAATTTGTCATTCTTTTCAAATTATTATTTTTTTTGTTTGTGCAGGAACCGTACTCCGAAACAGTCATTATTATTATTTCTTTTTTTTTTGTTAAGTTTTTCACCAGCAGTACAGATACAACTTGCATGAACAATTTATCTTGATATATATTTTTTTTTGTTGTGCCCTCCATGAGGATTCTTTGTAATTTTGATAATTGTTAATTCGGTCAAATTAGGTGGGCGGAAATGTTGGTGCCTTGCATTCTTCCTAAGTACCTTTTCCGAAAATAAGTCTACCCACAAAATCCTGTTGTTTCCCTACCTATATTGTCGACCGAATGCAATAAAATTGACACCCAAATTGTCAGTTCAAATTAGCACTTCGTCCTGTCAGCATCTCATGTTGAATACGGAGCTAAATTTCGACCGTGTCGGAAAGTCTTGTGGAAGCAATTCTATTGTGTGCTAGTGAGCTCGATTTAAGTGTGAACCAGCGGAATAATTGAAAGCGAAGGAAGAAAAGCGGTAAGTCGACAATTCCTCTCTTATCCACTTCCTTCCGCTTTGCGGGACCTATTTCTGTCCCCAACAGCCCATAAATACAAAAAATTAATATTTTTATATGTAAACACTGCACAAGGGTCTTAACTATTCCCAACCATTTGGAGTCAGTTTGTGACGCTGAATATGGTGGGGAGGGGAAAGAGTCGGATATTTTGTACTTAAATAAGGTGCTTCATCACATTATCAGCTTTTACACGGGTAATTAATATGCCTAAAAAGACTTTAACATAAAAGTGATACATCAAATGATCAAATCATAAGAATACCGTTAATATATTTTCGTTGTTTGTTTTTGGGGTGTTATGCCGTGTTGTGCTACCTCCTTCTTTAGCCGACGTTTCGGACAGCGTTGCAGTGTCCATCGTCAGGGCAGATCCGGCAGATCCGTCGATGTGAATTTGTAGTGTTAAGTGTGTGCTTATTTACTTGGAAGCGATACCGTGTCGTGAGTCGGATCTGCCCTGATGATGGACACTGCAACGCTGTCCGAAACGTCGGCTAAAGAAGGAGGTAGCACAACACGATATAACACCCCAAAAACAAACAACGAAAATGCTTTTGGCCGTGAAAATCTAAAAACGTATCTGACCGTTAATATACTTTACATATTTGATCATGACCGGTCAGTGGTTGAGTGGGCAATGCGTTTGGGTCCCACCCGGGCGTTCCGTATTCGATTCTTTTATTTTTAAATTATTCCAGAAAGAAGAAAATAATATTTTCACTTACTTGACTAGATATATTCAGTCTCTATTCGTTTTTAATGTTGTTTGGTGGGCAATTATATAAGCTGCCCCCCTCGTAACCAATGGATTGTTTACCATAGTTAGTGTAGATGGTGTTTAAATGTATGTTATCGTGTAAAATGATTGTGTACTTGGGGCGTTTTAATGAATTCTGTGTTTGTATGTATGAGTTTATTATTTATTTTGTATATATATATTTTTATAGTAAACACCCCACAAGAGTCCCAACTGCTACCGTCTGGAGCCAGTGAGACTATGGCATCCCCAATCGGGGTATGTTGTGAGGCTTAAAGGTAAGCGGGGAGGCTAAGGCGATCCGCCCACTAAGGCAACTGAAAACTGTCATCTGACAACTGTCTTTGTATGACAATGTGATGGCCCGCACACTACACAATCACTTAACAACCCGTTGTCAATGGTAACGCTAGCGGTGACCTCGCGACTCGCACTGCTGAATGGGGTGGCCGGCCATTGCTAGTTGCCAGCTGTCAGCTGATTGTTCTTCGTCTATAGTTAAATAAGCTTTTTGACCAATCAAGACAGAGAAATCCGCCGGTTTTAGTTGGTTTTCAGTTGCCTCGTCAGCGGAGCGCTTAAGAGTTCGGTAACTTAAGCGGGCGACAAACGCGAAGTTCACATCAAAAAGATACTGCGTTATAAGTATCTTTTCTACCGACACACTACGTTATAAAATATTCCTTCGTACGGCAGGAGAAGGGGTCAGTTGAAATCGGAAGCGGTCGAGAGAATATCATTTCTTTGTACTGTATATGTTAACTTGACAGCTCCGTGTATTAAAAATGCCCCCCTGACCTGTTTACGGTAAAGAGCGGGTCGCATAACTGATATCGCCACTGTAGCGAATACGAAAAATAATTCCGATTAGCGAAGATTCAAACCGCGATCACAGCGCATCATCTTTTTACGTCTGGCGGGTCTCATGGGATTGTATGGCGAGCGCTATTGTGTTATAAATAACTTTTTGATGTGAGCTGCGAGTATGTCGCTACCTTAAAGCGGGCGACAAACGCGAAGTTCACATCAAAAAGATACTGCGTTATAAGTATCTTTTCTACCGACACACTACGTTATAAAATATTCCTTCCTACGGCAGGAGAAGGGGTCAGTTGAAATCTGAAGCGGTCGAGAGAATATCATTTCTTTGTACTGGATATGTTAACTTGACAGCTCCGTGCATGCTCCGTGTATTAAAAATGACCCCCTCTCCTGTTTACGGTAGAGAGGGGGTCGCATAACTTTTCTGATACCGACACTGTAGCGAATACGAAAAATAATTCCGTTAGCGAAGATTCAAACCGCGATCACAGCGCATCATCTTTTTACGTCTGGCGGGTCTCATGTGATTGTATGGCGAGCGCTATTGTGTTATAAATAACTTTTTGATGTGAGCTGCGAGTATGTCGCTACCTTAAGAGGCTAGACTTTGAACGACACGCGGAACACCCGCGTCTGTCATTCTGTCCCGCTCACAATAAGCTCACGCACACTTACAATACATGCGAATGCGAAATGTGCGAATGAGACACCACTCAAATTTACTTACAGAAATCGCTCGAAAAGGGGTTTATGGAGAATACACTTTTCTACACCGAAACTTTCACGAAATTGAAATTTAAAAAAATATTTTTTTTTTAGAAAGAAGAAACTACGTCGGTAGCTTTTTATAATTTTATAATTCTTTATGAGAGTTGAGGTAGCAGCACTTTTTCCTTAAATAATATTTTTTGATAAATCGTACATGTTTGACAGTGAATGTTTACGTTAATACGAAACGCATCGAAAATTCGAAAACATACCGACATAGTTTTCACCCTCTAGAAGGGAGTATAAAAAAATATATTCATTTTGTGCAATTTTTGATGTAGAAAAGTGTTTTTTCCTGGGCGTCCTTTTTGTATGGGCCGAAAAGCGAAGTCTATCATCTTAAACCTTCACTCAAGTGAACTGTCGGATTCCGACAGAAGTGTTACCAACTCTCAAAAATATTTATCCTAAAACTAAAATCAAAAAACTCGCTACACGCATACATCCAATTTTATAAACAATTTTCGCAACGGCAACACCGAACATAAACGTCAAACCGCAAACTAGTCTCCTGTAGAGGTGAGTACCTCATACTAGATGCACTACAAATGTCTCATATAAAATCGTAAAATATCCCTTCACCTCAAAAAATAATATATGTACAAACTATTTTTCTTTGTATTACTACAAGTATAAGGTGGGAAGGTGGTTGGTGAAGTGGTACGAGAGTGAGCCGCGAGGTGTGAGGCGCGAGTTGATTCGTGTAGTTCCAGTCCTTTTCGCGTCCGGGACGAATTTGAAGTGAGCCGCGAGGTGTAAGGTGCGAGTAGGTATAGTGGTACATATCGTGTATGCGTCGTATTTGTATTAGAGCAGCGAGGCGTGAGGAGTTGAGGGGAGCCGTATTGTATTCGGACTTATAATATATAAATATGTATTAACTAACTAACTAACTAACTAACCATCACGCCGTTTCCCCGCAGGGGTAGGCAGAGAGGACGGACCGCCAAACAACTCGGTCTTGGCATACACTCCTCGCCTCATTCACATTCATACATCTTATCATACATGCTCTTCTATTAATATGTAGAATATGTATTAAATTAATATAATGCGAATTCCGCACAAGAGTCCCAACTGCTACCAAGGGGGAAGGGGCGTTGAAGTAGAGTTGTGATGAGGGGGTGGGTGGCTGAGTTGGTGTGGCGTGTGGGAGGGTTGGTAAGGAGGTGGGGGGTAGCCGAATTTTTTTACGTTTGCATCCAGAAGGAGCGCGAAACTCGCGAGCATTTTGGGATTCAGTGTAAAAGATGGACTTGGATGAAGTGGTAGTTTTGTGTCTGGTTGGTGGGTCCAATGCACTCGATACTGATTGAATCACCGATTAAAATTAGTATTTGTTAGCCTTTCTTGAAAGATTAGTTTTTTTTAATTGACAAAACTATTTATTAATATTCATATTGCTTGTGTACTTTCGCGAACCATAATTTTTTCTTCATATTTAACCCTTAAATTCATCAACCAATATTCTTATTTAAGGGATATATTTCCTTTATCACTATTACCTATATTCCTAATTAATGTATCAGATAATTGTTTCGACCCTCACAAGACTATACCAACGTTAAATTGACAGTTATATCCTTGAAAACATTTTAAAATGACCGACTTTAACGGAAAGTATATCGTTAAAGATAAATGAAATTAATATTGGTCGCATTTGTGAAGCAAATGTCGATTGTTTCTGTCAAGTTAAAAACGAAGCGGTTGTTCTTCTGTCATTTCATTAGAGAAGGTGGCAGTTTATTGCAGAGTGGTACAGTTTATGATAAATTGATAATTTCTGTAGCGCTGCTTTCGTCAAAAAATCACCTCAAAGGCGCTCAGATCGCCCAGGTTTCATTTTTTTCATTAATGGACTATTTGAAGCTCGTGTTAAGCCATTTCCAGCAACGTTTCAATTCTGAATTGAATTGAACTGAATTGCCTACATTCCGTGCAATGGAACGCACCTGGTCATAAATCTCATAAAGTATAGCCAACTGTATGCACTTTAGGTACAAGCTATTATCGATAGAATTAAGCCGATTTTCGAAGCGACCTGTTCTCGTCGTTATATTAAGCAATTGGGCTAAGTAAATTACCGCTGTCTATAATATCATTATCAATTTTATTATTAGTTATTTAAGTCGGAAAGGAGTATTCTATGAGGGTTTTAATAATTTTAATTCTTTCATCAAGTAATTGTTATATGTGATTTCATTTTGTAGACCCAGCATATAGTTAATACAGTTTAGACATTAACAATAAACTTTTTCGATGGAATCGGTGAGGATTTTAAAGTAGAGGGACCAGATAGAATAACTGTATTCAACTTGACTTCGAACTAAATAAAAGTACCAAATGTTTAATGTTAATATGTTCCAGTCAATGGAATTATGAAAAGTGCAGCCAAGAACCTATAAGCCTTTGGTTGTTATTGTGTTGATGTGTTAAAGAAAAAAAAATTGGAGTGGAATAAAAATGGCAAGATCATTCATTTCTTTGACAGGAGTGAGAGAAGTATTGATAATTTTATGTTGATACTTGAAAGGCTGATTTTTAGATACGGTTTTAGATTTTTAGTTTACTTTGTAATTTTCTTTTATCCTCGTATACTGAAGAGACGTTGGTTTTATTTGCAAGAAAACATGATGATTCAATAGAGAGGTTTTGTTACAGACCTTATTTGTTTTCAGCTGAAACCAATTACCATCACATAACAGGACGCTATCACAGCAGGGAAATGGATCTTCCCAACCCAGGGAGTGTTTCATTCAAGACTGAACCATGGTCGCAGGAAGAAGGCTCAGGTGAAATGCCGTATTCGGAATTAGAAATCCACCCCCCGGGTGTGAAGAAGGAATGTTTGCAGTATACGGAGAATGTTCAGTCAACTAGTAAGATGTTTTGCTTATCTCAAAGATGTTTCATATGGACAGTCAGAACAGCTTCGTCTTTTGGAAATAGATTACTGTTACCGACTCTGGTGTATGACTGTGAGTACACACATGTGTACAGAAAATATATGACGTGGATGTGAATGATGGAAATCGGGAACGCCCGAGGAAGACATCACGTCATCGTCACAATCAAATTATGAAGGCAGGTATGGTTAACGCTGCCCCGAGAACCATTTATAGGATAACCAATACCCCTTAAGGTCAACCCAAGTAGTTCGCAACGTTTGGTGACTTGGCAGGGATTTCCGTGTTCATTGGGCGATGTTTGTCCCGGTCTTGGCGGCGAATGTCTTTGCCCAACTACTGCCTGGCGGGACGGATTGCAAGAAAGTTAGCCCTAACCTAGACCTCTCCATCCGGATTATCTCGACCCATCGCCTTGCACCGCAGTGGGAGGTATGGATTCTCACGCCTGACACTCCTGGACGCATTGACCCCCAGTTTTCTTCCACTTCTCATACCTTTTTTCTTCCCAGAACTTCCTCTCCTTCGTTTCTCTGAAAAGACCATTCCACACATCATCTCTAAAGATTATACAGGCCCCGGGGAATACTTTTCCTCTGGACTCCTCTGTAGAGCTAAAGTAAAAAATTAAACAAATGCTTGAGTCGTTTCATATAAAGAGACAGACGTGATGTATGAAAGTGAATATGGCAAGGAGTGTGCGCCGAGACAAAGTTGTGAACCGTCTATCCTCTCTGCCTTCTCCTGCGGGATTCGTTGTTAGTATAAATCTTAATGGAAAATATGTATAAAAGCAAGCAAACGAGCACTTGACAACATAACCAACGAGTTTATTAATGTCAAGTTCGGTGTGCCTAAAGGAAGTATTCTGGGTCCAATTCTGTTCATAATTTAACATGAATGGACCTATGCCACATGGAATGTGAAAGTAAAATCCACCAGTTTAAAGATGATAAATGAAATCCTCAACGCGGGAGATTCCAGTGAGGATATCACTATCTCTAATTGTAATAACAATAGAAAGATAATGAAACATTTATTATTATTAATTTTCCCTTGTTAATTTCGCAGTGGTAACTTAAAACTGCTTGACTTTTTCTAAATTACATTTTTACCTAAAAGCATGTAATAAAAAATGTTAAAATTGTTTGCAAGTTTGGAACTACTCTGCAAAATAATGGACCTTGGTAAATTGGTAATATCCCATAGTTGGTAACAAGACAATTCTTGGCCATTAGAAAATATCATTTATTATTTACTGCTAATGCAGCAAAAGTAATTCTAGAGATTACTTTATCCTTATTCAAACTTTATTTTTAACCTCTATTTCCCTCCCAAAAATAAAAACGACTGTTTTATATACATATGTAGGTATATATTTCGGATGTATATCTATATAATATACATATCCAAAAAAAATACCCGCTTAGCTACAGCAAGTGGCTGATCAGCAGGAGCTTTGTTTTAGAATATTAATCTATCCAACAAAAAATACAAATATTAATCATGCACCGACCCACCATTTTTTTATGCACGTGTAATACGTCTTCACATATATTATCAGTGTTTTTTTGTTGTTATTCCAGGTAGCGTTAAGTGGGAGATTGTACCCATCAAGGTAGAACCAGGTCCCCTAGAAGATGATGGAGAGGCAATCCCTTATACGGAAATAGACATAGATATTAAAAAGGAATGTTTAGAGCAATCTGGAAGTATAACCGAGACTCCTGCAGGTAATACCGGTTTTTGCTTTTTTTATTTTTTTTCAATAATTTTCTCGTTTAATTATGCAAATCTACTAATTGACCTTTACACGCCATATTTTTGCAGACAAAATAACAGACCAGAAGATGCACCCTGGAGAAAAGGCTCATTTGTTTTCCGATTATGACAACACAAACGAAACAAATTTCACAAGGCACTTAAGAACCCGTACTGGAGAGAAGCTTCATTTGTGTTCCCATTGTAACTACTCTTGCTTAAACAAATCAGTTTTAACTATGCACGTCCGCACCCATACTGGAGAAAAACCTTATTCATGTACCCATTGTAACTACACTTGCTCACACAAATCAAATTTAACAAAGCACTTGCGCATCCATACTGGAGAAAAGCCTTTTTCATGTTCCTATTGTAACTACTGCTGCTCAATCAAATCAGATTTAACAAGGCACTTAAGAACCCATACTGGAGAAAAGCCTCATTTATGTTCCCATTGTAACTACTCTTGCTCAATCAAATCAGTTTTAACTGTGCACGTCCGCACCCACACTGGAGAAAAACCTTACTCATGTTCCCATTGTAACTACACTTGCTCAAACAAATCACATTTAACAAAGCACTTGCGCATCCATACTAGAGAAAAGCCTCTTTCATGTTCCCATTGTAACTACACTTGCTCAAACAAATCACATTTAACAAAGCACTTGCGCATCCATACTAGAGAAATGCCTCTTTCATGTTTCCAATGTAACTACTCCTGCTCAATCAAATCAGATTTAACAAAGCACTTAAGAACCCATACTGGGGAAAAGCCTCATTCATGTTCCTATTGTAACTATTCCTGCTCGCGCAAGTCACATTTAACAGTGCACTTACGCACCCATACTGGAGATAAACCTTTTTTATGTTCCCATTGTAACCATTCGTGCTCACGGAAGTCAAATTTAACAGTGCACTTACGCACTCACTTAAAAAAATCTTAAATATCGAGTCAGTAATCACCGCATACTGTGGATATACGTTCATTGATAAAATACAGAATAGTTTTTTTGTGCAAACTCTCCAAGCCTGCTAAATTCAACCGTGGGGCACACTTGCGATTTGTACAGGGTTAGAAGTTGTGTACTATCTGCATTATCTGCGGGCCTTGAACAGTACGCCCAGTTTCTGAGAGCCCAAATCTGGCTTCGATGGAGCCCCCGTATACCTGAGCTGGTAACTTAGACTTACCCCGAGTATATTAATAGAGGGCCTCGGAAAATGTTATAACTAAGTCTTTTATATAATTTTTATTGTTTCAAATATTTGCTCATGCTCTGGTTTTGTTTTACACTATTTTACCTACATATCAACACATTATTTTGTAAATATTCATTAATTTAAGTAACATCGTTACATTTAGCGCCCAACGTGATCTGATCATAATATTTAAAGGCTAAATTTAGCGCCGCAAAGTGTTTGTTTTGATCTCTATTTTAACAAGTTGAGTGTTTACGGAGCTTGGCCACGAATTCGGAGGTCGCGAGTTCAATTCTCGGTGGGCGCCAGTAAATTTTATTGATTAATATGAGTTATTTCGATGATATTCAAATAAAAATATTAAATTTTAGCTGACATGTAGGTAGCCGACGTTGCCGGGGTTTATTTTGTTAATACCAGAGTACCAACTGCTCCCAACCGTCTGTTTTACATAAATTCCATAGGGGGATTCTGAGGAAAATAATTTTGCTCAGGGACGATGTGTGGTTTTGAATTGAGAATTTGCTTAATTCCTACCGGGATGTCATTTATCCAGTTCCTACCTCTCCCTTACCATCACCTTGCTGGAAAAGTATTTTAAATTTGAAACAATGACAAGAACAATAGTGCAAATTCGACTGCATTTGTTTTGAAAAACAAAAGAAGATTTGGAAGTACCTTGGAACCAAGTTGTTGGCATTTTGGGTGTTCAATCTCACTGTTAAGTAAAAATAAGAATTTGACCGGCTCGGAAATATTTAAGTCACACTTCTGTCGACATCAATACCTGCATAAAGAGCATGATAAATTTATCGAAGAAAGCAAACACTTTGTGGCTTGACATTATACCAAATGAAACAAATACTTTGTTTTAAACCACTTTATTTGTATTTGTCGACCGGTTTCAGTTGAACTCAACTTTCATCAAGATAATAAAATATAAACTAAATCATAATACAGAGAAACAATATCAGGTTAACAACGTAGAGAGAAAGCTTTATAAAATGAGAAAGCGGGATAAAGGAAGGGTGGGGGTTCCATAGGGAGTAAGTGAACAACTTTAAATTCGGACTGTTGGTTATTTCTAGCTGTTTGTTTAAAAATTTTGCAATTATTTTTCTTTAATTTTGACATTTCTAAAGCTTCTAAATTATTCAGGCGTATTCCTAATTAATTTTTGTGGGTTTTTTGAACTCCAGTATTTTTATTAAATGTGTGGTTAGTATCAATTAAATGTTCGGCAAATTCTGAAAAAAATGTGTTTTTTAAACACCTGACATGTTTTTTTAATTCTAATATTTATATTACGCGCGGTTTTACCTTTACAGGTTGCTGGGCAATCATTACAATTTAATCTGTAGATGCTAGAATGGCTTAATTTATCCTCCTTGTCTATAGAATTGATTAAAAGGTTAGCTAAGTTATTGTTAGTATAGAAGGCCGTTCTTATTTCTGATGGAAGTTTAGAAACGCAAAAGGAAGAGAAATTACTTATATACAAAATTCTCCGCCATTGGGTAGCAACATTATTATTATTAATAGATGGTAGGGCATTATATAGAAATTTATTTGTTGTTATTCGGCGAAGTTTTTTTGAGAGGATTTGATTGTACAAATTTAATTATATATGATTAATCAATAAAAATATTTTTTTTTAAATGCATTCTTAATTTCTTTCCTATTTAAAATCTTTAATGAGATTATATTTAAAATATTAGAGTATTAAATATTAGTGCTGGCCCCATCTCTTTTTAACATCTACACGAGAGATCTTCCTCACACTGAAGGCAGAAAATTTGCCTACGCAGATGACATCACCGTCGCAGCCCAAGCCAAAACCCTTAAAGCAGCAGAAGAGATCCTTAATTCTGACCTTAAGGCTATGGAAGAATATTTCCTCAATTGGCGACTAAAGCCAAATGGGTCGAAAACAGTTGTGACAGCTTTCCATCTTAGCAACTCGCAGGCAAACGCCAAACTCTGTGTTCAGTTTGATGGAAAAAATATTTACCATGACCCCTTTCCCCGCTACCTTGGAGTTACTTTGGACAGGAGCCTGAACTACCGGCAACACATGGAAACAGTTGGCAAAAAAACCAGGACAAGACTAAACATAGTCAGTAAGCTAGCTGGAAATAGTTGGGGATGCGACGCTAATACGCTCAGAACGGCATCCATTGCCCTGGTTTTCTCAACAGCTGAATACTGTGCTCCAGTATGGGCCAGAAGCGCCCACACTTCCATGGTCGACGTTCAGCTTAATGCCACAATGCGAACCATCAGCGGGACCTTAAAATCTACTCCTCTCCCTTGGCTCCCCGTACTTGCAAATATAACCCCGCCAAGCATCAGGCGAGAGATTGCAACACTGAGGGAATACAAGGCGCTGCGAAAAAGCGCAATCCCTCTGCACGACGATGTCGTCTCCCACCCGGCATGCCGCTTGAAGTCCCGAAAACCCTTCTGGACGGAAGGAGAAAGACTCCTCCAATCACCCCTCAACCCTGAAGACAGGTGGAAACTTGAGTGGCAATCGGCCAACGTGGAAAATGCCCATCTCGTACAAGACCCCACTGAGAGACAGCCTGGGTTCTCATTGCCTCGCAAACTCTGGTCCGCCATCAATAGAATAAGGTGCTCCCATAGCCGTTGTGCCCATATGATGCATAGATGGGGCCTTAAAGAGTCGGCGATGTGCGAATGTGGTGCGGTGCAGACCACCATACATGTGGTCAACGAATGCCCGCTCCATTCATTCCCCGGTGGGATTGATGAGGTCCACATGGCGACGCCTGAGGCCCTGGACTGGCTCGCAGACCTAGATGTCCCCCTCTGACCCCCCCACCATACGAAAGAAGAAGAATACTATTTCCAAATACACAGCTTTCGTAGTCATGCTCAAAAAAAGGCATTATATAAACTTAAGTGCTCTTTGATCCTCGATAAGACCCTTTAGTTAAATAGGACCTCCCAGATCTATTCCTTCACATGAAAAGAGACATCTTGGAGTCACACGAGTAGAAGGAATATTTCCCATTAGTTGAGGGATGAACGAAGCCTTCAACTTCGTACATACAATACATTTCGATAAAAGTGATTTAATTTGGCTACGAGCAGAGAGAATCCAATTTTTTTGTTGTAAAATAAATTGTAATACTCTAGGTCCCGCATGAAGATATTTTTTATAGTAATAATCAATCAGAAGACCGCTTACGTGACTAGTCTTTAAGAGAACAATAGATATTAACTATTATCACATATTTGTAGGATTTGTAAAAACAATATAAGTAATTAAATCTTTAACCTTAAAACATTTTCAAGAATCTAGAGAATATTTATTTTGTTATATATTGAATGTACAATATATTTAAAATATATATATATATATATATATTCTATATTTATTTATTTATTGTTTATTTATTGAGGCATTTTAAGTAGGTACATAGTTATCTATGTCCTAATACAATCCTTATATATATACATAATTAAAGTAATACATTTACAACACATCAATCACATATTTACGTAACTTAATTTTAAATGTTTTTATGTTTTCTTCTAATTTTATTTCTTCTGGTAATTCTCCAAATATCTTCAACGCTTCGTACATCAACGAATTTTGACTCTGTGTTTTTTTCCTGAAGGGGAGTCTCAGTTCATTTCTTTTCCTCGTCTCATATCTGTGTGTGTACTGAAGTTTATCGATTTTTCTTAGAAATTCAATAGATGTATGGCCATTGATGATCTTGTAGATTAATGAAATAGTATTGAAGTAAATTATTTGTTTGAAAGACAAGATATTTAACTCCTTCAACATTTTCTTAATTTTTGTGTACCTATTTTTCTTCAATATAGTTCTCATAGCTCTATTTTGTAGAATGGTCATCTGTTTCATTAAACCTTCGTTGGCTAAGAATAGAATACTGCTACAGTAATTTATGTGTGGTACAATGATTGCATTGTACACATTTTTACTGGACACTGTGTTAAGGAATCTTCTTATTCTTCCCAACAGCGAGATTTTTTTGGCAATCTTTTTAATAATTAGTTTTGTATTTTGAGCAAAAGTCAATTTGGAGTCAATTATTACTCCCAAATATTTCATTTCGGACACTTCTTTCAAAGCTTCACCGTCGATCAAAATGTCTTTTTTTGTTTGCATTGCACGTTTTCCGATGTTCATAAATTTTGTTTTCTTTACATTTAATTTAAGTTTATTTTTTTTAACCATATTGATATATTATGTAGGTCTTCATTTAAGTGATTCATTAAGAGTTCATAATCATCTCCTGCTATATATATCAACGCGTCGTCTGCAAATAATCTTATTTTACAATGTTTCAATACTTTTACCATATCATTAATGTACATTATAAAAAGAATAGGTCCGAGAACAGACCCTTGTGGTACTCCCAATGTAATCTTCACTGGTTCGGATATTATATCACCCACTTTTGTAGTTTGAAATCTATTGGTTAAGTAATCCTTGAACCATTTCAATGCTTTATAGTTATTGTTTTTATATTTCAGCATGAGTTGTTTAAGACACGAGCGCGATGTATACTCGTATTGTCGTATAATATATTTTGTACTGAAAACATGTTTTAAATTAGTGAAAATAATCATGCTTATATCTATATGTATTATAAGTTCACACTTCTCAACACATTTCTATATTAAATTAAAACAAATAACTTTGTTTAAACCACTAATATAATCACAATTACCTACATGTTTCAAAACCGATGGTTTCTTCGTCAGGGTAGTAATGACATTACTACCTGATTACATTACTACATTACTACATTATTAATAATTACATTATTAATAATTACATTATTAATAATGTCATTACTACCCTGACGAAGAAACCATCGGTTTTGAAACATGTAGGTAATTGTGATTATATTAGTGGTTTAAACAAAGTTATTTGTTTTAATTTAATTCAAAATGACGCCACAAAGTGATTTTGCGAAGTTTGAAGAAACATTTCTATATCTTTATATTGTAAATCTTATTGTTATTCCTCTATCTTGTTATCAGATACCTTGTTTACACTTTTCAACACTCCCAACTTACATATTTATCCCATATTCTGAATATATTATTTGTTACCAGGTTAATTCGGTAAATCCGAATAGCTAATATGCTAACAGATTACTTTTTTGCATAGTCACAAAAAAAAATGTATGTGTGTTTTTTATATATTTCTTCATAACACAACTCAATTTAAAAAAAATGAATTTTCTTGTTTTTATCTTTGTTTTTATTTTTGTTTGCAATTATGTACTTAAGGAATAATATGAACTAAACCTGTCAATTTGTCTGTCCTGGAACGGGAAACTTTCCTAGTTGGACAGGCAAAGCTTCCTAATGTGTAACTTGTACTTTCTTTTGTATCTATATATATAAATAAATAAAAAATAAATAAATATTATATAGTCGTTTTAATAAAAAAAAATATTGAAAATTTGCCACATTTTGGCAACAAAGCAATCCGAGGTTTTGGAAATAGTGCCATAATGAGGCAAAAAGCGCTCGAGAGGTTAGAAGTTGCAGGATTGCTGTCATTTTGCATACTGGGAGAAGTGAGCGTGGGTGTGGCATGGGTGTGGGCTGGGTTTAATTTGCGCTATTACGAAAAAGATGAGCGTGGGCTGGGTTTCGGTCACGCACGTGCTGTGTGCGGGCTGTGCTTGGGCTGGGTTAAATTAGCACCTGGCCTTAAACAATATATTGACCAATGGATATAGTAATCTCCAATCCTCATGTTTTTCATAATTACTATGGAAATATAACTAACTAACTAACTAACCATCACGCCGTTTCCCCGCAGGGGTAGGCAGAGAGGACGGACCGCCAAACAACTCGGTCTTGGCACACGCTCCTTGCCTCATTCACATTCATACATCTTCTCATACATACTCTTCTATTATTCTGACTCTTGACATGGCCCGACTCAAGTATCTGATTTACTTGATCGTGCCACGTCTTCCTTGGGCGTCCTCGGCTTCTTATACCGTTCACATTCGCGTCATAAATTCTCTTTACACTCCTTCCTTCATTCATTCGCTCAACATGCCCAAACCATCTAAGCGTCCCTTTCTTAATCTTACTTACTACGCTCACATCAGCCTTGCATTCTTTTCGGATCTCCACATTCCTCACACGATCATACATGGTTTTACCACACATACGCCTCAGGGATCTCATTTCTACAGCATTCAGTCTACTTTCATCCTTTCTCTGCCATTTCCACGCTTCACTGCCATACATCAGGGTAGGTACCAGTACTCCATTGTGGACTGCTAGCTTCGCTTCTGTGGACAACTTTTTGTTGGCTCCAACGGCGTTCAATCCTCCATTAATGGAGTTACCTGCATTCACCCTTCTTTCGATATCCCTATCAGCCTTCCCATCTCTCGTAAACATACTTCCCAAATATACAAACTCATCCACCTGCTCCAAGTATTCATCATTCACAACTATATTGCACACCGTTTTCTGACTCTCTCTTTCAAATACCATGACTTTAGACTTACTTACATTCATCATTAATTCATTCTTCATACATACTTCGTTCATCCTAGACACGAGAGACTGCAGATCTTCTATACTGTTGGCAATCAGCACCGCATCATCAGCATACAACAGGCAACATACTATCAGATTATTCAATTTCGCGCCCAATCCCGCCTCTTTCAATTCTTGCATACAATTGTCCATGTATAGATTGAATAACCACGGTGACATTACGCAACCTTGCTTAACACCTTTTATGATGTCAAACCACCCCGTAAAACCACCGTTTACCCTTATGCAAGCAACGCTTCCCTCGTATAGAGACGCGATTGCCTGTACAAGATTTGTATTCACTCCATACTTGGACAATACCTTCCATAGTTTTTTCCTGTCAACGCGGTCGTATGCTTTTTGTAGATCTACAAAGGCACAGAAAAGTTTCTGGTTTTTTGCCAGAAACTTCTCAGTGAGCATACGCAAAGAGAAAATCTGATCCATGCACCCCCGTCCACTCATAAAAGCACCTTGCACATCCCATATTTTATCTTTTGTTTCCATTCTTACCCTTTCAATCAATATTCTACCATACAGCTTGCCGACTGAACTTAGCAAACTAAGAGCCCTATGATTCCCACAATCCATGCGTGACCCTTTACCTTTGTATAACGGCATGATCACAGCCCTTCTCCAATCTAATGGCGTGTAACCCTCCTCTAAACATTGGTTAAAAAGTTTGCACAACCATGTGAGAATTATACGGCTATCACCTTTACAGTATTCGGCAGCGATATTGTCGAACCCAACAGCCTTACCATTCTTCATACATTTAATTGATCTTTTTATTTCATCCATGCTGATTCTGGTAACATTCACTCCGTCGTCGCTCATCCCTGATTCGCTGCTGGAATCACTGTCACCCAGATTGCTTTCAAAGACTTCCTCAAAATATTTCATCCATCTATCTTTTATTTCTTCCTCATTCGTCAACATTTTCCCATCTTTTGATTTTATCACTTTCATACTTCCGTTATCTGTACCACTCCGGGATCTTTTGACCTCCTTCCAAAACAGTTTAATGTTTTCTTGGAAGTGGTTGGTCATTTTAATTCCCTCTTCCTCTTTCAGGCGTTTATTTCGTTCTTTCACTCCGACACTTACTCTTTTCTTGCATTCCTTATATACTTCTTTCGCTCGATCTCTCTCTTCACTAGATGCACTGCCAGACGCTATCAGATATAACCATGCTTTCTTCTTCTCTGAGACCAGCGCCTTGATCTCGTCATCCCACCATGCATCACCTTTTTTCCTACCTTGCGTACTTAATCCACACACGTCTCTAGCAGATTCACAAAGACTTACTTTTATGTGGTTCCACGTTTCATCTATGCTAAGACCGTCCATTTCCTTCTCATTCAGTCTCATCTCTGCACACTTCTCATACTCACTTCTGATAATATCGTTTTGTAGTTTTTCTACTTTGACTCTTGTTGGAGTCGTTACCGTTTTCACTTTAGAGCGCCAGCCACGGAAGAGGTTTACTCTCGACACTACTAGAAAGTGGTCAGTTTCAACCTCAGCCCCTCTGAAAGCTCTTGTGTCCTCGGTAACGGTTCTCAACCTAGAGTCAATTACTACAAAGTCAATTATAGATCTATCATTTCCTCTTTCCCACGTATATTGGTGAATACCTTTATGATCGAAGAAAGTATTCGACACAAACAGGTTCCACTCTAAACATACTTCAAGTATTCTGTTCCCATTGTCATTCGTTCTTTTATCCCCAAACATACCTAAGGCTGAATCAAATCCGTCACGTCTGACTCCCACCCACCCATTCAAATCGCCCGCCATTATAATCCTTTCATTACTTTTTTTTTGTCTCATAACAAAATATAACAAAAAGTTATGTTCAAAATGTAAGTTCCCGCTGAAAATTTGTTTTTTTTTTTGTGTGGATTAGTAGGTAAAAATATGAATAATATTATTGTAAGTATTCACAGTTTTAAAAAAGACATAAATGGACATAGTAACACAACCCTCAGCAAGCGACATCTTGTCAAATTTAAAAACACGAAATTTCCCTTTTTAACGAAACTTGCAACAGTTCCTAACATAGCGATCAGTGAAAATGACATTTCGTATTTTTAAATTTAAAAAATAACCATTAAATTGCACTTTTTTCGAAATTCCGGTAAATGAATAGGTTAGAGATAACTGTATTGGCATATGGATGTGAGGCGCTGACACTGACAAAGATGGCTGAAATGCTGGATACTTTTGAAAGAAAAGTGTTGAGGATCCCGTGGTCCCGTGAAAGAGGGGGAACAGTGGCGCATCCGGCACAACAAAGAACTATACGATATATATCAAGCCCCCAACATCTCAGCCCATATGAGACTCCTCAGGTTGGGATGGGCTGGGCATGTACAGAGAAAGCCGGACAAAAGCGTCCCAAAAAGAATTATGACTGGACACCCAGGAGGAAAGAGAAAAGTGGGAAGACCCAGACTGAGGTGGGAAGACGAGGTAAGAGGAGATGCGGCACAGGTTCTCCAGGTAACAAACTGAAAGTCAACTGCTGAGGACAGGAGGAGTTGGAGGCGAATGTTGCGGGAGGCCAAAGCTCTATATGGGCTGTAGCGCCATCGAAGAAGAAGAAGAATAGATTAGTACTAGTTAAGATCTAACTACTACAACTTTTTTATTTATTGTTTTCGTACATATTAGGCGTGTCCCGGTTTTGTAAATATTTTCCCTTATTTTTCACACAAACAAGGGACCGGATAACGTGAGACGACGTCACACACTCTCCCGTTTCTTACCGGCCGTTTTCACGGGCTTTAATAAAATTCAAACTTGTGGAATTAATTTAATTATGAAAACGAACTAAAAAAAATTACTGGTATTTAAGTTTGCATGTCATCTACATGAACATTTTTTTTATAAGTCAAAATATTTTTCACTCAACTTCCCTATTCTCTTTACATTACGAAATGAGCTCCGATAACTCACCAACAATATTGATATCTTATACAAAATAAATATCAAAATGCATTTATCAAAAGTAGGAACTGGCTTTTATGATTATTTTCTTCGAAAATTAGTTATCTAGGGAAAAGTCATTGCACCTTCTGAGCACTTCTGAGTAATATATTATTTAAGCATTCTTACGTTGACGTTTCCTTCGTACTGCGTCTTTCTACAAGTAGCTTTTCTGTAGTAATATTGTACTAACTGTACAATATTTGCATTACATGTATCACTTCAGTGACCATCATATTTCTATCCTGAACTTATTCAAATTATTGCATTTCTACTTTCCTAGTGACGTTTCTTCAACACATTGAAACTCACAGCCGCCCTTTGCCTTGTACGTAAGTAGGTTCATGTTATATTGACTATGTAAGACCTAAGCCCTAAATGATGCTTGTTTATCAAAAGAATATATCAAATTTTACAACATGAGTTCATGGAGTTGTTCATTGTTGTTTTAAGGTCGCTCTCACAAAAGCTAACCGAGGGATTAGTTAATTCTGAACGGAAAACATTAACTCGTTTCAATTAGTTACTTCAATTATATCAACATTCTTTTATTGTTAATAATTTATAGAAAAATATCGTTCTTCATTCTAACGCCTAAATTTATTTTGAATTTTCGCTGTGTAATGTATTAAAATAAATATTGTATTAAATGTATCTTAATATTCATTTTTACTGGTAATTTTTTTCTGCTCTCCACCTTGATATTTGATGTATTTTTTGCATGACGTCAAATAAACTTGTATTATTTCTTCAAACTTTGCAAAATAATTTCTTCAATATTTGTACTGTAACATGTAGATATTATAACATTGATTAGTGGTTTACACAAAGTAATTTGTTTTATTTAATTTGTAAAATTACTTTGTGCCATCATCATTTATATCCTGATTAAGAAACCATTGGTTTTGAAACTTGTAGATAATATAACATATGATTATTGTGGTTTACACAAAGGAATTTGTTTCATTTATACATAAGACTCTTCTATAATCACCCGTTAATAGGACTTATCAATTAATGTTCTGCTACAGGTATTATTTATTTGGAGCCCGGAACTAATAACCATTATTATATTAAACGATATCTCAGAAGGCCATGGATCTTCCCAACACAGAGAGTGTTTCCATCAAGGTGGAACCAGGGTCCCAGGAAGAGGATGGAGGTGAAATGCCGTATACGGATATAGATATCTCCCTCCTGGATGTGAAGAAGGAATGTTTGCAGTATGCGGCGAGTACACCAGCAGCCAGTAAGTTGCATTGCAAAAGTAAGACAATCTTAGATATTGATTTTAGATATTCAGAATTCATATCCGTTTTTGAATATTTTCACAGACATGACAGATTTTTACGGCCATAAGTATTACTTACCGTGACTAATTTTTTTTGTTGTTATTATACCGCTTTGCCCTACCTGTTTTTCTAGCCATCGTTTTTTACAGCACTACAGTGTCCTTTATCATCAGCTCCAAACTCTAAGAGCTGGTTTCAAAATATATCTTAAAATATTTGATTTCTTCCTTCAATTACCCTTCAATACCATTAATTAGCCTTCAATTACCGAATGCCAAGAATTATTAAGCATAACCCCGATGTCATTTTAAAATTAATTTAATTTTTTGTGTATTTCAATTTTCTTCCGTAATTATAGGTCCTCTATGCATCTTGGATCTATCCAGGACTTCAAGAACAGATCCAAAGTATTGGTCAGTTTCAATTAATTGCTCAGCAATTGCTGATTTGTCAGGATGGCCGAGTTTAAATTTTGTTTTTATTTTTTTTTTTTATTATTTATCAAAAATACATTTGTACAAAATAAGGGTAGTCCCACAAAGCTGTCATATGGCAGCTTGTCTGTAGGTTCTACAATTTATCACTCTTAATATTATACATAAGGAAATATTTGTTAATACATATTATATAGTTTTAAGGACACATTAGGATAGATCACATAATAATATTAGATTATTTGAATTACATCTATAAGATATTTCAATGTACATGCCTAATAATAAGATATATAGGCAGCTACATTAAGATAATCAATTCAACATATTTAAAGATACATGGAGTTTTCGTTAATTAACCACATTTTTATCATTTTAGGGCATAATCTGTCATTTTTTTCAAATTTTAAGTTTTTATTTATTTTATTGAAAATCACTGGTATTTGGTATTCAAGAGTACGGCTTCCATATTTATTTAATATTCGAGGAGTTTTTAGGCCCTTTCCTTCTTTAAATCTTGTGGTATGTTTATGTACCATTGGGTGTTTATATGATGCTCCAAAGTGTTCCGATATCCTTTTGGAGATGGTCCGTTCTGTCTGCCCTACATAAACCTTGTCACATCTAGGATACAGCTGAGTTTACCTCCATCTTTCTTGAGAGGTAACTTGGTTTTTACAGGCCTCAGTATGTTTATCTTTTAGTTCCTAAGACAGTTTGATGCCTTCTTTTCATCTTTGAACAGATTTTTATAATATCGCTGATTTTATCTTCTACTGACTGGAACCTTTTGGACTTTAAACACGTTTCTAAAATGACTGTGCATAATTTTTTTATTTTTTTTATTTCTATACAATATTACAGCGTTCACATAAAGTTATTAATATTTATACATAATAGCTAATAACATAATTTATGAACTTTTTGTTACCCCAAATGGTTTAAAATAATTAGAGACAAAAACTTGCTCATAAAGTGTACAAATCATTACGCGATCCTAACGATTATAGAAATTTGCGAACTAAGATTAACTACTAAAAAATTATTCATGTTTTGTTCCAAAAATAAATGCATTGATAACTGCGAAGATTTTAATCAATTTAATAATTCACTCATAAAATCCATATAATTTGAATAAAATCCTTGTATACCACCCCCTCCCCCCCTCCCCGTATTTTATGAATATAAACCGGAGTTAAAGAAACAATTGTACCTGTCTGGAGATGGCCTTAACAGACTGAAACCATTTCTATCATTTTTTATGCCTCCCAAGGGATGCGATTTAATTATATTTTAGAATAATAAAAACAGTACATTACCATTTTTTTTACGTAAAACGACTGTAGAAATTCTAATAAGTGTACCAGGGGCGGCTATTCCATAGAGGTCATTGGGTCAAAACCCCCCCAAAAATAACCAGCAATATTATCAATTAATTAACTTAACGAATGAGCTAATCGATTTTAAATTTATTTTAATATTCGTGAAGATTCGTACCGTAATAGCGGGGTCCATTGACATCTAGTGGCCAAATAAGAAGCTATTGTTTACATCAACCGTGGGTCACATTGCAATTTGCCCCGAAACTATCTCTTTCTTTTTCTTTGCTATAAAGACAAAGGAGAGAAACACTATCATAACTGAGGTATGCTTGGTATCATACAAAATATATTTTCAAGGAACGGAAAGGTCATGACCGCGGTGCGACAGATATACTTTTAGATCTGAGATTTTTAAGATATCAGAGGGAGGTGTCAAAAATTGTCAGTTTTTAGTCAATTTTTAGTGCGATCGACAATAACCATCTTGAATTTTAGTTCATGATAAGTGTCATTTTTTTATGTAATTTGCTTGGAATAATTTAAACTGTCAAATTCTGTGGATATTGTTTTGACAAAAATCGTGAAAAAATCGTTGAATCATGAGAGATGATCTGTTACATGAGATAAAAAAAAAACAATATTTTAAGCGGGCGACAAACGCGATGTTCACATCAAAAAGATACTGCGTTATAAGTATCTTTTCTACCGACACACTACGTTATAAAATATTCCTTCCTACGGCAGGAGAAGGGGTCAGTTGAAATCGGAAGCGGTCGAGAGAATATCATTTCTTTGTACTGGATATGTTAACTTGACAGCTCCGTGCATGCTACGTGTATTAAAAATGACCCCCTCTCCTGTTTACGGTAGATAGGGGGTCGCATAACTTTTCTGATATCGCCACTGAAGCGAATACGAAAAATAATTCCGATTAGCGAAGATTCAAACCGCGATCACAGCGCATCATATTTTTACGTCTGGCGGGTCTCATGGGATTGTATGGCGAGCGCTATTGTGTTATAAATAACTTTTTGATGTGAGCTGCGAGTCTGTCGCTACCTTTAATATGAAAAGATACAATTTGCGAAATTTTCCAGTGCAATAAAAGGAACGTACACCTACTTCTGTTTTCATCGCTTACTTCTTAAATCAAATGGTAAACATTAGACCAAGATTGGAGTCACTAGAGAATTTAAAACACTAATAATAGAAAAAGATTTTTAAGAAACATTCTCTTTCTATAATTAAATAAAATGTATATTAAAGTTATAGTGTTAAAAATTCGATAAATAACCTTAAATTAAACAATATTATTCTGGCTTCTTAATGGGTGAGTACCGGCAAATTAATTAGCTACATACATTGGCATTTAAATAATATTCACTAGGCATTATCTCCGTTAATATTAACTCGGATTCATTTTTTTACATTTGACCTTCCACTTCTGGATCCCCAGAGCCGCCTCTGCGTGTTGCATCTACAACTTAATCGGTAAGGTCAATTTTATTTTTCTTTGCTAAGAATTCATATCTTCCTGACGGTGCTGTTGCAAAACATCTAAGATTTTATTAATACGTTCATCAGAATTAATTCAAATCAACCACTCGGTAATGTTCAATTTCTGTCCTGATAATATACACTCAACCGTAGTACGTCAGTACGCTGCAGTGCCGGTTATTATTTTCATTTGCGAGGAGAGAAGGACTTACGCTCTTATTATTTAGTTGCCGATGGAGATTCGACATGTGAAGACGTTATCTCTGGCCCGACGTTGCAATATTTTTTTAAAGTATTTTTATTTATTTAATCAATCGAATACTTTTAAATCCATTAGTGAAATCTTTCGTTTATTTTAAATTTAACTCCATCTACAAATAAGTAAAATCTTTTTTGTACGTTCCCAAAATTTAAAGGAATACGTATTTTTTGTATTCATTTTTATTTAAAATACGCACAGTTGCGAAGTTTCAGAGAAATATGGACAATATTGTTTTTCTTAATTAGTTTAAAGTTTATTTTGTAGACCAATTTTTACATTTCTTTAGTTTCTTTGCAACATCATCCGTAAAAATTATTACATGGTAGATCTTTGTTACTCAAAAATAATTTTGAATTTGGTTATCATAAATAACAAAACTTTGAGGTCGCCATTTCGGATTTTAATTTCGGTTATTTTTATTTTAGCATACTCAAGTGCATCATTCGTAAAATCTGGTTCAATGAACTCAAATTTGCTTTTAATTAAGGTGTCATTTTTTAATAGGAAATGATTATAATTATCCAATATTTATATAATTTGAATAAAATTACCAAAAAAATTTTAACAGAAAACCATTTTTCTTTAAATTTATAAATTAGAACTGATTTTTCAGGAATTCAGGTTATCCCGTGATTTATCACGATTCTGCGCTAGTATGTTATTATACAAGGTGACCGTTGTAAAATTTTCGATAAGCGGCGGATTGCATTTGCCCACCTACTTGACCCACGCCCTTGAGCTGATTTCTCACAAAAACGGCGCTCTATAAATTATCCAACTATTATTATTATTACTGCGTGGTGATTCGGATCACTTGAGACTGGTTGAGGAAGATCTTTTGATTTCTCTAGCCAGACTCTCTCAACCCATCGTTGCACTGAATGGATTCACATGTCATAATAATTATAAATTATTTTATTTTAAATCGCATTACAAAGAAATTCCACAACATATAACCAGTTTGAAAAATATATTACCAAATATTTATCGTAAATTAATAAGTTAATTCACAAATAAAATTATTTATATTTTCATATTTTATTGGCCTTTATAGTACTTTATAGTACTTGTACATTTACAGCAAACAAATGTAAATAGCCAAAGACAGGATACGTGCTTCATGATAAATTGGGTACTCTTATATTTATGCTGCAGATCTAGTTTCCGCGAGTTTTACGAACTCCATGTAAATTATGTTATAACGATCATTATCATAAGCTTATTAAAAATTTATTATTATATTATCTGAAAACTTCATTATCTTAAATTTCCTCATCAACAATATTTATATTATCTGTAAACTTCATTACCATAAATTATATTATCTGTAAACTTCATCCGACAGGGACATCCTTAGCATAGCGGATGAAATAACAAGAAATCTATACAATGTACAAAATTGTTACAATAAATAAATTAACAAAATATCGCGCTGAAAAAACTCACCGTGTAATATTTGGTCGCTGGGTGTTCGTAGGTCTCCGATGTCCTGTATTATTTATTGTTCGTGCCACGCTTTTGTGGCCCGTAGCTCCTCCAGAAACTGACATTTTGTTTATGTCTTGTCCCACCTTAAACCAATATCAACAAAGTTACTACATTTCTTTCTGCAGCTACTTATTTTTTACTCTTATTATACTTATTTTTATTTATTTAATTTATACTTACACTTATTGGACCCCTTTAAATAACTTTACATAATAATGAAACTACATACCAGTATGAATTGAGCATACTTAAATATTTCATCTTCAATATAATTGTTACATAAAAAAACACGTTTTATTATATTGCTGAACAATTGATCTAAAATAATGTATAATAATGTAAACATGTAAAAATCTTCAAGGTGTTCATTAATATATCAATAAAAAGTCCAAAACCTAGTAAATAAACAAGTAAATTAATATTATCAATGTATTGTTTTTTGTTATTCCAGTTAGCACTACTGTAGAGAATATATTAATCAAAACAGAACCAGGACCCCGAGAAGAAGATGATGGAGAGGCAATCCCTTTTACAGAAATAGACATAGACCTACCAGATGTTAAAGAAGAATGCTTAAAGCACTCTGAGATTATTACAGAGACAGCTGCAGGTATCGTCGCTTATTATTTTAATGAATTCGTTTTAATAATTTGCCATTTCAGAGATAAATACTTTTTGAAAATTGTCCCCCTTCTTTTTCAGACATGATAACGGAGCTGAAAACGCATCATGGAGAAAAACTTCATTCATGTTCCCATTGTAACTACTCGTGCTCACGCAAGTCAGCTTTAATAGTGCACTTACGCACCCATACGGGAGAAAAGCCTTATTCCTGTTCCTTCTGTAACTTTTCATGTTCTCAAATAGGATCTTTAAATAAGCACATTCTAACCCATACTGAATACAAACTTCACTCATGTTCTCATTCCCATTGTAACTACTCCAGCTTAAATAAAACCGATTTAACAAAGCACTTACGCACCCACCCTGGAGAAAAACCTTATTCATGTCCCTATTGTAACTTCTCCAGCTCGAAGAAATTTAATTTAACTCAGCACTTACGCACTCATACTGGAGAAAAACCTTATTCCTGTTCCTACTGTAACTTTTCATGTTCTCATAAGTGTTATTTAAAAAGGCACGTATCAATCCATACTGGAGAAAAACCTCATTCATGTCCCCATTGTAACTACTTTTGCTCAGAAAAATCAGCTTTAACAAGGCACTTACGAATTCACACTTTAGAAAAACCTCATTAATGTCCCCATTGTAACTACTTTTGCTCGGAAAAATCAGCTTTAACAAGGCACTTACGAATTCACACTTTAGAAAAACCTCATTCATGTCCCCATTGTAACTACTTTTGCTCAGAAAAATCAGCTTTAACAAGGCACTTACGAATTCACACTTTAGAAAAACCTCATTCATGTCCCCATTGTAACAAATCTTTCTCAAACAAATCAGCTTTAAAAGTCCATCTACGCACCCATACTGGAAAAAAAACTTTTTTTTGTTCCTACTGCAGTTACTCATGTTCCACAAAGGGAAATTTAAAAAGTCACATTCTTTCCCATAAGTGTTCCCATTGTAATTATTCCTGCTCAACCAAAACATATTTAGCAATACATTTACGTACCCATACTGGATAAAAACTTCATTTATGTTCCCATAGTAATTCCTCCTAATGCAAGTAGTCGTTAATAATGCACTTACGCATCCATTCTGGAAAAATACCTTATTCACGTATATCTTTATTCAAGTTCGTGAAAGGGATATTAATTGTTTTTGTGTTTAATTTGAAGAACTCCGTTTAAAAAAAGTATATTTATAGTATATCCTATCTAAATTATTACAAAATTCAAATTTACCAAATAATTTTTCTAATGATTTATCTCACCTGTTTAATATTTGCCTAAATCAATACTATTTCCAATACAATGAACTTTTTATCAACAAAAAGAGGGATTGGCCATGGGGTCACCAACATCGCCTCTTATAGCAGACTTATTCATGGACAATTTAGATAATAATATTTTTAACTGTAAATCTCCCTTATTAAAAAATGTACTTATATGGCGAAGGTATGTCGACGATGTGATCTGCGTATGGCTGGGAACCGAACGCCAACTTAACTCCTTCTTGCTAATAATAAACTCTTTCCACAAACAAATCAAATTCACCATAGAAATAGGAACCAATTCTACCTTAAACTTTTTAGATCTTACATTATCAATCATAAATAATAAAATCGAATATAAAATCTACCGTAAACCTACATTCACAGACATAACCATCCATGAGTCCTCTAATCACCCCATCTCCCACAAACATTCCGCCTTCCATTCCATGATTCATAGGCTAGTTACAGTCCCTTTATCAAATACCAACTTCACACTAGAACTATCTACGATTAAACAAATCGCAATAAATAATTGTTACGATTCAAATGTAGTCAACAACATCCTAAATAAAAAACTTAAAAAATTATCCACAACAAAATTTTTATTCAACAGCAATCCTCTTAATAATAATATAATAACCAATAATAATCAACCCTATCAATGGCGTAGAATCTTGTATATCAATAATTTTTCCCAAAAAAGCATAAAAAAATCTCCCATTAGACATCAAACCAGCATTTTACACGAATAATAGTAAAGGTAAACTTTTAATGAACGGTAAAGACAAAGAAGATAGCTTCGGCCATTCGGGTATCTATTCACTTCAATGTAGCGATTGCCCCGCATTTTACATTGGCAAAACTGCAAGAAATATTAATACCCGTGTCAAGGAACACCTAAGATGTTTACACAGTACCGGATTCTCAGAATTTGCAAACCATCTTATAGAAACAGACCATACATTTAATAAAAATACAGGCGTAACGTTATTGCACAAAAACGAAATAGGTATCAGATTGGATAATTTAGAAGCCCTAGAGCTAAGGAAAGCCATAAACACTAATAGAAAAGTAATAAACAATCAAATAAATTTAAATAAAAGTCCGATATTTAGGTTGTTCCCCATTGACAAAGAACATTCACTTTCCAACCCCCAGTCCCTTACTCCAATTACGTCCTGCACCGGCGGAACCCAGCCCATTTCTACAATACCCTGAATACATTATAAAGGTAGCGACATACTCGCAGCTCACATCAAAAAGTTATTTATAACACAATAGCGCTCGCCATACAATCCCATGAGACCCGCCAGACGTAAAAAGATGATGCGCTGTGATCGCGGTTTGAATCTTCGCTAATCGGAATTATTTTTCGTATTCGCCACAGTGGCGATATCAGAAAAGTTATGCGACCCCCTCTCTACCGTAAACATATTTCATCATATGTCATTTTTAATACACGGAGCATGCACGGAGCTGTCAAGTTAACATATCCAGTACAAAGAAATGATATTCTCTCGACCGCTTCCGATTTCAACTGACCCCTTCTCTTGCCGTAGGGTGGAATATTTTATAACGTAGTGTGTCGGTAGAAAAGATACTTATAACGCAGTATCTTTTTGATGTGAACTTCGCGTTTGTCGCCCGCTTAACACATGTTAGATATTAGATATTAGTAGAGATTATACTGCCCTGAAGAAGCTACGGTTGTAGCGAAACCCGGTCGGCATTAAGTATAAAAAAATAAAAGTGGTGTATAGATACAAAGTTATTGTTTTATTTTAAATTATATTTTTTAAATTTAACTATGCTTTTATTATGGTTCTGGTAAGTTCTGCAGGTATTTTAGTTTTTTATTATTGTGACAGCTGTTTGGCATTTTCACGGGGCCATTTTCAAACTGTGTTTGTACCACTTTGAGACGACTTGCTTATACTATTCTAAATTTCAATTTTGAAGGTTTATTAATTGATTTATCGGTCAAACCAATTACTGAGAAAATAATTGTAATAGTGGATTCTCTATTATGTTTACTTCGAAATCTGTTTTCCCGCAATAAATTTTAATGTTTTCTTAATTCTTTAATAATGACGTTTCCGCTATGAATTACTTGGATGTGTTATATTGTATGTTTTGTGAACATTCTAAGTGGGAATAAATTATGTTCCTTCCTTTATTAATAATATTATATTAGGGTCATTTTTTTATTGATTACTAATTGTTCAAGTAAATTTAATATAAGACCCTTTTTCTATAATTATGTAATGGTTCAGCCCCCTTGAAATTAGGTGGAACGTATTATTCACTAAGAGGTGTTTTGCGAATTTTAGATAAATGCTTTTATTTTTACATCGTACCATCTTTATTTGAGTCTAATTGAGAATGCTCTATCCGCTTTTCCGGTGTAAATAATGTCGGCGTGATTTTATTTCATCTATGCCACCATTACAAAGATTAGAATTTTCGCTTTTCGAGTTTTTAAGGATTGTCCCTATATTATTATTGGTTCTAAAAGCTATATTAACTCCACACACGGGAGTTCTGCGGAAAATAATTTTTCTCATGGCCTTTGTTTGCTTTGGAATTGAGAATACGCTTAAACCTACCGGGATGTCATTTATCCAGTTCCTACCTCTCCCTAACCATCACCTTGCTGGAAAAGTATTTGAAATATCCAATAACGACAATAAACATAATGCAAATTCGGGTGTATTTGTTTTGAAAAACAGAAGAACATTTGGAAATACCTTGGAAGCAAGTTGTTGGTGTTTTGCGTGTACAATCTCGGAGGCACTCAAGTCACAATTCTGTCGACATGATTACCTGCAGAAAGAGCATGAGAAGGCTTTCCTTTACTGTAGCGTTCTGTTATTTACTACAGACACTAATACAGATTCTCCAATACTTTGGATGGAGATTAGGAATAATAGATACTTGTTATTATCTGCGTTTTTTATACACTTCGCGGTTTACAATGTAGATCTCGTTGATCGACCTAACTATAAGCTGGCTAAATGGAATCTCATCGAGTGTTCCAGTGAACGCTCTCTCAGAGCTATTTGACCCTCTCTTCGTTCCCACAGGTACTAACCTACCTGCCATCTAGCGGAATCTAAGGACAGCTCTTAGCACTGCCATCTATGTCTACAAGCCGGAAGCTTTTAGATACACTACATTTACTTATAAATATTCAAATGAGTCATCAGGCTAGACTAAGACAAAAGAGGGTTTTCACATTTGGCACAAAAGAAAGATGAAGGATCGATAAATCTTTTCCTTCGGGTTTTTGCTAAACTCTGAATGCTGCACCTAAAAAGAAAACAGTATTTAAACTCTTACTGTTATGTAAATACATGGCCTCTGCATCTTAATAGTTCGATGAAAAGGATAGGGGAATATTTTTAAGATAAAATTATTTTAGACAATCATTTTTAAGTGCTAAAAATAATTTATTATGCTTATACCCATTTTTAACTTAATTAATTATTGTAATTACTTGTAAAGGTGGGGGGTACTTTAATTCCATCTTATTATCATTGGGAAACCCAGCATGTCATTTCGTGGATTTCAAGAAACAATATAAAGTAAAGAGCCTATATTAAAATATTGTCTTAATATGAAAATGAATAGAATATAAAGTTATAATGATAACGGCTTTGGTCCAGGTAAGAATAAGTTAAATATATTTCAGGAACAACTAACAAGAGTGTAGTTCCAGGACGTGTCCCCCAACTCTCGGGCAATTTCAACAATCTGGTTGACGGATTTTATTTAAGTTTGTTCCTTCATTTCTTTAGCTCACCCACCGTAGTGCATGTTGGTGAATTCTTGTACAGTGCTAAAAACATTCTCTTTTAATATATATCATGAACCTCGACTTCAATTTCAGTATGGAAATGCTTTTACTAACTTTAAATAACTTGCTTCGATGGTGATTCCCCCTGGATTTAAAGACTCCGATAACACACAAAATGGGATGATATTAAATTTTTCATTTAAAAAATTTGATACGGGAAATAATCGATCTTTCTCATCGGAACCTCCCTGTACAGTTGCAAGCATTTTAAAACTTTTATTCTCAGCCGCTGGTCAAATCGTTTTGTAAGACGTCAAAGTGATTTTTATCATGTGTACTGTGAGATACACAATAAAAAAAGTTAACGATTAAAAAATCTCATTCACTGGTAACATAAGACATTTTTCTAACTACCCCTATATAATTTTCAAATAAATTATTTGTGGTATTGCTTGTACGAGGTAAATAGAAAAGTGATATATAAATAGTAAATAGATATAAAAATAATAAACGTCTATAGTAAATCTAAAATAAATCGTAAAATGACGTCCTTATGTCATCTAGTAATATAAAACGATAAGAACTTGAACTAGGTACGTTTTAAATCCTGGATTTATATATAAAATAATGAGGTGAGGATGAATGAAATGCATTTTAGAAATTGATCTAATAATAGGAAGATAACACTACGAGACAGTGAGCGTTCTTAAATAGAATAATCCTTAAATTAAATTATACCTTCAGCTAATTGAAATCCAACCACTAATATTTATTGCCACTTCCTTCAATGTAATAATTATTTGTAAAGATGTCACTAATCTAACTAGGTACTGCTTCAATGATTGAATGTAGAAGGTAAAACGCCCATTTGCAAGACTGAAAAATGTAAACGGTGATGCAAGAGTAGATGTCAGCACTGTTAGGTAATGGATTCGTCGCTGTAACGAAGCTGAAGGACAAACGCCGTTGGTTGATGAAAAGCGTAGCGGTAGGCAGTTCACTGCAGTGACTCCACGCAATATTACGAGTCGACGACATCATTCGTGGTGACCGCCGGATAACTACAAATGATTTTGTTCCTAATTATTTCTGTTTTTCACTCTTCAAGGATGTTTTAGGCCATCATTTAAAATTAATGGAGAAATGAAAGGAGAATTTAAATATTAATTTTATTTAAACAGGCAAATTTCAAAATTATAATGAAGATTGGAGTCGATTTTAGACAAGAGATGAGATATTGAATGGAGGGGAGGCAATTTTTTATAAGTCTTGATAGAAGAGAGAATATTTGTTTAGAGACGGACAACTAAAAAATATGTGATCTAAAGTTCCCACTTCTAGACCACAGAATATACAATCTGGGGAGTCAAGGACGTGCATTTTAAAAAGGTGAGAATATATTGGATATTCACTACGGAATAGTAATTTTTTAATTTATTTTTATCACAATTAAGGAATGTTTAATCATTTCTATAACATTCCCAAATTATACAGTCGATTTATAGGTGTGTGAGCCTGATAACTTCTTTTGATTTGTCTCTTATTTTTGGTCGGTACAAATAATGTTATTTTGGCGAGAATTTGAGGACTGGAAATAATCGTGTTATTTAATAGAATAAGGTCAGGGAGAATGCACCTATCTGATAGGAAAATCATAATTAGTCGTTTCATCAGAATGCTAAAATTAATAATTTAAATAGGAATATATTTAGCTTAAAGTTAATAAATCTAAAAAAATTGTCTTGTATTACGAATAAATTCAACCTGTATAATATATAACTTCAATAAGAATAACTTCGCCCGCCATAACAGGACATCCCTAGATTAGAGGGCGAACAAAATAAAAAATATATGTAACAATTGATTAGTCCGACATCTCCGAAAAATCAAAATTTGAGTTGATTATGCATACAGTTACATGTAAAAGTGTAGCTTCTATCTGATACAATACTCAGATTACTGATAAACACCAACAAATCAAATATAATGTAGATAAACTTATAGTGAATTAAATTGTTGATGTTATTGGCTCACTAGTAGGGTACTTCAAAATGTCATACTAATATACCGGACAGTTTTTGACAGCCCCCTGGTGTCCATTTATAGCATATTTCATAATATTTAAAATAGAAACATGTAAATAATATTTGTTTTAAGACGAGCATTCGGATTTTGCTTTCCTCGTTATCTCAAAACTTAGGGTGGTTTGACATCATAAAAGGTGTTAAACAAGGCTGCGTAATGTCACCGTGGTTATTCAATCTATACATGGACAATTGTATGCAAGAATTGAAAGAGGCGGGATTGGGCGCGAAATTGAATGGTCTGAAAGTATGTTGTCTGTTGTATGCTGATGATGCGGTGCTGATTTCTAACAGCATAGAGGATCTGCAGTCACTCGTATCTAGGATGAACGAAGTATGTATGAAGAATGAGTTGATGATGAATGTAAGTAAGTCAAAAGTAATGGTGTTTGAAAGAGAGAGTACGAAAACAGTGTGCAACATAGTTGTGAATGATGAGTACTTAGAGCAAGTTGATGAGTTTGTGTATTTGGGAAGTATGTTTACGAGAGATGGGAAGGCTGATAGGGATATTGAAAGAAGGGTAAATGCAGGTAACTCTATTAATGGTGGACTGAATGCTGTTGGCGCCAACAAAAAGCTGTCCAAAGAAGCGAAGCTAGCAGTTCACAATGGAGTGCTGGTACCTACCCTGATGTATGGCAGTGAAGCATGGAACTGGCAGAGAAAGGATGAAAGTAGACTGAATGCTGTAGAAATGAGATCCCTGAGGCGTATGTGTGGTAAAACCATGTATGATCGTGTGAGGAATGTGGAGATCCGAAAAGAATGCAAGGCCGATGTGAGCGTCATAAGTAAGATTAAAAAAGGGACGCTTAGATGGTTTGGACATATAGAGCGAATGAACGAAGAAAGGAGTGTCAAGAGAATATATGATACTAATGTGAATGGTAGAAGAAGTCGAGGACGCCCGAGGAAGACATGGCACGATCAAGTGAATCAGATACTTGAGTCGGGCCATGTCAAGAGTCAGAATAATAGAAGAGCATGTATGATAAGATGTATGAATGTGAATGAGGCGAGGAGTGTATGCCAAGACCGAGTTGTTTGGCGGTCCGTCCTCTCTGCCTACCCCTGCGGGGAAACGGCGTGATGGTTAGTTAGTTAGTTAGTTAGTATTTCGTCGCTTCAGTTCGTTTTTATCCAACAAACCAAAACGCGAATCGAGAGAAATGGCACTTTAAATTTTTTTTTACGATTGAAGCACATACATTTTGGAGGACGTAAGACAAAGTGCGTTTTGAAAACCCCTTAAATAATGGTTTATAATTTTTTTGAACGAGTATCGCATAAATAAGGCTTTTTGAGAACATTTGCATACTTAATTCAATTTCACGAAAAATGGTCTGTTGGACAAAAACGAACTAGAGCGACGATTTGGATATTTCTGACTAATCACCTGGACGGTCGATATATATACTATTTTCTTTAAATAAAAATAACATTAAAAATGAGATTTAATTGCGCACGCCGAGATGAACCCGCGACCTCCCGATTGGTAGATAAGGTAAGCATCATAATCAAATTAACCACGGGTGCAGTCAGATGATTCCGAGGTCCCGCCAACAACCAACCTGAATTGTCTCAATAATTTCTCAATGAACCGTTGCAGTTGGAATATTACTCTAGTTTTAGTTTAATATGCGTAAGCATATGCCTTCGTAAAGACGACTTTTGTGTAAATGAAGAAGAGCAATCAGAACACGAAAATGGTTTAACACCACTGTGAGTAAGCAAGTGTCTATTCAAAACCGTTTTTTGAGAGTACGAAGAGTTGCAATTGGAACAAGAAAAAGGTTTGATTCCACTATGAGTCAGCATATGTCTCTTTAAAGATGGCTTCTGTGTAAATGATAAATTACAATCAGAACATGAGAATGGTTTGATTCCACTGTGAGTCGTCTGGTGTTTCTTTAAATATGACTTTTGAGAAAATAAAGAGTTGCAGATGGAACAAGAAAAAGATTTTTCTTCACTATGAACCAACGTATGCCTCTCTAAGTGTTCTTTTCGCGCGAATGAATAATTACATTTAGAACACGTGAATGGTTTAACTCCACTGTGAGTCAACCGGTGTTTCTTCAAATATGACTTTTGTGAAAATGAGGAATTACAGTCGGAACATGAGAATGGTTTCACACCACTGTGAGTCATAACGTGGTCATTTAAATGACCCTTTCGTGAAAATGAAGAGTTGCAGTTGGGGCAAGAGAAAGCTTTGATTCCACTATGAGTCAGCATGTGTCTCTTTAAAACTGACTTAAATGTAAATGAGGAGTTGCAATCGGAACATGAAAAGGGTTTGATTCCGCTGTGACTCAAAATGTGGTCATGTAAATGCGACTTTCTAGAATATGAAGCGTTACAGATGGAACATGAGAAAGATTTTTCTACACTCTTAGTCAACCGGCGTTTATTGACTCCAGGATTTTGCAAACTGGAACGATTGTATGAGGAAAAGTTAGAAGATGTTGATTGAACCAGATCACGATCACTGATATTCCTGAGTGATTTGTTTTCAGGGTCGTGATATTTGTAGTATTCATCCGAATGAGTTCCTGAAAAAAATATATAAAACTTTAATGAATGTCTATTTAGAGCTTCATATTAATTTATTTCCAATTATTTCAAATTGCTAAAGTTAAAATAACTGCTGTTGGATAACAAAATTCTAGATAAAAAAATTAATATTTAGGAGGCCGAGAAAAGCGATTTTTTCAAGACTTTTTCCTTAAAAGACGTTTTAATTTATTAAAGTAATAATGTATAACCCTGTTTTTATAACTTTTAAATTTATTTCTGTTTTTTGTTTGTTTTAAAATAACAATTTTTAATGCTGCTTTTTAAGGCTGCTGTGGCGTTTTTCTGAAAACTGTGTTTTAGAAATCGGTGAGCAGAATTTGTCAATTATTAAACAGATCAGTCTCAAATTTTTACACAAGCTATATAAATATATTTTCAGCAAATAAACGCGTTTTTTTTCTTACCCATAAATATTTTCCATTTTATAAACAATTTGAGGCTAAAATTTTCATCAAAATCGTTTTTTTTATAAGCCGCCATCTCGTTAAAAAATAATATTTTGCTTATTGGGCAACCGAAAAAAACAGTCGCAATCCTGTGTATTTCAATGTAATGGTCCGCACACTACACAACTTCTCAAAAGCACGTTGTCAACGGCAAAGCAAACAGTCATTCGCAACTCGCCGTGCTAGTCGCTAGTCGCCGGCGCGTTTCAGTTGCCAGGATGCTAAGTTTTCATGGTTGCGCCTCACGAGCAAGTTTGTCAGTTTTCAAGTAACCAGTTTTAGTTTGGTTTCGGTTTCTCCATAAGCCACACCCCTTCTATTTAAATACTAGATTATACCTAATATTAACGAAATCTTTTTATTTTTTTCATTTCAGAAGATCCAACCGACAGATATCGTGCTCACGGTAAAACACTTTTTAAGATGACCTTTTTTTATACGTGTACCGTACAAGAGTCCGAACTGCTCCCGTCTGGAGCCAGTGAGACTATGGCTTCCCAAATTGGGGTATATTGTATATGGGAAGGTGGAGAAGTACCTGGCTAATCAGATCTGGTCACCAAACACGGCTAAAGACATTTCAAGCAACTTTTCAATTCTGAATGGTGGTTTTACACAAGGGCGGTACTAAGAGTATCTTCCACTCTGGAAAGAGCCGCAAATATACTATATATTATTTTTAATTAATTAATGGTGAAATAACACAAATTAATCAAATAAAAATTATTCGATTATGCTTCGTTCGAACCCGCGACCTTCGGATTGGGAGAGTCACCTACCTGAGATCAGCCACATCAGCTTTAAAAATCATTATTTTAAAACAAAAAATACTAGATTAAAGTTAAAAGTTACAACAACATATATAAATTTTTAGGTTCATAAATTTAAATGTGTTTCCAGGAAAAATCAATGAAAATAGCTTTTTTCGGCCTCTTGATTGCTATAATCCCGATGAGGGAGGTTGACTTGTAAGAACTCCGAATTCGTAAAACTGAACTAACTAACTAACTAACCATCACGCCAGATACGTTTTTAGATTTTCACGGCCAAAAGCATTTTCGTTGTTTGTTTTTGGGGTGTTATGCCGTGTTGTGCTACCTCCTTCTTTAGCCGACGTTTATAAGAGCCAAATCTACACCGAAGGAAGTCAGAGTTGAACAAGAGTCAAAAGGCTGTGCTTTCCTTCCTTTCGTTCACAATGTGACAGACAGAATTGCCAGGATGTTGAGAAAAGAAAGCATCAAGACTGTCTTCGGAACCACAACCAAAATCCAAGACCTACTGAGGTCTGCAAAAACTAAGTTTCCTCTGGAAGCAGACGGAGTGTATAAACTCAGCTGTTCCGGATGTGACAAGGTTTATGTAGGCCAAACAGAGCGGACGATTTCCAAGAGGATAGCAGAACACTTTCGTGCTTGTAAACTTGGCCATCCTGATAAATCGGCAATCGCCGAGCACTTAATTGAAACCGGCCATTATTTTGGATTTGTTCCTGAGGTCCTGGGAAGACCTAAAACTTATAGATCACGCCTGATTACGGAGGCAATTGAAATCTACAAAAATCCAATTAATATTAATAGGACGACGGAGCTAAGCTCCACAGCTCTTGGTATCCGGTAATTGACGGCTACACCAAAGCTAACCGCAAAAAACCATGTCTAAGTATACTTTAATAACATATAATAATACAATACGAAAGTATAAAACCATTTGTTTTTACCTTGATATTGGCTACATTCGCTTCAGATTGGTTTTTTCTAATTCTAGAATTCGCCACAAGATGACACTACTTTCGTTGGAAATTTCGTTACATTTCTCCGTGGACGGGCCCCAGGCTAACGTAAATACTGCGCTTTCACCAAATTTCCCTTTCAAAGTAGTTCACTTTCTTCTGAAATGAAGCTAACGGCACGGTATCGCTTCCAACTAAATAAGCACACACTTAACACTACAAATTCACATCGACGGATCTGCCCTGATGATGGACACTGCAACGCTGTCCGAAACGTCGGCTAAAGAAGGAGGTAGCACAACACGGCATAATACCCCAAAAACAAACAACGAAAAAAAACCATCACGCCGTTTCCCGCAGGGGTAGGCAGAGAGGACGGACAGCCAAACAGTTAGGTCTTGGCACACACTATTTGCCTAATTTACATTCATACATCGTCACATACATACTCTTCTATCATCTCTTGACATGGTCCGACTCAAGTATCTGATTCATAATCCATGTCCCCGACTTCTTTTACCATTCACATATGCGTCATATATTTTCCTTACACTCCTGTCTTCGTTCATTCGCTCTAAATGCCTAAACCATCTGAGGGTCCATTTCTTAATTTTATTCTTTACGCTTACATCAGCCTTGCATTCCTAATTGTTTCTCACACGATCATACATGGTTTTACCAAACACTCAGGGATCTCATTTCATCAGCATTAAGTCTACTTTCATCCTTCCTCTGTTAGTTCCATGCGTCACTGCCATACATCAGGGTAGGTAACAGCACTCCATTCTGGACTGCTAGCTTCGCTTCTTTGGACAGTTTTTGTTAGCGTTCCTGCATTTATTCTTTCAATATCTCTATCAGCCTTTCCATTTCTCGAAAACATACTTCCCAAATGAACAAACTCATCTACCTGCTCCAAGTATTCATCGTTCACAACTATATTGCACACTGTTTTCGTACTTTCTCTTTCAAAAACCATGACTTTAGACGTACTTTCATTCATCATTAACTCATTCTTCATACATACTTCGTTTATCCTAGACACAAGATACTGTAGATCTTCTATACTGTTAGAAATCAGCACAGCATCATCAGCATACAACAGGGAACAAACTTTCAGATTACTCAATTTCGCGCCCAACCTCACTTCTTTCAATTCTTGCATACAATTATCCATGTCGACTTTCATTCATCCTCTGCCAGATCCGTGCCTCACTGCCATACATCAGGGTAGGTACCAGCACTCCATTGAATATTAGCTTCGCTTCTTTGGACAGCATTTACCTGCATTTATCCTTCTTTCAATACCTCTATCAGCCTTTCCAACTCTCGTAAACATACTTCCCATATGCAAACTCATTCACATACTAGCTTCGCTTCTTTGGACAGTTTTTTGTTTGCGTCAACGTAATATAATATAAAACGTAATATAAAACTAATATTGAAAATTGTGCTTACCAGTCGTGTCGCCAATATTTTCGGTGTGTTCCAAATATTCTTTTTTAATAACCGGCAGGTCTATATAAATCACCTGTTCACCTTTGTCCCCTTCTCCATTCCCTGGTGTCATCTTACCGGTGATAGTATCTGTGTTAGGAAATACGAAAGTAAAGTATTTGAACAGGTGATTGCATTAGGAACAAACAAATTACTTTAAACCCTCAGGCTTCGAACATATTTGTCAAAGGGTTAAAATATTTTCGCTTTGCAAGTCTAAATAAACGGAATATTCCGGAACATATCCGAAAACAAAAACTGAGTTTGTAAGGTGATAAAAAAAGCTTTCAATTTTTATAAATCAATTTTGCATAAAAAATTTGCAACAGAACATAAAACAGCTGCTCAAAAAATGGTTCACCTAACGCTTTTTCTAACTAAAATTACTCATAACGAAAAAAACATACAAATATTATTAGACAAATGTATTACAAATATTATTGTCACCAAATAACAACAACTAACAACTTTTTTGTCGTACCACGTAAAAATTATTTATAAAAAATTCCCAAAGTTTTGTAGTTTTTTTTTTAAATTCAAACCTAAAAGTTTACCTCACATCTATGACCGGTCAGTGGTTGTGTGGGCATCGCGTTTGGGTCCCACCCAGGCGTTCCGTGTTCGATCCCTCGGCTGGCTAAGTCCTCCATCACAACACAAGCAATATCTTCCGGTTAGTGTGGTGGTAGTAGGAGATTTTCAAATGTTGTTGGGTTATTCGTAACCCGGGAATGTTTGTCTTTCTTTAAAAAAAAAAAAAAAATTAAGCCAAGTTTCCGACGCAATATGAAAAAAAAATATATATCTTGCGGCAGTTATCTGACCCCCTCTCCTAACATAGGAAGAAATATTTGATAGCGTCGTGTGAACGGTACAAAATATAAGCGCTCGCGGTTCAACAGATATCTGCTCGCGGTTTATAGCTGTGTCTGAACAGGCATTTAATATCTCGTGGCCTTAATAATCGTGTGGTATGTACAGCGCTGTGGGGGGACGTACAGAGGACTCCATATACTAATATCTACAGCCTGTATGTCGGACGAATATCTACAGCTCATATGTTGGACAAATATCTATGACCTTCAGAGTGAAGACTAATATCTACAGAGCTAAGGTCGGATTAATATCTATGATGGTCCCAGTGGTGACGAATAACTATGGAGCGTAGGTGGGACTAATATCTACAGAGGGCAGCTGAGCAAGAGGTTGTACGGAAAAGCATAAATTACTTCAATTATGTAAAGGCTTAAACGTTTAAAGTACGTACATGAAGTTTTTGCATAATATTACGTATTTTGCTGTAATGTTGAAATTGGCATAGCGCCAGCTCGCGTCAAGGCAAGAAAAACATCCCAGTTTTAAAGTAGCTTAGCGGCTACGCTAGGTTTGTGAAACATGGTTTGTGATACAAAAGAAAGTGCCCCCTTCGTAGCGCCTGCTCGCGTCAAGGCAAGAAAAACATCCCAGTTTTCTAGTAGTTTAGCGGCTACGCTAGGTTTGTGAAACATGGTTTGCGTAACATGGTTTGTGATACAAAAGAAAGTTATTTAAACTGCAAACGCAATATTACGTTATGCCAATATGCTATACATAATTGCAAATCCAACCTCTGCCAGTACTGTAGATATTCGTCTACATCACTGTTCCATAGATATTAGTCAGCAGTTTGAGCTGTAGATATTCGTCCTCACTTTGGTTCCCATAGATATTGTTCCAACATACCTCCTATATATATTAGTCAACACATGGATTCTCATAGATATTAGTCCGATTTCTTCAGTTTTTAAATTCCTGTAGATATTAGTAGACGCCTCCGTACAGAGTACAGACGTACAGACGTGCGTGAAGCGTGGGAGTATTGCGACACTACTCCGCAGAACACTGTCTAGCCCATGCATTAGCCGCTCGGCATTCATTCTGAGTGGTTCAGTCGCCCGTTTTGTGAGCGTCTACCCATGTTTTCGGCATTAAATATCAATAATCATTTTTTACTTCTAACTATAATTAAATATAGCGATGTGCTATGAATATTTACAGTTTTCCGCTTTTAAATCGCCCATTTCTGCTTGTGTAGTGATTACAAAACACCGGAACGCGCATTTTTTAGCACAGAAAGGGGAAGGTTAATGCTTACCAGTTGTGTTACCAATATTTTCCGCAGGTACCCAGCCTTCCTTTTTCATGTCCGGCAGAACAATTTGTATCTCAGGGTATGCCATATCGTCTTTGTCGCCTTCCCTATCTCCTGGTTCATTTTTGACGGTGATTGTATCTGGTTTAAAAACATGGTTTTGTATTAACTCGACAAAGGAGACCCAGAGGACAACAATTTTCCTCTACGTGTGTCATCTTTGGGGAAGGTGTTTGCAGAGGCGTAGCTAGGGGGGGGCGGCCCGCCCGGGTGCCACCCGATTGGGGGTGACACCCGACCGAGTAAAAAACTTAAGGCAGAATATTGTGACAACAATATTTTACACATGAACACTGTCTGTTATTTATATTTTCGTCGCTCTCGGTCGGTCGGAGATTCCCCAAAAATTCTCTTGTTTTAATTTCGTTCCTCGCTCCAACTATTGCTCGGTTGGGGATTCCCCCGAAATATTCCTTCCTTGTCACCTGTGTCAAACCTTTTTCATGTTCCGTTGCAACTATTCATGTACTACAAAGGGACATTTGGCAAAACTCGCTGATGCGTAGTGGAGTAAAACCGTGTGTATGTTCGTATTGCAATTATTCATGTTCTAGAATAGAGTCTTTCAAATCCCACAAATTTACGAAAGGTGGAGAAAAACCGTATTCAGGTTCCGACTGCAACTATTCATATTCTCGAAAAACATATTTAAAAGTACACGAGCTGACTGACGGTAGAAATAAACCTGGACAGCAGACCGGCGAACGATCCATCAGAGTGCTTTTCTCAGTGCGCAGAACCTACTGCGCACTTAGGGGACAATCCGAATTGTTCCTTTGCATTTTGGTTCATTCGTTACGTTCGCGATCGTACGCAATCTGAGACCCGTGTAAGCGCACTTGTATGTGAATTTCAAATACCGCGGGGATAATCCGATGAATCCCCACGTAACAAAAGTTGCGTAGTTTCGGGCGTGAACCGCTCGCGTTCAAATTAACTTCGATGATAATCTTGCAGGATAGAGCGTTATTTATATTATACTGTATTATAAATTGTATATCTATAGATTTATTTTATTTGTGTTTAGACATCTGATTAGCATGATTTGACCATAATTTTGTTTTGTTAAAGAAATTTTATATTTTATTCTCCTAGTGAGATTACAATATTTACAATACAGTAGGTAGTAGGTATATGTAAAAGATGTCGGTCCCCACCATCAAAGAAGTGCTCGAGCCGCCACTGAACTAAGTGTCATTTAATTGTCGTCTATGGTCTCTCCCTTAATAATGTCACAGGTGTCAAGTCGTAAATAATATTATAAAATATCAAAGCGTGTTTTCTATAAGTCAATACATAATGAAACAGCACTTACTATCTGAGTGACCGATCTTCTCTGTACGTTCCAAACATTCCATCTTAACAGTCTTTAGGTCAGGGTATATCTCCTTGTATGCCATATCACCTCCGGCTCCTTGTTGAGTCCCTGTCTCCATCTTGACAGAGATACTACCAGGGCCAGGCAGATCCATGACACTACTACAAGTAATGCTAAATATTGCTCTCAAATAACTGTAAATTAGGCCTGGAACAGAACATTTATCTGACGTTGAGTGCGGATATCTTCAAACAATTTAACCACAAATCCCTAAGATTGTTTTCACGACAATATAACGATAGCAGTCAAGTCCCATACGCTTGTTTTCAAGCTAAGGCCTGTGTTTCCACAGAAATCGTTTTAACTCCGTTGATGTTCTAGTGACAACCTTAAAACAAAAAGGATATATCTATAATAAACCATGCTTCACATTTCTGTTCAAAGTTTTTTTTATTTTTTTTATTTGAAACTTGTTTAGTGTTACAATATTTACAACTTAATCTAATATAATATTTTAATCACTCTCCTAATAAAGCAGATGCTTGTATTTAGAAGAGGACAACTATATATTTTTACATCTATTTAATATTATAAAAAACTCTTAGTAATTTTATGAGAAAATACATCGAGTGTAATAAAAACATAGGTGAGTTATAAATGGTACAAGATAAGAAAATACAATAAAAGTAATAAAAAGGTAAGTTATCAATGGTATAAAGGAATAATAAGCAAAACATAATATCAAACAATAAGAAAAGGTATTAAAGAATTTTTTTTCCGTAATTCTCATAGTTTTCCCCCGTTCTTATATCTAGGGGTAATTTGTTAAATAATTTTATACCTTTAAATATATAGTGATTTTGTGCTGTTGAAGTTCGTACTAGAGTTACGGTTAGCCCTTCAAAGGAAATAATGGTAATTATTGGATATAGATGGAAACGGTTAATACGCACTTTTTTTGAAAAACTCTTTTGATTCACCTTAATTACATTTTTTTTTTTTTTTTTTTTTTTTTTTTATTGGCAAAATTTTTTGATACATACATTTATAAGTAGATACATACATAATAACATAAATGAAAAGGTAACAAAAAAAATCCCACAAAGGCGAAGCCTGTGCGTGGGCATTATAATATGTGGGTATAAAACAGTGGTGGTTAAAATAAAAAGATTAAGAATTAAAAATATAGTACATATATGTGCAGAGGTAATTGATGTTGCAGGAATTTCTGTGATTGTATTTTTATATTTAAATGTGGATATATATATATATATATATATATATATATGTACACACATGTACATACACATATACACATGTATACATACTCATACTCATACATATATACACATGTATACATACTCACACACATGTATACCTACTCACACACATGTATACATACACATACACGCAATTTTATATATATATATTTTTTAAATCTAATGATTCGGAAAGACATGGCATATTTTAGTTATTTAAAATGTAAACAGTACAAAATTATAGGAAAAAATTATTTACTTCCTTATTTTTTAACCAACTTTTAGTATATTTTTTATATAAGTTCAAGTTTTGGCATGTGTTGATGGAATTGGGTAAGGAATTGAACAATTTTGGGGCAATACAGTTAATGTGCCTTTGGGCCAGCCTGGTTTTGCAATGAGGCACTGTGTACATGCAAGTGGTGAGTCTTTGACTAGAGCGATTTGGGTTTTTATCGAAATTGTTAGGACGAGTAAATATAAATTTGAGACATTGTAAACAGTAGATCTGCCTTAGTTCCATAATTTCAGTTTCCTGAAATAACTGATTAGTGGGATAAGTTTTGGTCTTCTGGTACATTATTTTAATGATGGACTTCTGGGCAGTTTCTAGAGGTTTCACATGGTTATTGTATGTTCCTCCCCAGGCGATTATTCCATAGGTAATGGATGAAAGCACCAATGCATCATAAACAATTTTCATGGTTCTTATATTGACAATATTGCTCATCCGTTTGAATATGTAACTTAGGTATCTCAGTTTATTGACTGTTTTCTCTAAATGGTAGGTCCATTTGAGTTGGCAGTCTATAGTTACACCTAAGTACTTAGTATATTTTCCTAATTTCACATCTTCGCAGTTTGGGCATGTAGCAGGGTTACAATTTATATTATGGAACTTCAGGTTAAGATTATTTTTAGGGGATGACTTTAGGGAATTATAGAAGGGAATACAAATGGTTTTATCAAAATTTAGACTGAGAAGGTTTCTATCCAGCCAATCTTTGACTATTGCAATGCATTTGTTGGCTTTAGTGGTTGTTTCTTCCCACGTTTTACCTTGTACTGTTATTGCAGTATCATCTGCAAAGGAGAGAATTTTACCGGGTATTGCAATATTGCATAGGTCATTGATGTAGATTAGAAAGAGAATTGGCCCTAAGACAGTTCCTTGAGGAATGCCATGTTTTGCTAGATCATAAGTGCTTAGGCTTAACCCTATTTTTGTGCATTGTTGGCGATTTAATATATAGCTTTTTAATAGCATGAGACTTTTGTTTTTAATACCAACGTTTGATATTTTCTTTAATAGGATTCTATGGTTGACTGTGTCAAACGCTTTCTTTAAGTCCAAGAAAATGGTTAGAGTTTTAGTGCTAGAGTCTAGATTTGAGTATATGTTTTTGGTTAAACTAAAGACAGCATCGTCGGTGGACAGGTTACTTCTAAACCCATATTGATTAGCTGAGAGTATTGAATTAGAATCTAGAAAGTTCATAATTTGTCCCTTTAAGCACTTTTCAAAGATCTTGGATAATTGTGAAGTTAAGGTTATTGGTCTGTAGTTGTCTGTTTTACTTTGGGATCCGGATTTATGTATTGGAATAATGTGAGCGAGTTTAAAATAATTAGGGTAAATACCGAGCCTGATGCAGTTGTTGAAGATGTGACATAATGGGATGATTATATGTTTTTTAATTGATTTGATTGTGGTGTTGCTTAAGTTATCGGGGCCATTTGCAGATTTCTCTTTAAGGTTTTCAATTTGTTTAGAAATTTCAAGTTCTGTTATTTCTTTGAATGTAGATAGCTCAGGGGTGGGGTCATTAGACTCTGGAAGGCCGGGAAGTATTTGATTTGAGTGAATAGAAAGACTGGGATTATTATCTATGAGGGTTGAGGCGATGTTTGTAAAGAAGTTATTGAAATTGTTTGCAATGCTCTCAGCGTCTTCTATAGTTGTATTGTTGTCAGTGATGATTTTTTGAGGAATTTTGTTAACCTTTTGATTTCTATTTGAAATTTCGTTTATGACATGCCATGTTTTTTTTGAGTCGTTTTGAGCATTAAGTAGTTAGACAACTATTTGCATTGGGGGCAGTTAATTAAATAACTTTAGTCCGCCTCGGCACAGGACTCCCTCCCCAGTGAGGAGGACTAAGAAATACAATATCTGTACATAAATTCACCATTATATTTTGTAAGTATGTAGAATAATTTTATACAGTCGCAAAAATAAAACTAAATAGTAAGACGTCTACTAATTGTATTAAACTGTCCAAAAAATAATAAGAAAAAACAAAAAACTTACCTAACACAAAACAATCAAACACATTTGTTGCAACAAATAATAATGTAATACGAACAGATCACAGGTTTTGCTCGGGTGTCATCATAAATAAACCAATCACGGTGTCATAAACGTCAGTTGTTATCGTTGACCATAGACCATAGAAAGTATAGAAACGGACTTAAAAAAGCGACAAAAATGGTTAGTTAGGTACTCAAAATTATTCCGAAAAAACCGGTGCGATTTTGTACGAAAGGCATTGAGTTGCATTGAGTATTGAGTAGAAGTGTGTCACTCCACTCATTTTACGAACTCAAATCCGGTACTGGAGTCAGCCTAATGGACTCGATTCATTGGACTCGCTCCTTTGACTCCTTTGGTTCCTTTCGCTCCGCCTGACTCGCCGAATCTGGCGGAGTCAAACTCATTGCTTCGTTCCGCTGGACTCATTACTCATTGAATTAGCTGGAGCCAAACCGTTGAGTTGATTCAGCTGAACTCACCGAATCTTGTGGAGTCAAAGTCTTTGTGTCGTTCCGCCGGACTCAACGAATCAGCTGGAGCCAAATACGTTGATTCGGCTGTAATCGCTGGACCCGGGGTAACGTAAAGGAGTTGGAGAATATATAGATAAGAGGTTTATAGATTACTTTAATGTTTATTTGAAAAATACTAAACATGAATTATTATCACCAATTTTATTGTTGTCATGTAGGTGTCTGTATCGACGCCACCCCAGGCCCGGACGGTAGAGAGAGATTCATTGTTAGGGATTATATAGCCAGGAACTGTGATTGTTTGTATGCCGACATGTTTTACGAGATTCTGTATTTGATTACCTGACAATATACCTTCTGTTTTACATAAATCCTCTTTCATTTGATTAAGTCTATGCAAGTCTATGCGTGGGCAAGTGTGGCGAATATTGTATGTACTTCCTAATAGCTAACCGCGACCTACGACCCCGATGCCGAGAGAGATCCCCTGCCCTTCCGACGACGAGAGCTAGCAGTTTGGAGAAAAGGTAGGTCGAGTCCATACCCCTCGCCCATGGCTCCATCACCGTTTACGGGGAGGCTCCGACGGGCCCCCTCACAGTCTCTATAGCCGATCTAACGTCAACTGTGTGCGACTGTTGAATCTGGAAAATCCCAGATTCGACGCAACATGGGTTGCATTCGACGCAATCTTGCCAGTACGTCAAGATTCTACGCGTGTCTATACCGCTCACCGACCCTTAGCGAATCAGACACATCCGAGCTATTCAAACATTTGAGCGAGACTAATGATGATCTCTTGCCCCGCTACCCCTCGGCCGAGTTTGTGGTTCTGGGGGACTTCAATATTCATAACGAACCATGGTTGAAGTTCTCAGGATCAACAGAGACGTTTCACTAAAATACCAAGAGAACACTCAAATAACTAAGATTACCAACCTCACAAGAAAGAAGAGAGAGGGGTGACTTGATCAAGACTTTCAAAATTTTATCTGGACATTAACAGTTGCCCTAGCATCCATGAAATCTAAATAAAAATATAAATCTCCGTGGACACTCAAAAAAAATTACCAAAACGCCTTTTGAATTTAATCCTAGAAAACACTTCCTTGCAAATTGAGTAGTGGATGCTTGGAACAAACTCCCACAACATGTCATCCATGAAACTAATATAAACCAATTCACCGCTCTTTTGGATTCATATTTGGAGAGAAGAAAGGACTAACTTAGATTAAACTTTAAACAACTCAATTACTGTCAAACTTTTTGTGAAATTAGATACGAGCGCATCAGCAGAATGCTGCCTGCTCATTACATAATAATAATAATAACAGACTCGGCTGGCCGACAGGCGGAATCCTTTACCCTTTGTTACGGATTGGAGCAAATGGTTCAGGAGCCTACAAGAGTTCCTGATGTCCAGACTCACCGCTGCAATCTGTTAGACCTATTTCTAACCACTGTGCCACACGGTTACAAGATTGAGGTCACAGCGCCTTTAGGATCGTCCGACCACGACCTCAATTCCCGTCAACTTCAGACCGCCAAACTAGAGGCTGAAGTGTGGCACTATAGGCATGCAGATTGGTTCGGTCTGAGGGCACATTCGGACTTCGGATCCCTCAAGATGTGCCCAGGAAATTGGTGAAGTCATCACATCCACGATGAATGGCTTCATTCAATCTACTATTAAAGAAACTGGTGTGGGCTCAAAGGCGTGGTTCAGCCGATAATGCTCCGAAGCAGTTCGGCGAAAAAACGCGGCTTACCGAGCCTACAACACATCTAGAACATCCGAAAACAGAGGAGTATATAACAAATTGGCAAAGAAAAGCAAGAAGATCATAAATAGGTCTAGGCTCGAGCACGACCTGCGGATCAGCAAAAAGCTGGCTGCATGCCATGCTTCTGTTTGCTTGCGGGCTCAATATGTCGCAATTTCTGCAAATCCAGTCTGCCACCTCTTACCAGACCTGACGGCTCACTAGCAAACACCGCCATCGAAAAGACTAACCTATTAGGTAAAATGTTTGCGGATAACTCGACCCTCGATGATCGAGGTACAGTCCCGACGTCGGTTCCTCACTGCGGTTTCTATATAAACAAGATGAGGATCCGGCATCGGTATTTCCTCCAAGTCTTACGAGGGCTTGGTGTTAATAAAGCTCTCCGCTGTTAATAAGAATCCCCGCCCTGGTATTGCGGAGGTGCGCCGAAGAAATGATCTCTTGCCGATTTTGACGCCAAACGCGGGCTCAACATATGTACACGGTTGACATTTGTCACATGAGAACGGGTTGTTTCTACGACTCGTTCTTGAGTTCAACAGCTCAGCTGTGTTTCCTCCCTCCTACAACATGGGTCTCTTCAAGATCCATGTTCATTCCTTCCTCTCCTCAAAAAGACCCTCCACACAGCATCTTAGATGACATAGGCCCTGAGGGAAATTATTTTCCTCAGGGCCTCCTGTGTGGAGTTAATGTAAAAAAAAAAAAAAAAATTCAAGTCTTTGGAACGCAGATGTAATGCTGTTTTTGTTATACGGGTATTTCAATGGAAGGTGCTCCAAAGAACTGGCGTTGTCGGTCCCTTCGGCACCAGAGCACAGCTGGGAAACACGCCAAACAATTGTACACAGTTGACATTTGTCAAATGAGAACGGGTCGCTTCTACGACTCGTTCTTGAGTTCAACAGCTCGGCTGTGGAACGATTTGCCAGCCTCTGTGTTTCCTCCCTCCTACGACATGGGTGTCTTCAAGACCCAGATTCCAATATTCTAAAAAGGACCGATCACACTGCTGCATCCCCCAAGATGACAAATTAATATAAAAATAAATTTGCATTGTCAAGCCATTCAGCATATTTTATTTGTATTGTAAGTTATTAAAAAAAAATTCTACAAAAAAAACATTCACTTTTAAATTCCCTTCCTACAGTTCCTACCTTAACCCACCTCACAATGCTCCCCAACCGGGTGCCAATACAGTTCACATAGGCGGGTAAGGGTACCGCCGCCCCGGTTACCATTTATTGTATAACCTACACTCCTGACATACGTCACTCCAAGTGGTTCGCTGCGTTTGGTGACTTAGCAGGGGTGTCCGGGTTCATGGGGTGAAGTTTATCCAAATCTTGGTGGCGGATTCGTCTGCCAACCAGCTGCGTGGCAGGCAGGATCGGGAGAGACAGTTTTGAGGGAAATCTAACCTAGACCTCTCCAGCGGGACACTCTCGGAACATCGCCTTGCACCGTAGTGGGAGGGATGGATTCATATTTCCGTGACTCCTGGACACACAGGCCACCAGATTCCTACCCACCCCTCACACCTTTTTCCTTTGCATTCTTCTTCTCCTTTCTTCCCTAAAAAGACCTTCCACACAGCATTCCCAATAATAACATAGGCCCTGAGAGGAATTACTTTCTTCAGGATCTCACAAGAGTCCTGCAAGAGTCCCAACTGCTCCCGTCGAGAGTCAGTGAAGGTAGAAGGGGAGGGGAAGGAGATGGGGAAGAGATGAGAAAGTCATTTCAAGCAACGTCTCAATTCTGAATGGCGGTCTTACACCAGGGCGATACCGAGAGTATCTTCAACTCTGGAACGTGCCGCAAATATACTAAATATTATTTTTAATTAATAAAATTGTAAAATAACACAAACTAATCAAATAAAAAATATTAATTTTTTATAAGAAAAACTCTCTTTTTAACTTTTGAAGATTATTTCCATCAATGTAATATATCATTGAAGAAGAAGATAACAATAATAATCTAATTTTTTTAAATACGAAAATGAATAAGACAAATAAATAAACAAATACGACAGTCTCATAATAGGGTGCAATAGTAAAATTGGTTAATGCTTATGTTCCGGTTAGATGTGAGGTTCTGGGTTTGAATCGCAGTTGCAGCCATTATATTTTATTATTTTTCTGTGTCTTGTTCATTTTCATATTTTAAAAAATTAGATAATTATTTTTATCTTCTTCTTCAATGATAAAATAAAAAGTATTTGCATACGCCGGGATTTGAACTCACGACCTTCGAATCGCTAGTTGAGTGATAAAAACTAACGTTAAAAAATATCAACAAAAAAAAATACATTATCATTGTTCATTTTTTTATTGAAATAATTATTTACTTAAAACACAAATAATAAATTGTCAGTGATAAAAATGTTTCACATTTTAAGGCATTTTTGGTAAAATTTACAAGTAATTGTTAACAATATTTCTTATTACTTAACATTATAATTATAAACAATATACTTGATAATTTAGGTACTTTAAAATAGAATTCGTTTTAAACCTATATAATATCTGTACCTTAAAGGTTAAACCACGGGAGTCCACTTAGTCCTTTGTTCAGGAAAGCTATTTTTGTGTTTGTGAACTAAATGTTTAAAGGTCTATCTATAACTTTTTTACTTTAGAGGTAAATATCCAGCAATCCATTACTCCGTTTTTGTTAACATCGCTGCGCGCGGATGATTTTACAACCATGAAGCTAAACGGTATTAGTTTTTAATTTATTGCAAAATGTTGTCCAAATGAGCAGCGCAAACCGATAACCTCGCACGGCCGCATCTCAGCGGCTAATGAATCGCGAGAATTTATGTCTCGAACTGCCATAAAAATGATCAAACGGGAATAAACGAAATATTTTAGTTTGTAAGACCTTAAATAAATAGAAAAACTGAGGTATTTTTGTCACAAATCACGTTCTCGGATTTATTTTTTTATGATTTTAATTTGTCTACAATTTAAATTTTGAAAACTGTGTTGACTAGATTATACATTTATTTATTTTGTTTATAGAATCTATCGTTTGAAAATTGAACAAATCTGCCAACGACCAACAGTATAACCTTAGTATATTATAAATACACTTAGTTTTCAAAATTTTAAAACTGCGTCTACCAGATAAAATAACAATCTTTCAAAATCAATTTATGTTTTTTTGTAAAAACCAGTCAATACGTCTAGAATTTCATTTAAAATGGACTATTTTCCGGTATTCTCTGGTAATATCCTCTTAAGGTACAGATATTTTCTGAAAATAATATGTACATTTTAATAATTTTTTTATACAATTAATTTTATTTTTAATTTAATAGGTAAAACCTGAAATTTTTAATTAAGAACTATCAGAAAAAGATATGGGCACATCCGGGACTCGAACCCAGAATCTTCGACTTTCCGGGCAGCAGCTCTACCAACTGAGCTAATGTGTCCCTATCCGATTCGTTCATATTTAACTGTAACATACTTCGAATGTTTCGATAATATTGTCTTGATTAGTTAAAAATATTATAATTTGAAGTTCTACCTATTAATATTCATCCTAGACTTACAGAAAAGTCAATAGATGTCGCATATTAAAAAAAAATTAAAAATGGATAAATTTATCAAAGACACTATCTAGATGGCATTTAGTTCAGGTTTGAACCTTGCAATCATACATAAAGATAGCAGCCAATAAAAATATGCATTAAGAAAATGAAGAGAATAGTTGTTAGTCGAAGTATGAATACAGTTAAATATGATCAAATCGGATAGGGACACATTAGCTCAGTTGGTAGAGCTGTGGCCCGAAAGGCGAAGGTCCTGGGTTCGAGTCCCAGATGTAACCCGATCTTTTTCTGTTTCAGATTTTCGATTGAATTTCGCTTATATTGTCTTTATCAATTTGAAATATTATAAAAGTATTGTCCAAAATTATAGCCTAGATCGTAATAGGACTTCATAAACATGAGTTAAAGTCAGCGATAGGCCATTTAGTGACGTTTTATGCACGGGACAGACGCGAAACTCACTTAAAAAAATACTTTATAATACAATATCTTTTCTACCGACACACTACGTTACAAAAGATTTCTTCCTACGGCAGGAGAGGGGGTCAGATGAATTCGAGAGCGGCCGAGGGAATATAATTTCTTTAATATACTGGATATGTCAACTTGAAGGCTGACACTGGCTTGAGCACGGCGCTCCGTGTATTTAAAATGTCCCCCTCTCCTGTTTACGGCGGAGGGGGATCGCATGACTTTTCAAATATCGCTACGCTAGCGGTTACGGAGAATAACGCCGAATAACGAAGACCCGAACCGCGCATCATCATCTTTTTACGTCTGGAGGGTCTGTATGGGACTGTATGGCGAGCGCTATTGTGTTATCTAGTATCTTTTGATGTGAGCTATGCGTTTGTCCAAGGCTTTTTGTGTTAAAAATATACTATACGGGAAAGACTTGTATCACATATACATAGAGTTGGGACCCGCACAAAGAGATTGGTGTACAATATTCATATAAAAATATTTGACAGCAATGCCTTTCCAGGCATTCTAGTAGGAGCGCGTAAGAGGTTGAACTACCCCTCCCGTCCAAAAGTGTTAAAAAATCCTTATATGAAATTGAAACAACAGAAAAAAAAACGTAAATTCTACAACCAATGGACAGTAAGTTGGAAAGAAATCACAATTTTCATGAAATTTTTTTTTTTTTTAAATATTCTATAATAAACAGTTATGAAAATTTAAAAATTGCCTGGAGCAGCCGGAAATAAAGACACAAGATACACTTGTGTAAATTTTAATGATTCACTATCATTAATAGCTATCTATTAATGATTTATTTTACATTAACTCCACACAGGAGGCTCTGAGGAAAATAACTTCCCTCAGGGCCTCTGGTCATCTTTGAAGATGCTGTGTGGAGGGTCTTTTTGGGGAGAGGAAGGAGTTAACATGAGTCTTGAAGAGATCTTGTAGGAAGGAGGAAACACAGAGGCCGCCAAATCGTTCTACAGCCGAGCTGTTTAACTCAAGAACGAGTCGACAAATGTAGAAGTGACAAATGTCAACCGTGTATATATGTTGGGCACACGCTTGGCGTGTTTCCCGACTATGCACCAGTGCCGAGGGGATCAATGACGCTAGTTCCTCGGAGCATCTTCCATTGTAATACCAATAGAACAAAGATAGCATAACTGTCTGACGCCTTTGCTCTAAAGATTATAATCCGTTTGTTAAGACGGGAGAATCTATTAAATGTACCGCCCGTTTCTGCTCAGAATCTAGATATTTTGGGGCTGCAAATTTAGTGAACTTGCGATTTGTACAGGGTTAGCAGTTGTGTACTGCCACGGTATCTGCGGGCCCTGTACAGTACGCCCAGCTTCTGAGAGGCTAACTTAACTCTGGCTTGGATGGAGCCCCCGTACCTGAGCTGGTCACTTAGAGTTACACTAAGCATATCAATGGAGGGCCTGTTCGGAAGATTGCTACCGTTGAAGGAGACTAGATTGTTATTTCAATCTCTTTTAGTAGTAATCAGACATGATTGGGTCTTTGAAACATTAAATTCGACTAAATTAGGTGGCAAATTGGTAACAGAATCCTGTACTTATATAATATTAAAATAGATTTCCCATAGGAATAGATTATGGAAGACCAAATTATTAAATTTAACAATTTTAAAAACTTCTTTAAGAATTTTGGACCATTTTCACTTATAATAATAACAACATTTTTAAACCTCCCAGGCCTAGGACATATTCTGTCAGAAGGTCAAAATATTTCCGCTTTGAAATAAAATTCAAATATATGGAATATTTTTGAACTTATCAGAAAACTAAAAACTGTTTTTAAAGGGTGATGAAATAGGCTTTCAAATTTTATTGAGAGAAATAAAGAAAATATTTAAAATTTTAATACAAATATTAAAAAGTGTTAAAAATGGCTCACTTGGGCGCTCCGCTGACGAGGCAACTGAAACCAAACTAAAACCGGCTGGTTTCTATGTCTCGATTGGTCAAAAAGCTTGTTTAACCATAGACGAAGAACAATCAGCTGACAGCTGGCAACTAGCAACGGCTGGCCACGGCAATCGGCAGTGCGAGTCGCGAGTCAACGCTTGCGTTACCATTGACAACGGGTTTTTGAGTGATTGTGAAGTGTGCGGGCCATCACATTGTCATACAAAGACAGTTGCCAGATGACAGTCTTCCGTTGCCTCAGTGAGCGGATGGCCTTAAGGTTTTTTCAAACTAAAATTACTGATAATGAAAAAAAAATAAAAATACACACATATTTTATTAGACAAAATGTATTACAAACATTATTGTCAAATCACTTTTAGGTCGTTTCATGTGAAAATAATTATTTAAAAAATTCACAAAGTTTCATAATTTTTTCTCAAATTGCAGTCAGAAATTTTGATCTCATAAAGGAGTACATTTTAATTATTTTGAAAATAAAGCGTGTTATTTTCTCTTTCTTACACCGTTTAGATCATATTCCTCACCCTGCCAATAAGGGAGACACAACGATTTCTATAAGACCTATAAGAGATGTTCCCAAAACAAATTTGGCCTGGGGTGTAAGAATTTTGGACATTCTTAATAATATCTAATATAATATCAACTATTAATTTTTAAAAGTGGCCACACATAGCAGTCTTGATATAAATATATTTTTAAACATACAATAATATAAATTCAATAATTGGATCATTTGTATAACAAAGTTTTTTTTTTACAAAAATCGCCTCAAGTGCACCAAGTCCACCAACAAATACCAATACGTTTGCACCCATGTGTTCTGCAAACCACTTGTTAAGAGGTTTAGTACACATTTTAGATGATTTTCACATTTTAAATATTTCTTAATTTAATAAATATATTCTTATACAGTAGAATCCGGATATAACCGGACGACGCACAAAATGGCCGGATAATTTAAGCTTGTTTTTATTATCATCGTTGCATATCTAATATGAACAATGTGACGACGATTTTGACGAAAATGAGTTAAATATACAGTTATTTTCTTTTTTTTTCTCCATCTTACGATATGAGCCATGTAAAAATATCAAATATTTAAGGCGATAGAAAATAAACCATGTGAGGACAATCAAAATATAACATAATAAAAAAAAATTTAAAAAGACATCCTCTGCATACCACTTCGCAATTCAATTGCCTTGGTATTTTTTTTTTTTTACATTAACTCCACACATCTTTGAAGATGCTGTGAGGAGGGTCTTTTTGAGGAGAGGAAGGAGTGAACGTGAGTCTTGAAGAGACCCATGTTGTAGGAAGGAGGAAACACAGAGGCCGGCAAATTGTTGCACAGCCGAGCTGTTGAACACAAGAACGAGTCGTAGAAGCGTCCCGTTCTCATATAACAAATGTTAACCGAATACATATGTTGGGCGCGCGATTGGCGTGTTTCCCGACTATGTATGTACATAATACACCATTTTGTGATGCCTAGCTGTCAAATTTTAATAATTTTAAATTAAATATTTTGACATTATTATGGTATTTAAAATGATGACGAAAACTTTGTATAGAATATGAACCATGTGAGAAAAACTTGTCGTCACTAAAAACGGTAAGCCGTTACATCCGAAGCGAAATCGTTATATCTGAATTCTACTGTACTATATAAATTTCCTTATTCTCAGCAATAGTGTTAATAGATGGTTAATAAAAATAATTAAATAAATTACAACAAAGTTCGTATATATAATATATATAATGCACCTATTTAAAATATTAATAAATAATAAAAACTAATTTTTTATCACTATAAAATGCGTTTTATGACAATACATGATGTCTAGTTTTTCATGTGAACATTTTAGATTTTTGATTACGTGATGTCGGAAATTCACAGCTAAATTTATTATTATTGATAGCGATCGTACAGTTGAATAGACAGACATCTCCGAAAAATCAATATTAGAGTTGAGTATGCAGTTATATGTAAAAGTGAACACTCTATCTGGTACAATACTCAGATTACTTATACACACCAACAAATCAATTATAATGCACAAAAACTTGTAATAGTGAATTGAACAAAAGGTTGATGTTTTCTGGGTCACTAGTAGGATATTTCAAAATGTCATACTAAAGTACCAGACGGACATGCTTCCCATTAATTTATTAGCATATTTAATATGTAAAACAATTACAGAGACAGTAGTCAGAATACTGTAGAAATGAGATCCCTGAGGCGTTTGTCTGGCAAAACCATGTGAGAAATGTTGAGATCCGCAAAGAATGCAAGGCTGATGTTAGCGTAATAAGTAGACATCGGATTATATGCACTAACAAAGTACCAAAATATGCATTCAAAACTCTTGATATGCCCAAAATATGCACAATGCAAAATCAAAAAAAATAAATTATTTTTATGTTTTTTAATTAAAGACGGTACAAAAACAGCAAAATATTCTTAAAATTATGCATAGCTTTTGTGACAATATACAATTAAGTATTTTTCCAAATTTTCGATCGCAAATTTGTGACGTTTGCCACCCAGTATTAATTTGTACGCCGAAAACGACCTCTCAATGACGTCATTGGAGAAAATTTAAAATTTGGCATACTTCTGGAGATACCTGTTTAGTCAGGGTATGGACCTGTACCGTTGATGTAGGCATTAATGTTCTTCATGTCTTCAAGACTCGGGTTTTTAAGCAAAATAGCGTCTAACTTTTTACGAATATTTTCTGATATTAAATTAGGAAGGGCGTTGGCAAGTTCGATCATTGTTTCCAGTATTTCTATTGATTTAAATAAAGGAAGGTTTTTTGTTTCCAATTATTCTATGGCATCTGGTAACTTGTGGAAATGTGTTGAGATGAGGGCGATATTCTGTTTAATGGATGCGTCTTCAAATAATGCTAGCTTGCTTGACTGAATTGCAATGGCCTCAGAACTGTCAAATTGATCAACGAAATATGCACGATTGGGAAAAAAGGCTAAAATATGCATTAACGCCGTAATTAGACAATAAAATCTGATGTCTAGTAATAAGTAAGATTAGGAAAGGGACCCTCAGGTGGTTTGAGCATGTAGAGCAGATGAACGAAGAAATGAGTGTTAAGAGAATTATGACTCAAGTGTGAATGGTATAAGTCGGGGACGCTTGTGGAAGGCATGGCACAACCAAGTGAATCAGATACTTGAGTCGGGCCATGTCAAGAGTCAGAATAATAGAAGAGTATGTGTGAACGTGAATGAGGCAAGGAGTGTGTGCCAAGACCAAGTTGTTTGGCAGTCCGTCCTATCAGCCTAACCCTGCGGAAACAAGGCATGATGGTTAGTTAATCTAAAACGCTGACAGGTGTAAATAATATTTGATTTATGGTGAGCATTCGAATATTGCTTTCCCCATTGTTTCAAAATTTATATTTCTATAATACTAACTGACTAATCCACCGGGAGACCAATAAGGATACAGTTTTGCATATTTCTGGATTTAAATGTATAAAAATTCTATTTAATCTTTGTTTTCTATATAATATTGACAAAATACATGAAATTTTACATTTGTTTTTTTTACAATCAATAGCATAAAAAAGGCACATTTGCAATACCAAATATATTGGTCCCATGTACTTATGCAATGCAATAAGGCAGGTATGGGTACCGCCGCCCTGGGAACCATTTATTGGATAACCAACACCCCTGCCGTAGATCGCCCCAAGTGTTTCGCTACGTTTGGCGACTCAGTACCCGGATGCACGGGATTAGGTTTGTCTAGGACTTGGCGGCGGATGCGTTTGCCCACCTACTGCCGGACCGGGAGAGACAACCTAAATCTCTCTTGACTTATCGCCGTGCTCAGAAAATGGATATAAATTCAGTAAAGAAGAAGATAACACTAATAATAATCTAAATGAAAATATGAAAAGAGAACAAGACACAGAAAAATAAAAGATAGCGGTCGCAACTGGGACTCGAACCCACTAGAACCTCTCGTCTTACCGGGACAAATGCCTTTACCAATTCGGCCACTGCCACCATTTATTTAAACGTCATATTTGTTAATTTCATACTTCAAATTTCAGAATTAACAATATTATCTTTGACAATTTTTTTTTCCATATTATCGGCAGCTATCTTTTTCATTGGAAACAAGTGTTCTATGAACTGGTATATAACCAGGATAGTGTCTCGGATAAATATATCCGATTTTATTTACATGTAACACCTATTGACTTTATTGTAAAAGTCTAAATGAATATTCATTTTTTATTAGAACAACTCTCTTTTTATAACTTTTGAAGGTTATTCCCATCAATGTAATATATCATTTAAGAAGGTAACACTAATAATCTAAACGAAAATATGAAAAAGAACAAGATAAATATGACGTTTAGCAGAATTGGTAGAGGCATTCGTCCGGTAAGTCGAGAGGTTCTGGGTTTATGTCCTGGTTGCGACCATTATCTTTTATTTTTCTGTGTCTTGTTCTTTTTCATATTTTCGTTTAGATTATTATTAGTTTTATCTTCTTCTTCAATAAAAATTGTACATAAAGTCGTTGTCATTGAAGCCAATGCAATCTTGTTAAAATATCTTTACATTATTGTTACAATTAAATAAATTATTCACATTACAGGAAGCTTGGCTCCCGCATAAGTTATCGACAAAATAATACGTTAAACCTTTTGGGTTAAACATCATTGTTACAAAATAAGATATCATATTTAAAATTAGCACAAAATATTAAATACAGTGGATATTTCACAATATGAGTAACTGTCGATTAGTACTACTCGTAGAGTAGCGTATATTGTCTGTTTCACCAATAAAGTAAATGCCTGTTTTTTACACACACGTTAAGGGGCAATTTGCAGTAACCGAAATCATATTTAGAGGGGGTGAAGAATGAAGTCAGCTAAACCGGCGAGTATGCCACGCGCTAGCGGACGCCGAAAGAGCAGCGAAGCCAAAGCACTAGATGGTACCCTCGAGTATGGTTTGAACATGAAACGGGCATCTTTAAAATTATCTGTGTCAAGTTGAATGTGCATGTTTTTGGTAAATTTCGATGGCAACATTATCTATTGCAGAAAGAGCTCATGATTTTATGATTCTTATCAGATGTCGATCAAACTTGTTTGATAAATCAATCGATACAATCAACAACACTGCTAGACGGTAGGCTCGTAACATGACTCGTAACTCGTAAAGCGCCATTCACATGGTTCACTAATCGCTCATTTCCGCATTTCATTCGGCCTAGTTTACTCGGAATGACACGTCTGAACATGAAATGAATCGAAAGTGCCGAACACTGCCGAATGAAATCTTCAAGTGAACCGATCCAACAATGTTGGATATTTTCAGTCGGCATCCTTCACTTGCGCGCGCATGCGCGCGGAAGAGAACAGAGTGAAACGTCTGAAACCGAGTGAACTCTCAATCAGTTTGTCTCGCGTCCTGTACGGGAAGGACCATGAAAGGACGCTATCACATCGCACGCAAAACGTCAAAATGGTATTCGTTCGGCTAATTTGTTTGCTTTTGGGAACACCTCTCATATAAATTTTTGGGTCTCCCTTATTATCCATGTATTTTATATGTTTTTTAATATATGTAAGATTATTAATTTGTAGGAAAATGTTCGTAATAAAAAAAGTAAAATCAAATTGTGTTATTATGTCATAAAAAATAAAAAGGTTTATAAGACGAAACAATACTGTTTTATTTATTTATTTTTATTTAATTGTGTCAACAAAATTTCGTAAAAATCGATGCATCTGACATGTTTTTCCTTAAAATTCGGTGCCGGACCGCGCTGGAAGTCAAACGAATTCCAGCGCGGCTGACCTCGCTCGGCGACGCTGTGGTGGGAATGGACGAGTGAACGCTTATTTCTATAGCGCCGTCTGAACATGGAATGAAACAAAATGGACGATTAGGCCGAAAAAACATGGCGTAAATCTTCACTCGAGTGAACTGTCTGATTCCAGCTTAACCGACAGATCTTACAAATCTTACCAGACCACGATGCGGTCAAAAGATTTCGACGCCTTTCTAACCATTCACCACTCTCAGACTGTAAAATGGTCTTCCTTTCAATTCGCAGACGTTCTGGGGAAGAACATTGCAAATCTTTTAAAAACTGCTTTTTTGCAGCATCAAATGATATGTTATCCATATCCGGCTTTTGACATGCATCACCATATTCGGAATCTGGTTTTAATGAATTTTGTGTTTTATTTATTGTTTTTGTTTTGTACTTATATTTTTGGTTACTAAGTTTTCTATGTTTATTTGCTTCAAAACGTTTCAAAACGTTGACATTGTTGTAGCTGAAAATGATTTTTTTTATTTTAAATTTCAACTTTTTGTATGAAGATCATTCAGTTGTTGGATGTGGCGCATCCCCAAACTGAAAGACTCCTGAAGATCTTCATACAAAAAGTCGGAATTTAAAAAAAAAAATATAAAAAAAAAACAAACAACATCAATAACATCGTTTTTCAATCCTAGCAACTCTAGCTCACTGAAAACTCACGGACCGCCACTGATAGGCGGGTATATACCGGTGTATAAATTACCCGCTGTAATAATTGTAGAGGTGGTAAAGTATCGCTGAATCTAGAAGCAAGCATTAATTGCACATTTTTACTGCGTACTTTATTCTTCCTTTTGATTTTTTTTCACCCTGCTTACTAGCGGATACCTATTTTTCTTATCTTTGTTGCCCATTCTAAGCAATAAGTATCCTCTGAAAAAAAAATACGGTTTATATAGGTCGGTTTTTGTATTGATTAGTTGATGATGAACGTACCCTACATGTTAGAAATAACGTCGTGCTCTGTCAGACTAATCATTTGTAACGTTAAAAAACCGCAATATCGAAAAATATCAAAAAAGTTTAACTAGCGTGTAAATCAAACGCGATTTTATTAGCCGGTAATAAATGTGACCGGTCATTATCGGCTATCGTCACGAACATTCGCAATACAAAACATTAGTTTTAAAAAAAAAAAATTTTACTGTCGAAACCTACACACATGTGCACATCTATCATTCTATGTCGACTAACATAACTGTATAATTAGAATTTTATGTAAAATCCCAGTAGGGCGTAAATAAATAAAACTAGTAACACGATTCTGGTGAAGGGGCCACCTAGAATATTCTATGCCGCTGGGACAACCGGCCGGCGACACAAATGGAGTTCGAGTAAAAAGGTCAACTTGGTTCTGAAATAATTCATGGAAACATAACGACTAACCATTACTGTGACCTCTTTTCTAATGTGCCAACACATTTACGTATTTTAAAATAAAATGTAAATGTAAAATTTGACGACCTCTCACTTCGAAACTATCTCGCATACTGACGGCAAATAGCTTCCGTCGCTGTTTATATAATGGCGTGAAGCAAATTATAATATGGTAATATTGAAAAACTGTTTTTATTTATTTAAGCATTGTTTTAATGCTTTTTAAAATAAATTTTTGGTCCAGCCATTTAGACAACATTGTTGTGGTGATAAAGTATATTTTAATAATTCTTTTGTATTTAGAATTAAATGATTTAATCGAACTTTAAGCTATTTTTAGAGGTTCTGTAAATATTTTTTTATACAATAGTTTTAAACATTTTAACACTTTTTGTAGTATCATCTTTTAGAAGAATAATTTATTTGTTCAAAACATAATATCGTTTTCTGATAAACAATATAGAAATTTTCTAAAAACTGCATCAAAAACCGCAAATTATGCTGCGCTTGCGGTAAGATACCCTTAAGAGGAAATGCGTGCGCCGAGAAATTTTAATAATAGGTTTTTTTTTTAAATGATGCTAATACTATTGCAGAATACTGAGCGAAAGGGACAACCGCACCTCAGATTGATAATACTTAAATAAAATTATTAAAATTGAGGTTTTTTATGTGCCTATTTTCTCTTTTAACCAGTCCTGTGCCGTAAACGCGCCGGCACGTGCGGTACTAATTTTCAATTATTTTTTAAAATGCGATTTTAACTCTTATGTATAAAAAAACTGTATGAAGAACAAGGTCAGAATCGCTTGCGCCAATATCTTTCTTGACCTAACAGTTTATTTGACCTAGACCTTCTGAATATTTTTTAAAGTAATTATCTATGACATTCAGTTGTTGATTTTTTTCCATATAAATGTAATTAATTCTTAGAAAACACCTTTGAATTGTTGGTTTTCATGTAGGATGTACATATATTGAGGTTTGTGTAGAAACAATAAAATCAGTTCATATTCGTGTAAATATATTTTTTTTTGATCTTTGTTTGCCGAATACGAGAATTTTTTTTCTTTTCGCTAAAGTTAGCTATTCTGGGAAAACTTGTAACGATATTATTATGTAATGTATATTAATAATAAGACACATTATCTGATAAACAGAAAACAATCACAAAAAAAAAACAATTTTTGTTTTTATATGGATATTTGACAAAAAGTCAGAAAGGTAATTTCGGCGCGATTTTTCCAAATACGCCCGGCACGTGACAGGTTAAAACTGCACCAATTATTAAGAATTTTTTTTACCAACTGTATCATAACAAAATATTCTACGTCTGTACATTTTGCTTTTTTTAAAATATGTTGCCAAATTTGTGTACTGAACGTCTGTTGATGGCGTTCGAACCAGACAATTTTAACGATTTTCATAGGTAACTCCTATAAGAAGTAACTTATCAAAAAAAAAGCAGCCGAACTCTTTCGACCCATCGCCTTGCACCGCAGTGGGAGGGATGGATTCATACGTCCGTCGCTCCTGGTCACATTGACCCCCAAATTCCGACCTACCCCTCACACCTTTTTCCTTTAGAACTCTCCTTAAAAGACCCTCCACACAGCATCCCCAAAGATGATATAGGCCTTAAGGGAATTTTTTCATCAGGGCCTCCTGTTTTTTTTGTTATATTATCTCCACACAGGTGGCCCTGGGGAAAATAATTTCCTTCATTACATTGGGGATGCTGTGTGGAGAGTCTTCGTAAGGAAAAGAAGGAGAGGAAGTTCTGGGAAGAAAAAAGTTATGAGGATTAAGTAGGAATCTGGGATTCAGTGTGTCCAGATCGTCCGCTGCCAAGACATGGACAAACCTCACCCCATGAACACGGGCACCCCTGCTAAGTCACCAAATGTAGCGAACCACTTGGGGTGACCTATGGCAGAGGTGCTGGTTATCCAATAAACGGTCCCCGGGGCGGCGGTACCCATTTCCGCCCCCAAAATTGTGGAGCTAATGTAAAAAAAAAATTTCAGGTGTTTGTTAATCTTACGACTAAAGTTACTCGATGAGTAGTTTTACTCGACAGTTTTATCCATCCACTAGCTGCCATTACTTGAAGTAGGTGATTCATGTCCTTCTGAAGAAGTTGGTTTTCCTCCCAGCGGATTACAAACATTGCAATTCTTCATCTTTTCCTCCAAATAGAACACTTTCTGCCGCATGTACTTAAGCGCGTCGTCTTGCTGCCGTATCTGATTCTTTAAAGCGCCGACCGTATCCTCCAAAGCGCCGAAAAGCGCTTGCGCTTCCGGTTCGGAATCGCCGACCGGCGGAGGTTCGTCCAAACAGAAGAATTCTCTAACGCTGCGATCCGTAGACAAACGCTTTACAACTGCATTCACAAAAATCTGCAAACCTCTCGCACGTTCGTCCAAGAAAACCGGATCGAAATTATTGCGAAACAAACGCTTTTCAGGTAAAGGTAGCGACAAATTACGATACTCCATCTTTAGCTTTTGATAGAGTCGTACAAAATCCGTATATCTTCGAAAAACCATCCACGATAAACCCGTTCTTGGGTCATCGATTCTCAATTTATATATTGTGAATCTAGCGCGTTCTTCCATGACTTCGTATCCGATGATCGGAATCTGCACCGGTATCGTTTGGTGGCTTAATCGTCGCAAATTCGCTAGCTGATTTTCGCTCAATATTTCGCTCCCTTGCAGCGAATTTAAACGCGAATTCGCCGGTCTCATTCTCACGTTCAGTTCATTCGGCGATATTTGAACGCTTGACGTTAAATTCAGATTCGTTCGAGCATTTGAATTCATAATTGAACTCGATAACGGGTGAATTTCTACACAAGCCATAGAATTAAGCTGAGGATTTGATTTTGAGAGTGAATTATGTAGCGTGCTTGAAATTGAGTCTATTTCGGGATATTGTACAGTCGACGATACTTCTCCGTTATTATTCTGTATATTTAAATCCACGTTTGTCTCCATTTTGGAATTTTTAGCAGATTTCAAATTGTCCATAGATTCATTTTCTTTATTTGCCGAAGTTCCGGAAGCATTGTTTAAATTATTGTTGACTTTGGACGAGGCCATTTCTGTGGTAGTTTGCAATCTTTCTCCAGCGATGTTTCTGTGGTCGACTTCAAAATTTTTCCGTTCCGTTAAACTGTTGTGGGTAACATTTTCCATGTTGTGAATCTGTATGTAATTAGAAATTTTCCTTACTAATTCATTTATTTATGTGTCCATACCTTTAGAAAGATGATAATGTGATATCTGTAAAAGGAAAAAGATCGTTATTAAAAAAATTATTATAATTTTGGCATAATTAAGATAAGACGAAATCTATTAAACGTAATAGATTATGAAAGGGGAAATATATAATGTGTCATTGTTTGTTTTATAATATACCTAACTAACTAACCATCATGCCGTTTCTCCGCAGGGGTAGGCAGAGAAGACGGACCGCCAAACAACTCGGTCTTGGCATACACTCTTTGCTTCATTCACATTCATACATCGTCTCATACATAATTTTCTATTATTCCGACTCTTGACATGGCCCGACTCAAGTATTAACACTTGATCGTGCCATGTTTTCCTCGGGCGTCCTCGACTTCTTGTACCGTTCACTTTACACTACTTTCTTCATTCATTCGCTCTACATGCCCAAACCATCTTACTCATTACGCTCACATCAGCCTTGCATTCTTTGCGGATCTCCACATTTCTCACACGATCATACCTGGTTTTACCACACATACCCCTCAGGGATCTCATCTGTACAGCATTCAGTCTATTTTCATCCTTTCTCCGCCAGTTCCATGCCTCACTGCCATACATCATATTAGGTACAAGCACTCCATTGTGGACTACTAGCTTGGCTTCTTTGGACAGTTTTTTATTGGCTCCAACGGCATTCAGTCCTCCATTAATGGAGTTACCTGTATTTATCTTTCTATCAATATCTCTATCAGCCTTCCCATCTCTTGTAATACTGTAAATAGTTATACAGGGTGGAACAGAACATTTTTGAAAAAATTTTACCTCTCAGGCCTCGACCGAATTTTATCAAAGGGTCAAAATACTGCCATTTTGCAATAAAATCCAAAAAAATGGAATAATTCTAAACATATTCGAAAACTAAAAACTGTTTTGGAAAGGTGATGAAATACACTTAATAATTTTATAATTCAAAATATACATATAATTTTAGAAATATAAAAATTTTGCACGCAAACTTTAAAAAGTTTTAAAAATGGCTCACTTTACGTTTTTTCTAAGTAAAAATATTACTGATATTGAAAAAAAAAAAAAAAACACATATTTTATTAGACAAATGTCTTGTAAACAATATTATCACCTCACTTTTTTGTGGTTTCATGTAAAAATATGGGTAAATGTTCACTACTCCGCTTACCGGATAATACGGAATTCAAAGTTCGATACACGGATACGCACGGATTTTACGGAGCGGAACATTTCCTTTGACGCAATTTCTTTGGATTTGATATTTGCGATTTTTTTTCAATCTAAATACACATGAATTACTTAGTTTAACCAGCCTAAGAACCTAATAACCTATTTTGTGCAAGTAAATAGTTGTATATTGTAGTAATTGAAGTTGTATAAGTCCCGTTTCACTTGGCCAAACGTGACTGTCAAACACTTTGCGTAAGTGAAATAATCTTGTAAAATTGAAATATAAAATGCATGTTATTTCGTCTCCCCCGACATAAATACTCAATTGTCGTAATAATAAAGCAAAATCTAACTGTTTGAATCAAAAATATTCCGTATTAACCAGTAGGCGGAGTACGAAACTATTAATAAAATATCTAATAAAAAATTCTCAAAGTAAGTCATAATTTTTTTTTTTTTCAATTATGTTCAGTAACTTTGGATTCACTGGGCCAACACTTATGAGTTGTCTTATTATTGTCTAAATAAGATTATTGTCTTTTATTTTAAATGTAATATTGTGTTGTTATTTGTATTTTTTAATATAAACTGCGCCTGCTCTCAACCCAGGAGTTCCTAATGAGACAGGCATATCACATCACCAATTGTAATAGAATTAATAAACAAATGAATTAATAAATTTAAAAAAATACATTACAAAACAACTATCATCAAATGTATTCCACAAAAGCGGGCATAATTCCGTTTCAACAATAAATTCAAAGGAAATAATCAATGAACTAACATCGATAGCCGAATTTAAAACTAATCGTGTCAAACGTCAAACATTCACAAGGTTAACTGCCTTTAGTAACCTAAGAAATTATCAGACTGAAACGACATTATGGAAAACATTCAACATAAACCATAATTGAATCCGTGTTACTTACCGATTACGGTTAATTAACGCACAGAAGCTGAGATTGGTAGTTAACAGTCTTTTTGCCAATGTTTAAAACACAAAAACATGAAAGTAAATTAGCGATAAAGCTGAAGATAAAGCGAGGCACGAAACAAACAATGAATAGAAAATAAAAAAATAAATACAAACACCATGACGGCTATGACGCCCAGTGTTGCCAATGCAATTGTTCTTAAATACCCACAACCAAAATAGGTGTTTAAATCCCTAAATTGGAGTGTACAAACTAAAAAATAAATAATAATTTATTTAACTCCACACAAAAGGCCCTGAAGAAAATCATTTCCCACAGGGCCTATCTCATCTTTGAAGATACATACGTCACAAATACACGAGCATTATACTAGACAAAATAATAAATTGTACACAAATTAATGCTGTTAAGACTGAAAGTGGCAAGAGAAGCATTGGCCACGAGGGTGTTCAAATATATAATCTCCTTCCAGATAACTTAAAAATGGAGAAAAGTATAAATATATATTTTAATAAATATTGTTTAACCTTAAGTTGATAGAACAACATTAATTTGACTGCTTTGTATTTAATTTAATAAAGTGAAATGAAATTTTAATTTCTTTTAACTTAATAACTTAATAAAAATCTGCTGGGTGTGGGGTCTTTTTAAGGAGGGGAAGGGGTGAACATGGGTCTTGAAGAGACCCAGTTTGTAGGAAGAAGGGAGTACAGAGGCCGGCAAATCATTTCACAGCCGATCTATTCAACTCCAGAATTTTCAATTATGTAGTAATTTTTCGGATTTTCTCTTTCATTATGGCTTAAAAGAAATTGGTTTACAAAATTACTGTGAAACAAAACGAAATTATTGTAAATTCTCACTTATAATTATAAATATTGTTTTTAAATTGGTGCTTAATTGAAATGCTCTTTCAATTAGTTACGTTAGTTCTCTTATTATTGTAGGATCCTCGCATTTTCCACAAATTTGGGGAATTCTCCATGAATTAGCAACCCCGATGACGGCCGTGGAGTACCTGTTGCCAATATAAAAATACTTGATGTAAAAAATAATGTTGTCACTTTTAATGGATTAGAGTATTTATTTAGGAGTTTATTTATAGTGGAACAGTTACAAAACTCGCTCTCAAATTTCGGGGATTATACGTTTACCGGAAATATTGTGAAACCAAACACGACAGACATTTGAGTGTTGTATTATATTCATTAATTAAATATTAATAATAATATACAACGGTATAAATAATACGTACAATCTTAGTATATAAATATTAATACTTCTTTGTTTGTCTTTATGCATTCCTAAGCCATACATATGCATTCCTAAGCCATGATATTGATATTTTACAGATTTACGTAATAGGTACAAAACCATGTAATTTATTTAAAATACCTTACAACTTATATTTAATGTACTGTGTAAATCTTATAAACAAATAAATAAATATGGTTGCGATGAAACTTTGGGGATTTGATGCGCGCATGCCCGTGTTAGTTTCTATGCATAATAGTGAGCTCTGGCATCATGAAATTATTTCATATATAGTTCATCCGATTGCGATGAACCTTTGGTAAGTCACTGTGCGCACGCGAGTGAAGATTTCTATTTATATACCGGTGAGCTTTGGTTGTTGAAATTTGTATTAAAAAATTGCAATACATGACATATGAGTTGTTTGAAAAATAAGTGTATTTCATATTGTTTAGCGGCAGAAAGGGAAGGAGAGAGTGGCAGGTGAACTCGGGAGGGGGGAGGGGAACAGGGGAATCCGGGAAGGTAGAAGGGAAACGCGGTATGGGAAGGGATCAAGGGGAAGGGAAGTGGAAGGGGAATGGTTACGAATTGGAAAGGACACGCAGGGAGAAACAATTAATTTATTTAGGTAACATTATAACCAGGCCGGGAACTCGCTAGTATTAAATAATACATCAATCGAGTGTATTTCATATATGGTTTTATAACGTAGTGTCGACCTGTAAATTTATTATCACCGTTCGTAAAATTTGTGAGTGCATTAAGTAACTGTTCAACTATAGAAATCCACGATAAAAATTACTCAGTTTCGATAATAAATCTTTTATGATTTATATATTATAGTTTTTATAATTACTATGGCCGAATGGTAACGAAATTTAGCAAAATTTACTGATAATTATACTGGCCCAACGCCCACGTTTTTTATTATCATTTTGGGTCGATATTTCATTATGTTATCATAGTGAATGAAAAATTATAATTAAGATTATACTGTCTGAAGAGGCCACGGTTGTAGCAAAACCCGGTCGGCATAAAGTATAAACAATAAAAGTGGTGTTTACAAAGTTATTGTTTTATTTTAAATTATACCCATCACAAAGGAACTGCTTCATACGAACAAATATAATCAAATAATTTTAGTCCGCCTCGGCCCAGGAGGAGGACTAAGAAATACAATGTCTGTACTCAAATTCACCATTATATTTTGTATGTACAATTATTTTTAGTCGCTAAAATAAAATAAAAATTCACAAATATAAAATTTTAACTAATTTTCGGATAGTGTGGATGCAGCACAAGCATTTAAATCGCCATCTTGGAATCCTACCAACTGAATAACAATATAGAATACATAAAAAATAAAAATCAAAACTGTCAAATTATTTTGTTGAAAAATTGTTTGTTGCGACATAAATTCAAAGAATGAATAATATAACAATTAATTATTATTAACAATGTGATAGACTTGAACATTATTACAATATCCTTCTATTGTGAATTCGTGATTTTAAAAAGGAATCATGGATATGATCGATTTGGAAGCCGATAGCGAATTTGTTTCAACCGACAAACTGTCTTGTAAACTATGCAGAACCGAGAAATTTAAAACGAATGCAAGATTATTCAAACATCTGTTGAATTCCCACAAAGATGCATCAACAATTTGCAGATTTTGTCAGAGAACCTTCTTTTCAAAGCAGGAGTATATCAACCATGCCTCAAAACATTCAAACACCAAAAGCCATGTTTACAAATGTTCAATTTGTCCCCAATCTTTCTTCAGCAAAGCTTTTCTGTTAGAACATCAGAAAAAACACAGCTCTATCAGTAATTATGTCGATGGATTTATGCATAAAGTTAATAAAGTCGATACTGATAATAATGCCAAAAGCAAATTGGTTAATAAATATGAGAAACATGCGATTAAAGTCACTGATAATGATGAAGAAAAGTTGCTTATTGTAACTGATAAAGATCCTTTTAGTTCTGTCGGTGATTACGTCAACCGATCGATGCGGAAAGCTGAGAAATTTGACGGTACCATTACTAAACCTAAAAGGAAGTATATTAAAGTTAAAAGAGGGCCCGCTAAAGTTAGAAAAGGTCAGTCGGGCAGCGTTAAAAGATCCACGGTCGTCAGAGACAAATTAATGGAGTGTCTAGAAGGAATTGTAGATCACAATAATACCGTGAAGCGATACTTCGAAGACGGAACAGAGATGGATATCTTTGTCGAGAAACCTGAAAAAACGCCTTTACCGTTGCATTCAATAGAGGAAAAGAAAGATCGGATATCAGTCGCAAAGACTTTGCAAGAAATTTCAAAAATGGACCATTCTTTAAACATGCTCGCTTGCGAAGAGTGCGATCAACTGTTTTCAAGTGAATCATTTTTAAATCGGCACATGGCGGCACATACCAAGCGCAATTTGAAGTATAAATACGTGTGTAAATACTGTGGCGTGCGATATTGCGCGCCGAAAGGTTTGTTTGCTCATTTTTCAAAATTCCACAAGAATGAGACACCCTTTTCTTGTGAGATTTGCAGTGTTACATTTGTTAAGAAGGTGGATTTCTCAAGCCATATACAATCTGAACACAATGCTGATGGAATTATCAAGTTTTTAGAAGATGGACTTATTGCTTATGTTAGCAAATGTAGAATTCTTGCAGAAACAAGTTCGGAAATTGACGGAGATTCGACGAAAATTTGTGATTTGGATAAGACCGAGAGTGAGAATACTGTTGTTGAAGATAATGACGAGATCGACGAAGGAAAAAGCAAAGTTTCAAGTGGAGAATTGAATCAAGGAAAGGTTGAAGAGTTGAAACATTGGAAAGGTGGTTTATTGAAGCATTGGGAAGGTGGTGGTGATAATTTAAGCACTGAAAAAGGTACTAAATTGAGCACTAGTGTAAAAGGCGACAATTTGAACCCTGAAAAAGGTGCTAAATTGAGCACTAGTGTAAAAGGCGACAATTTGAACCCTGAAAAAGATAATAATTTGATGAGCAGTGGAAAAGGCGATGATTTGAACCCCGAAAAAGGTAATACTTTGATGAGCAGTGAAAAAGCCGATAATTTAAACCCTGAAAAGGGTGATAAATTGAGTCCAGGAGGCGATGATATACGCTCTGAAAAGGATGATAGTTTGAATCTTGAAATAGTTTATGTGTTAAACCTTGGAGATGAAGAAATACACCCTGAAAACAGTGAGAGCTCAAGAAAAGGTGATGAAGTGTCCCTTAAAATTGATGAAGATAAAAATTCTAAAAAAGGTGATGACCTCGACCACGATAAAGGAGAAAAATTGATCCCTAGCGATAAGTTGAACGATAATGATGATATTGTGAGTCCTGAAAAACTTGACGACAAAACCAGTAAAAATGATAATAACTCAAGTTTAGATACAAATAATGACATGAGTATTGAACTAGTGGGTGCTTTAGGCCTTCGTAAAGTTGACATCTCGGAGAACATTGAAAAATTAAGCCCAGAAAAACGGAGTAAACGCAATCAAGAATCTCCAACAAAAGTAAAAACAACAAAAAGACCAAAATTCTCTATAGAAATTAGCGATACCGAAGAATCTAGTTGGGATGAAATCGATGACGAACCGTTGTCCGTAATTCGCAAGTTGAAAAGTTTTAAAACAGTGAAAAAAACACAATTCGAGCGCTGTGATATTTGCGATATCAAATTAAGAGCAGGTTCCATGAAGAAACACAAAGAACGACATTCCAGTAATCAACGTTTTCATTGCCATCTTTGCAAATTAAGCATGAAAGAAGAATATAAATTTCATCTGCACATGAAAACGCATTTCCAACACGATAAGTTCCTTTGTATTTGCGGCGTTAGATTACCGAATAAGCAATCACTAGACGAACATAAAAGAATCGTCCATGCAAAAGACAATCAGATGCAGAATTTAACAATGATTCGGTCTGTTGGCAATCTTATAAAACACGGTAAGTCGTCTAATTTACAATCGTCCCAAGTCTTGGTTAAAAAGATCAACGAAAAGCCTAGAGTTTTTAACGTGCAATCTTCCCAAGGAAAAGTAGCGGACGCTGTAAAAAATTTTATACAAAAAGTAGATTCGAGAGCATTTGCTGGAAGTGTGAATCGGAGCTTGTTTAAAGAAACGGCACTGAATTTTAGCCACGTTGTTTCACCTGTCACTGATAAAAAGAAGATGAACTTTACAATAAAGATGATTTCGTCACAAGAAGCTGAGAAACGTAATAATAAAATCATTATTAAACCCGTTCCAGCTGTTAACGTGAAGGCTATAAAACCAACATTTCAACATTCAATAACCGATGGTTTTTCAAGGATTGTTAAAAAAACTGACGGATTTGATGCAAGATCATTCTCATCGGTGTCTCCTGATGTTGGTACAGTCGCAAAGCAGGTCGGTAAGCGAAAATATCTGAAGGTAAACACGGAAGAGTTGATAAAAAGTGCTACCAAATCTTTGCAAATCGGCCAAAGCGTTAAAGGATTACATCTTGTTACTGCCAATCCTTTGGCGCATCTTATCGGAAATACTCCTGTAAGTGAACCAAGTAAACCTCCAAGTAGACAGGGTAAGAGTTTTGATTATCAGTCTATTATCCAGAAGTCTCTGATGAATCAGATGTAGTGATATACAAAAAACAGAAATTAACAGTTTGTTTAAAGTCAGAGTGCTTTGTAAAGAAGTCTGTTTGACCGGAGATGTGAAATGTTCGTAATTGCTGAGGATCGTGACCCCTGCTCCAATTTCTCGCGGCGCTGCGCTCGTTGAGAGCCAAGGACTCCCTAGTACCGGATGCCATTGATACTTTGTCACTTCAGCGCATTGGTGACCTTCCTCTGCTTCTTCTGCCAAACACTGCGGCCAGTGATTATAAGTTTTTCTAAGTTGGAGTCCTCAGTTTGTCGAGCAACGCGTCCGAAGTATCTTAAGATACGTTGTAGGCAAATAGTTGATAGCCTATCGTGAATGCATAGCTCTTCCGGAATGGACACATTTGCTTCATAAATGCAGTGAAATCCGATATATAGAAGTCTCTACTGGACCAAATAATAGAATGCATTCCGGAATTTGACTACATAAGACAATCTAAGCAACTAAATGCACTACAAAATCCAAAATTCAGAAGTTAGAGTTAGTCCCTACTCTACTAAATGCAGTGAAATCCAAAATACAGAAGTCTATTGGATCAAATACAGCAATAAATACTGGATTTTGACCACATAAGACAATCTATTCAACTAAATGCACTACAAAATCCAGAAGTTAATACGGAAGTCCCTAATCGAATAAATGCAGTGAAATTTAAAATACAGAAGTCTCTACTGAATCAAATAATGCAATAAATACTGGAATTTGACCAAATAAGACAATCTATTTAACTAAATGCACTACAAAATCCAGAAGTTAATACGGAAGTCCCTTATCGAATAAATGCAGTGAAATTTAAAATACAGAAGTCTCTACTGAATCAAATAATGTAATAAATACTGGAATTTGATCAAATAAGACAATCTATTCAACTAAATGCACTACAAAATCCAGAAGTTAATACGGAAGTCCCTATTTGAATAAATGCAGTGAAATTTAAAATACAGAAGTCTACTGAATCAAATAATGCAATAAGTACTGGAATTTGACCAAATAAGACAATCTATTCAACTAAATGCACTACAAAATCCACAATACAGAAGATCGTGGTTATACGGAAGTCCCTACTCAACTAAATGCACTAAAATCCAAAATACAGAAGTCTATTGAATCAACTAAGATATAGAACTTGTATGTGTTTATTATTGGAGTTTCTGATAAACTATAAATTTATCTTTATATAAATTTATTTATTTCTGATAATCAAAACCTCCTCAACCGATTCTTTAGAAATTTTGTACACTATTTCCTTACATGAATGACCAGATAACGCTTGGAGATTTTTATTTTATTTTTCATAATTATTAATTTTACAATAACAAATTGGCCCATTTTTTAAATGAACATCGGTGTTTTCCCTTCCAAATGTCACCAAAAATTTAAAAAATCGAAAAAAATTTCATCCCAGGGATACCTTAGAAAAGTGGTTATCTAATGATATCATTTTTAATTTTTAATTTCAAATGATCCAGTCGTGAGTTATACTGTTCACCGGTGGACAACTTTTTTTTGAAAAAATGTCCACTGAAGATTTGCTGCCTTCGGCTAAATTATTTATATTTTGTTTTAAAAAATAAGGAAATATTTATTTTAGATTTTCACGGCCAAAAGCATTTTTGTTGTTTTTTTTTGGGGTGTTATGCCGTGTTGTGCTACCTCCTTCTTTATCCGACGTTTCGGACAGCGTTGCAGTGTCCATCATCGTTCATACACATCGTCGGATCTGCCCTGATGATAGACACTGCAACGCTGTCCAAAACGTCGGCTAAAGAAGGAGGTACCGCAACACGGCATAACACCCCAAAAACAAACAACGAAAATAAGGAAATATTGTTTATATGTTGTACTATAATGTTACTTTCAATTAAACAAATTTGTATTACCTGTAGCGTCTAAAAAAATCTTAAAAATGGGCCTTTTTTACGCCGAATTAATATTATCCCCACCTTACCTTTATTACCTCTTAAAAATATGAAATATCTGAATTAAAAAAATCGGCAATTTTTTTACAATTGAGTTTTTGTTTATCGATTGTTTTTTTCTTGTAAACTGAAGGAATACCACAAAATGATTTTGCCCTAACTATGTAATGTAAATATAATGAAATTTATAAATGTGTAGGTATATAATTTGTAAGCATTTTGATTGGCTTAAATTTAAAATTGAAAACGGCCCGTTTACGCTTTTTTTAAAGTCTTTTTAACCACTGGAGCGACAGAGCAATTAAAATATTATTTCTCGGATTGCTAAAGGAGATTTTTCCGCCCACATTAAAAAAATCATAACTCTGAATTTGAATATGGATGCATACAAACTGATTATAGTTCTATGTAACCAATGAATTCCCCTATTTTTTGTCTATTATCACATATTTGTAGGATTTATAAAAAAAATATAATTATATCTTTAACCTTAAAACATTTTAAAGAATCTAGAGAATATTTATTTTGTTATATTTTGAATGTACAATGTATTATATAGTTATTTTAATAAAAAAATTTTTTTTGAAAATTTGCCACATTTTGGCAACAAAGCAATCCGAGGTTTTGTAAATAGTGCCATAATCTGGCTCGAGTGGTTAATGTAGAAAATTAAGTTCTTTATAAAATGATCTTAAAACATTTAAATATTTGTGCCTGACCCTGAAAAAATTGTTTTTTTGAGTAGAAATTTTAATTTATATAATACTAGCTGACCCGGCAAACTTCGTACCGCCTCAGAATCAATAAATGTTGTGTTTAATTTATTAGCTGAAATAAATTATGTTTTTATTAAGTTAAAATAAATAGGTACCTACTCTAAGTTCAAAAAATTAAATTGAGCTGTTGACTAAGCACGAAATGTTCGGCACACTACACCACTGGCAGTTCGAATTGATTCAAATTATGTCGACCAACGCACATTATTTGAAAAGCCGTTCCATACAAAATATATGAAAAAATTAATTTTCTTCATAATTATTTTTCCCGTGATTTTTTCTGATGTTTTAATAGTTATTCTGTTAATCGGGACGGAGACAAATCCAACAAATCAAAGATCATAAAAATCGGTTGAGCCGTTCTTGAGTTATAAATGGTGTAACTAACCCGACTTTGTTTTATATATTAAGATATAGGACAAATTTGTGATATGATGTCTTTTGTGATATATAAATTGGTTATTTGTAATTTAAATTTGAGCCAATCAAAATACCTTTTTATTTCTTTTTCTTGTTATTTTTTATTCTTTTTAGTTTTGTATATAAAAGGCCGCAGCCGTTCCTTTTAAAAGAAATTAATTTTATTTAATCTAATTTTTTAATATAAATTTGTTTCTAATTGTCTAAGACTTGAAAAGAATACTATGTACCTACGTATTAATCATTTTTTTTTTTTTTTAATTTAAATAAAGATTTTTGAAAACAATACGAAGTTTTAATTTTTTAACATTGAATAAAAATATAATATTTGCTCATAAGATAAATAAAATATTAGTTTTTTTTATGTGATAATGGCACAATTTGACACATTCCAACTTCCTGGAGTCAGCGAGACTATGGCATCCCTTATTTATCATGTGATTTAAAACAATAAATTTGCATGAAAATAATTTCCCTCAGGGTCTAAGTATCTTTGGGGATGCTGTGTGGAAGTCTTTTTAAATCAAGGAAGTATTGATGAGGGGTGGGTAGGAATCTAGTGGTCAATGTGTCCAGGAGTGAAGTATGAATTTATCCTGTTCCGATCCGGCCCGCCATGCAGACGCATCCTCCGCCAAACATCCGAAGAAATAAAACAAACATGTTTGGTAACTCATAAAAACTTTATTTAAAAAAATCTCACAAGTCTATTTACATGTTATTTATTTTCACAGGTTATATTGACTTGATCAAGCCACCATGGGTCGTTGTTGTATATATTAGTATCTGTTGTATATATGTTGGTATATCAGTTGTTCCTTATCCTAGCTTAGATATGTCGAGCTTATGCATATATAATCCATAGATAGGGCGTGAGCATATATATCAGAAATATTACAAGTTTTGTCTTTGGTTTTAACATGCAGTTTTTTTTTTTACAATATCTATACAATATCCACATAGGAGGCTCTGAGGATATTTTTTTTTCATCTTTTGGGATGCTGTGTGGAGGGTATTTTTAAGGAGAGGAAGGAGAGTGTGAATGAAGCGAGGAGTGCATGTGTGAAGTATGTTGCGGTAGGTAATTTCCCTCGGGGCACACGTCATTTTTGGGGATGCTGTCTGGAGGGGATTTTTATGGAAAGGAAGGAGAGTGAGAATGAAGCGAGTAGTGTATGTGAGAAGTATGTTGCGGTAGGTAATTTCCCTCTGGGCACACATCATCTTTGGGGATGCTGTCTGGAGGGTATTTTTTAGGGAAAGGAAGGCGAGGAAGTTCTGGGAAGGAAAAAGTTAAGAGGGGTGACCAACACAAGACCTAGACCAGGAATGCCCAACTTGAATATTTCTTGCGGCTCAAAATGAATTTATCAACTTTCTACATTTTAAATTTCTCTCTTGATCTCTTTGGATCACTCTTGTTTCTGTCTGTTATTTGTATAATTTCTAATTGCCTGAACTTTTGTCAGAGTCAATCATTTCTAAGGACTTTTTTATTTAAATTCTGAATGAAATATGTGGTAACAATTATTTATTCTAAACAGTAAAAATTATATAAAAATAGCAAATCAATTTTATTACGTATATAAAAATAAATATATGTAAAACTATACAATTACGTTACTGTTACTTATAAATTTTCTTATTTATTATTAAAAAAACCATTGGTTTTAATCTCTTTAAAAATTTCAATCATCCACCACTTTTCTAAACATTTAATATTATTAACTAACTAACTAACTAACCATCACGCCGTTTCCCCGCAGGGGTAGGCAGAGAGGACGGACCGCCAAACACCTCGGTCTTGGCACACACTCTTTGCCTCATCCACATTCATACATCGTCTCATACATACTCTTCTATTTTTCTGATTCTTGACATGGCCCGACTCAAGTATCTGATTCACTTGATCGTGCCATGTCTTTCTCGGACGTCCTCTACTTCTTATACCATTCACACTTGCATCATATATTCTCCTTACGCTCCTTTCTTTGTTCATTCGCTCTACATGCCCAAACCATCTGAGGGTTCCTTTCTTAATTTTACTCATTACGCTTACATCAGCCTTGCATTCTTTTCGAATCTCCACATTTCTCACACGATCATACATGGTTTTACCACACATACGCCTCAGGGATCTCATTTCAACAGCATTCAGTCTACTTTCATCCTTCCTCTGCCAGTTCCATGCCTCACTGCCATACATCAGGGTAGGTACAAGCACTCCATTGTGGACTGCTAACTTCGCTTCTTTGGACAGTTTTTTGTTAGCGCCAACAGCATTCAGTCCTCCATTAATGGAATTACCTGCATTTACCCTCCTTTCAATGTCTCTATCAGCCTTCCCATCTCTCGTAAACATACTACCCAAATACACAAACTCATCCATCCATCATAATATTATTACATATTTCTATTTGTCAAATTAACTGACAGGTAATTATTAACTGTCAGTTTATACTTAGAGATAATAACTGACAGTTTGTATATATAAGAGTTAACTACAGTCCCCCCGGCGGGTCCGGGATTTTGAAGCGATTTTGCCCCTAATGTATAAAGAAATTGTATGAAGAACGAGGTCAGAATCGCTTGGGCCATTCTCGTTCTTGACATAGCAAAATACTGGACAGCATTTGGCCACTCTGAAAAATTCAAATTAATTGCCATGACGCGCCGGGCACTAAAGATGGCGGACAAAATGGCTGCCGCTTGATAATATGAACGCTGTCATATTCGAAGTCTATATTTATTCATTGTTTTTGATATAAATCCATTGTGGAAAGCATAGATTTGAGTGATTATAAGGAAGTTCGTTTTATCTACATTATTTTGATGTAATTTTTGTATTGTATCACAAAATAAATGTAAAAAAAATTTAATTCGTAAGAAAGGTGAACTGTCAAATATTTTATGTCGTATTGAAAAAATATATTTTTTGTATGCTGGCTTTCAACAAGATGGGTCCAACAGACCTAGCTATAAAAGCTCAAGTATTATTTGGTTTGGCGTATTTCGGCATATCAGTTACCGTACGTTCCCAATGGGAATGTATGACGAGCGATATGCTGAAGTAGGCCAAGCCAAATAACGCTTGAGCTTTTATAGCTGTGTCTGTTGGACCCCTAATTGTGTAAACACCATTAGTAAATTTTACAGGAGGAGATTTTCTTTTATTATTTCAATGAAACATTACGAAAGGTGTTTAAGATGAAGCTATTTCCGTAAATATGAAGGTCTCATTAGTTTAAATAATTCTTAGTTAAGTGATTAATTATAGTTTTTGATACCTTATTTTTAATTTTAACCTCTTGCGTCCTGGAGTCCACTGTATAGTACCTGGGTTATTCTTTTTTTCCTGACAAAATTACTATTTTTTTTACACTGATTATACTTTACATAGACAAATAATAGTAAATTCTACCGCCAGGATTGATCAGCTGTGGCATTTTATAACATTATTATTCAAAACCACAGACATATTATTCATAGACTTGAGAATCAGGGAGAGGGGTAATAACCATCTGTAGCGGGGCGGAGAGGGATGAGTTGACGGTAACGATATGTGATTCGTTAATCCTTCAATACGACAGTATATAGGCATCACGCATTATAATATCACCATTTAGCTCTTAAAAGTAAAATCTGCTTTTGAATGAATAGACCTTTTTACATGGGAGCGCGAATTGTTCGCCCGGTTTGAACAAACTTGTGTAATCCATATAAAATGAAGAAAGGTTCGCTTGTTTTGAGAGTCGAATATTTTGTTACCGTGTTAAGTTAAGACACTTTTACAAATGTTTCATAATTTACTTATCACAGTAAACTGCAACGTGCACACGACGGGACCGGGAATTTCGCTTCATGTCTAATTTCTCTTCTTCATCTGAATAAGCTTAAAATAATGACAAATAATGCCTGCATATGGAAGGTACTACGACAATTGGGTTTATACTCTTTTTCACTTCTATTTTTACATGTTTTAATAGCACAAGTTACCATTTTTGTCGTGTTATTTCGTAAAATGTACCGATAAGAGCTCGACGCTAGTCCGCACAAGAATGATGACGTCACATTTTCTAGATTCACGCGTACCTATACGCCAGCCCGGCCGGTTCCATGGAACCCAGAATTAAGGAGGGGGAAATAATACGCTTTTATCACTTAGGGCAGGTCTATACATATTCATATGTCTATGTTCAAAACGTATTTTGAAGTCTTGCCAAGAGCACTGTTTGAAAATGGCGTCCGATTATTTTTCTCACCCGGGTTAGTTATTAGATTACTTTTGATATGTGGAATAAATTAATGAAATTGAGATTGATTATATTTATAAGAGAAACATATTTACTTGTAAGATTATTCAATAAATATATATTGTTTGTAAAGTAATACAATTATTCAAAACAATAGTAGGTACGCTGTAGTGCACCTCAGGTCAGTATGTGACGTCTAATGTTTGTTTTTGTTCTTTCAGTTGCTCAGAATATCCTCAATTTGGGCGATGATGAAGTTTCTGATGGTCTAAATTTAATGTAATATTTTTTTACGTGTTAATAATCGTTTTCAAATGTACCATACTATTAGATTTGTGTAGAATTTTATGTAAAAATATAATTTTTTTTATTTTTATTTTATTTTTTTCAGTTTTTATTATTTTAAAAAGTACCTTCAAAACGTCTTAGGATATCTAATGAGTCCTAAAACTATTAAATTTTTGTTTTTATTTGTGATTTTAGACTTTTTTTCGTTTTGAATTGCATTTTTTTGGTCTATGTTGTGACCTGAGGTACTCTACAACGTACCTTCTGTAATTAATTAACTATGGACAAAAAAAAAATTAAAAAAATAATTTGTTGTTCTTTTACATTTATAATGTAGAATAACACCAATTTTTTTTTTTCTGGTGCTTGTATTAGTCCCGGGTCTCATGAGGTTAAAATGGAGATGGAACAAGAGTTAACTACTGTCAGTTTATACATGCAAGGGATAATAACTGATAGATTATAAATATAAGAATTAACATATATGCGATAATAACCGACAGTTTATAAACATAAGAATTATCCATTGTCAGTTTATACATGGAAGACAGAATAACTGACATTTTATAAAAGTAAAAGTTAACATGTAAGGTATGAGATAACTGTCAAATTCTTAAAGTAAGAGTTAGAGTAATACATGTATGTATGAGTTAATAACTGCCAGTTTATAAGTACAGTATAATTTATTTATTTATTTACACATATACGGCATAACATGTGCCATTAACATAATTGACATAACATATAAATAGTACAACAACATGAAGAATAACAGTATAAATGTAAGTTGTAAATAATCTCACTAATCCGGCACTATTAAAAACCAGAGGGTGTCGGATTATTGGAATGTTCGGAATACTGGATTATATAGAGAAAATAAACATTATAAATAAAACAAAATATTTCATAAAGAGAATATAATGTAGGTACATATTTGTTTTCTTGTTTGACAGGTTTTATTGTAACTGTAATATATCTCAAATCTGCTTTCGGACTTCTTTAAAATGTTCATTTTATCTTTCAAATCTAGTGTCTTGTGTTTCCGTTTATTTGACATTTTTAATTACACACGATTCTCACTTCAAAACTTATATTATACTTTATACCTACATAATTTACAAACTAAAAACAAAAACAAAAATTAAAAAAAAAAAATAAAAGGCTCAGAGGGGCGAGGGAGGCGTGAGCGGAGGGTGCCGGATTATTGGACGTATCGGTCTAGTGAAGTGCCGGATTAATGAGATTGTACTGTATTACAGTTAACTAATGTCAGTTTATACATGTAAGGGATAATAACTGATAGATTATTATATATAAGAATCAATAATAAGAGTTAACATGTATGATAACTGTCAGTTTCTTAAATTAAGAGTTATCTACTGTCAGTTTCTTAAATTAAGAGTTAATAACTGTCAGTTTATACAATTTAGATTAGACAATTTATAAATATAAGAGTTAACACATGTGTGAATGAGAAAATAACTGACAGTTTATAAATATAAGAGTTAAATACTGACAGTTGACATGTGTAAGAGATAATCACTGACAGTTTATAAATATAAGAGTTAAATACTGACAGTTGACATGTGTAAGAGATAATCACTGACAGTTTATAAATATTACAGTTAACTACTGTCAGCTTTTATGTACATGTAAGCGATACTATCATTTTATGAATATAAAAGTTAACATGTAAGACATTAAAAACTGACAGTTTCTATATGTAAGAATTAATTACTGTCAGATCATACATGGAAGAGAAAATAACTGACAGTTAATTAACGTTTGTTTATACAAGTGAGAGAAAATAACTGACAGATTATAAAGTGAGAGATAAAAACTGCCAGTTTAACAAATGAGGTTTTATAATTGATAATTCATACAAGTAAGAGATAACAACTGAAAGTTTATAATATTAAAATGACAGTCTAAATTTTTTAGATTAACAAAAAATATCAGAAACTTATTACGTATTTCCAAAGATAAATTTCCAACACCCATAACAATATATTAAAGATCGTAATAAGGTCTGTCAATAAGGACGCTTGATTTTAAAACGTAAATAAAACAAGTTGTGTGTGAGATATTTACTCAATTTTTTATTTATTTAAAAGAATATTTTATGGCAATAAATATGGAATATAAGGTCTTTGAAATGTCCGCCTTGAAGACATGGTTATCGCGACAGTCATTGAAAATTGGTCCTCCCGAATATTTGCCACCAAGCTAAGCCGCGGCGGACATTTAAAAGATGTAATATTCCACACTTAATTGCCATAAAATATACTTTAAAATAAATAAAAAATTGAGTGGATATCTCACACATAACTCGTTTAATTTACATTTTAAAATCGAGCGTCCTTATTGAAACACCCTATAGAACTTAAAAGTCTAAGAACTTTTTTCATTGGAAACCTTCAACAATTTCCTAAACATCCTTATAGAAAGTGTGTATTTTTGGGTGCCAACAGTTAACTGACAGTGTCTATCATATTAACTGACAGTTTCTATCACATTAACTGACAGTTTCTATCATATTAACTGACGGTTTCTATCACATTAACTGACAGTTTCTATCACATTAACTGACGGTTTCTATCACATTAACTGACAGTTTCTATCATATTAACTGACAGTTTCTATCACATTAACTGACAGTTTCTATCACATTAACTGACAGTTTCTATCATATTAACTGACAGTTTCTATCACATTAACTGACAGTTTCTATCATATTAACTGACAGTTTCTATCTCTTAAGAATCGTTCGCACTGGGAGAGTAGTTTAGTCGAATAGTGAGTATATTAGTAACTAAACGTGTCCGAACACCACTGTTTTAGTAGAGTAGGTTAGTCAGCTCTTAAGTACATTGAATCCATTTGGTTCTATTATTTCGGCGAGTAGAGCCCCCCTCCACGCGTCCCTGGGACGAAAATGCTACTCTAAAACCGCAGTCCCCCCCGGCGGGTCTGGGTTTTTTAAGCGATTTTGTTCCTTATGTATAAAGAAATTGTATGAAGAACAAGGTCAGAATCGCTTGGGCCATTCTCGTTCTTGACATAACAAAATACTGGATAGCATTTAGCCACTCCGAAAAATTCAAAGTAATTGCCAATGACGCGCCGAGCATCAAAGATGGCGGACAAAATGGCTGCCGCTTGATAATATGAACGCTGTCATATTCGGGGTCTACATTTATTCATTGTTTTTTATATAAATCTATTGTGGAAAGCATAGATTTGAGTGATTATTAGGAAGTTCTTTTCATCTACATTATTTTGATATAATTTTTGTAATATATCACAAAAGAAATGTTATAAAAATTGAATTCGTAAGAAAGGTGAGAACTGTCAAATATTTTACGTCTTATTGAAACAAAATATTTTTTGTATGCTGGCTTTCAACAAGTTAATCTCTTTTTGTGTCCATGGTTTACTTATTTTCATCTCACTAATTTATTCTTCCACCTCTTCCAAAATAAGCATCACAATCAGATTTTTGGCGTATTTACTTTGTTAAGAATTTTAGAGTAGCATTTTCGCACCAACGGGACGACATATTGCGCGTGTCTGCAGCTATGAATGAACTGTGCATGTCAGTGCGCAGGGGAGGGGAACTCTATTCGCCGAAAAAATAGAACCAAATGGATTCAATCTACTAATGAGCTGACTAGCCTGCTCTACTAAAATTGTGGTGTTCGGACATGTTTAGTTACTAATATACTCGCTACTCGACTAAAATACTCTCCTAGTCAGAACAAGGCATTAGAGACAAGGCATTAGAGACAAAATACTATCACTTTAAAAAAACAGTTTGTCTTTATAGATATATTTCATAATTTTAAATAAGACAGAATATAAATTAACCAAAAAAACTTATATTTAACATAATTATGTGGACCAAAAAATCGTACCTAACCAAAAAGCCATGTACACGGTAAACAGAAATCGATGCAAAAAATTGATAATGTTATAAAGGAGATGAAATGTTAATTAAAAAATTATATTTCACAATTGTCTATGAAATTATTCATTAAAATATTTATGTAATAAGAAACAATAATTTGTTCATTAACACTTCAGAATAATTTGTTCGTTTTGAGTTCTAAAAGAAATCGTTGTGTCTCCATTATTATCATGAGAAATTTGATCTAAATGGCGTTAGAAAGAGAAAACAACAAGCATTATATTCAAATCTAAAAGTTAATCACAAAATAATTGAAATGTACAACCTTTATAAGGAAACAATGTTTTCGACAGCAATTTGAAAAAAAATTATGAAACTTCGGATATTTTTTATTAATTATTTTGACGCTTGGGCGGACATGCAATTTTAATAGGGTTTTTAGATGGCAAATTTTTCCCTATCGAAAAAACACAGGATCTTTAAGTCTATAATAGCAAGGTAACTTTTTAAAATACCCACATGAGGTAAAAATTGCGAGGCGCATATGACGCCGTTCTATTTGTATAAAGAACATTAACTTTGAATTCAGTAATTTAAATGATTCCTACTTCATGGAAAATAAGAATCTAGAAAATGAAAAAAAAAAATGCATGAAAACCTTTTTCGTTGTTTGTTTTTGGGGTGTTATGCCGTGTTGTGCTACCTCCTTCTTTAGCCGACGTTTCGGACAGCGTTGCAGTGTCCATCATCAGTGCAGATCCGTACACGGCATAACACCCCAAAAACAAACAACGAAAATGCTTTTGGCCGTGAAAATCTAAAAACGTATCACGCATGAAAACCTGTTCAGACACAGCTATAAACCGCGAGCAGAATCTGTTGAACCGCGAGCGCTTATATTTTGTACCGTTCACACGACGCTATCAAATATTTCTTCCTATGTTAGGAGAGGGGGACAGATAACTGCCGCGAGATACCATTTCTTTGTAGATTTTGTACTAGATCTGAGAATTTTGACGGCTGACATTCGCGCGTTTCAATAAAAATCTCCTAATCTCGGCGGGAGAGGGGGGCGCTAATCTGTTCGTATATCGCCCTAGGAGTGGTTACGGCGTAAGATGTGCATTGTCTATGGTTGATCTGCGCATACAGCGCTTAGGTGTGAACGGTCTGAAGGGATTGTATGGAGAGCAATATTTGGCGTGCTATGATCTTTTATAGTTTATAGCTGTGTCTGAACAGGGGATGAAACAACAAAAATGTGAGTTTGTGAGTACAAATGTGAGTACGATAAAGTTTATTTGCCTAATAATGTGTACTTTTTTTATTATTTTTTATTATCATTAATTTAAGTGATAAAAAAATTGAGGTAAGCCATTTTTAAAATGTTTTCATTAAAAAATTAGATGTTTATTTTGATTATAAAATACAAAAGTATATTTTACCACCTTTTAAAAACAGTTTTTAGTTTTCGGATACTTACAAAAATATTGCATTTATTTGGATTTTATTAAAAAAAATATTATTGATTGAAATTTTTTTATCGTAATTCTGTCTACATTATAACATTTTTTTAACTAGACTCTCATGGCTCGCTTTAGTTAGAGTGGGAAGATACGATTCTCTGGCCCGGCTCATTGTCAGCAAGGACAGGCCACTTTGAAACGGTTTCCTCGGGGCGAGATCTTGTCTCGTAGGCCGACCAGTGTGGCCTCTTGTTGCAGCCGGTCCCTTTCTGACCTCAGTTGACTCATGCACTTGGGGTCAGAACTGAGGTCGGTCACTATTTGCTCGAATAATTCTTCTGCAAAGGACAAATAATTATTTATATTATATTGTAAGCAAGGCCTGTTAAAAACATGTGATATACATATGTGTAATAATATAGTGGAACAATATTAAAGAAAATATAAAATGTAGGGTGTCTCAATAAGAGCGCAAGATTTCAAGAATCAAAAAAACATTTTTTTTACATTATCTCCACACAGTACGCCCTGAGGGGCTTACGTCAGCTTTGAATGGTCTTTGGAAGGTCTTTTTGAAGAGAGGAAGGAGGAAACACAGAGGCCGACAAATCCTTCCACAGCCGAGCTGTTAAACTCAAGAACGAGACGTAGAAGCGAACCGTTCAGACCCATGTTCACTACTTCCTCTCCTCGAAAAGACCCTCCACACAGCATCTTCAAAGATGACATAGGTTGACATTTGTCACACTTGTGGAGTTAATGTAAAACAAAAAGTTTCAGTTGATTGATTAATCTATATTTTTTAAAGTAATTATCTATGACATTCGGGAGTCGTGCTTTTTACCGCTATACCAGCTGTCAACTTTTTAAAGTATCAAAGTCATTAAGGCTCAGGTTTTACGGTAACATTTTGGAAATTTATTCAGTAATGAGTGGACATTTGAGGGGAGAGGTCGCGCGCTCGCATTGCAGTTCCGTCAAGCAATTAATGGGGAAATGGGTGTTATACAAGCAAAGTACAAATTAAATAATTAATTATTTTATCGTATAAAAATGAATGTTTCTTTGTTTGTTCCTCGTGCGGAACCTAAAGCATTTATCCGATAGCGATTTGTCGTGTATGAAATTATTTCCTATCTAGCGTTATGAAATTATTTCCTATACCATTTATCCGATTGTGATGAAACTCTGGTGAGTTGTTATGTGCACACCCGCCAATGTTTCTATAAATAATAGTGAGCTCTGGCGTCATGAAATTTGTTAAAAAATACATAAAAAATTAATGTTTCTTTGTTTGTCCCTTATTCGGTACCTAAAGCATTCATCTGAGTGCGATGAAACTTTGGCGGATTTTTCGTGTACGTGTACATGCCCTTGAAAGTTTCTATATATATTATAGTGCAAGTGAGCTCTAGCGTTATGAATTTATTTCCTGTACTATTTATCCGATTGTGATGAAACTTTTGTAAGTTGTTAAATGCACACCTTCGTAATTCCTTATACGGTACCTAAAGCATTACTCCGATTGCAAAGAAACTTTAATGATTTGTTGTGCACATACCTTTAATGGTTTCTATATGTAGTGCTGAGCTCTGGCGTTATAAAAAATTTCCTATACCATTCATTCGATTGCGCTGAAACAATAGGTGATTTGTTGTGCACACGCCCGCGAAGGATTCTATATACATATAGTGGTGAGCTCTGACGTCATGAGATTTGTAGAAATAATTACAATATTTCCTTCTCATCCCCATTCACCTTCAGCCACACAACATACCCCGATTGGGGATGCCATAGTCTCACTGACTCCAGACGGGAGCAGGTGGGACGTTTGTAAGGTATTCATATAAAAAAGGAGTGGCGGACGTATGAATCCATCTCTCCCACAGCGGGGCAAGGCGATGAGTCGAGAGAGTCAAATAAATTTTGGGTAATTTGTACACGAGCTGCCAATAAGAAGGAACAGCCTCAGGAGCACACGTGCTTCAAGAATTATTTAGGGTCGTCTACCGCGATGGAATCCTTGTTCTACCGTTATTTCAGACATGGAAGATGCTTCAGAGAGGAACTAGCGTCATTGATCCCTTCAGCACCGGTGCAAAGTCGGGAAACACGCCAAACGCGCGCCCAACATATATACACGGTCGAAATTTCTCACATGAGAACGGGTCGCTTCTACCACTCGTTCTTGAGTTCAACAGCTCAGCTGTGAAACGATTTGCCGGCCTCTGTGTTTCCTCCTTCATACAATATGGGTCTCTTAAAGACAATTTTTCTCCGGGCCTCCTGTGCGAAGTTATATATAAAAATAAAAAAAATATTCTACTATTATTGTTGAGAGGTTTAAAAATTCCGTACGACTAACACTGTTTAACACAAGTACTAAAGATAAAATTAATATCATTCTAAAATCCACAAGTCTTGGCAATTTTTGTAGGATATTATGCTGAATATTTGCATACCAAGTTTACATTTAGTTGATTTTATATCAATTTGTATTAAATTTTGTGATTTTTCGTTTATGTGCGTCATTCTACTTTTTGTTTATCTGATCTAATATTTTGAAATATATTCTTTCTTGAGTACGAAAAAATTTGTCGAAATAAACTTTCAAAAACAAAACCACCTTTTGTCATTTCTATTGCACGTACTTAAAAATATTTGTCCCAACTTTATTTTATGATCTCCCTTTATTCACACCCATTATTTTCCGGTAATATTATAAATACAGTTATTACCATTTTATAAACCATACAATCTACGTCAAAACACCATTAGATTCAAAGTCTCATTGAGTAAAAAACGGAGACGTCAAAAAAGGTTCAGGGCGTAAAAGATGTTTCTATCTATCCATTCCATTGCTAATATGATTTTTTGTCTGTCTAGCTGTATCCATTATCTAGTAAACAAATTTAAATTTTATAGAGCAAGTGTATTTTTTATTTCGTACTTTATCAAAATGCTAAATGGTTTACCAATTTGGTGTCAATCTTACCCGAGTCTGCCCCATAGACGGCTAAAATTGTAGTTCGCTAGCGGGCCGTACAAGTACCAAAAATACCTAACTGCAGTCAAGCCGAGTTTTGATACCACCCCTTAATTCTTCGAAAACAGCTTAGAATTGTTGGTTTTCATGTTGAGTGTATATTCAGGTTTGTGTAGAAACAACAAAAGTACAATAAAATCAGTTCATATTCGTATAAATATTTTTTTTGTTTTTTTTTTAAACCCAGTGGTGGAGAAATTTGAAAAAATAGATTTTACTAAATTGTTGCTGTCACTGTTGCTCTTACTCCACCGGATATTGAGCGAAAGGGACAATGCACCTCGGTCTACTAATACCTAACTAAAATTGAGGTTTTGTATTCCCCACTTTTCTCCTCCAAAAGTGGACTAATTTTCAATTTTTTTTTTTACCAACTACATAAGAAAAAACTATTATATGCATGTACGTTTTGCTTTTTTTAAAAACACATCGTACAGTTTGTATACTGAACGTCTTTTGATGGAGTTTAAACCAGTGAATTTTATTGATTTTTGGAAGGTCATAACATCTATAAAAAGTAACTTGTCAAAAAAAAAACAAAAAGTACCGACACGCTAGTAGTTGATATCTATTTTATGTAAAAACAATATTTTCTCTAGGGTTAAAATCCAGGGAGATAAATAGGGAATACGTTTGTATGGAAAAATCACCTTAAGTATCCCCATAAAGTTAGCTTTTCTGGGAAAACTTGTAATAATATTATCATGTAATTATATGAATAATAAGATACATTATCTGATAAACAGAAAAAATCGCAAAAAAACAATTCCTTTGTTTTTATACGGATATTTGACCAAAAGTCAGGAAGATAATTTCTGTTCGGTTTTTCCAAATACGCCTGGCACGTGACAGGTTAAATGCCTTGGTTGATCTATAAAAAGCATTAAAACTCGCTGATGTATCTACTTTATCAGAATACTCACCGATGTTCTGTCCTGTTTTGCTGGACACGTTGAAGAACTTGCCGCCGATGGAGTCGGTGTAGTCCTGGGCGTCGTGGATGTCCACAGCGGGTTTGATGGCTTCACACTCCACAATGTCTCGCTTTGTCTGACAGACGTACACTTTACAGTCCTGCAAAAATACACATAATTAGATTACAGTAATGATATTGCGGATGCCTTGGCAAAACAAGGAGCGTCCAACCCTGTTGTTACCCTCGTAAACCACATTCCCCTATCTGACATTTTTTCTATCATCAAAGACAGATCCCGCAATATTTGGGCAGAGTATTGGCACATTGCTAGTCAATCCAAGGGAGCCTGCTATGCCTCAATACAATGGACTATCCCATCAAAACTGTGGTTTCCAAGATTCCCTCATTTTTCCAAAAAAGACATTTCCTCACTTATTCGAATGAGAATCGGACATTGTTCTGTTCCTTCTCACCTTTTTAAAATTCACATCCTTGACTCCCCGGATTGTACATTCTGTGGTCTAGAAGTGGGAGCTTTGGATCATATATGAAGACCCCAAGGCAAGAAGTTGTTAACTTACATTGAAGGCATTCTGAGATATTTAGACTTTTGCGTTTTGCCTTATAATTTTTTACTTGAATGTCATATACAATGTACTGATCCTTCATGGTGTAGTAAACAAACCAAATTTACATTACATCTAGTAATATTAAGTAGTTTTGCAGTCTAAAAGTTAAAATAAACACGTTTTCTACAAAAAAATGTAGTTAACATGTTCATGCCATCTAGATATCTACAGGGATAGGTGAGGAAGATACAGAATTGAAAGGCAAGAACATGTTATATTCTTGTTGTCTTATTTAACGGCCCTCGGTATTAAACGTTTCCAGCTCGAATTCGAATATCGAACCCGCCTGCACCTGCAGCTGGCCGGTGCGTTCCATTCACAATTAAGTCACATAGAACAAAACAAATTATTATTCATTAAAGATATTGTGATTATGAAAATTATGTTAAAATATATATTAGAATGTAATGCAATATAACGATAGCCTAATTGATGGAGGAGGTTCTCAGTAACTTAAATCGTTTAATATAACTTTTTATTTGGATTTTTTTTTTGATACATACATAGATGAAAAATATACATGTAGTAATACAATTATAAAGAGTGACAAAAGGCTTGGCCTTTGTTTCAGCCTGGTTTCGCAGTGCGGCGGGGCACTGTTAATACTAAATTGTCTAGTTTGATTTGAGGTCACGGGTTCAAAAGTTGGCGAGGACAAAACAAATTTAATTTAATTTATTAACTATATCATATTGTAGAATTTAAATAAAATTTATATAGGTACATATAACGAATCTGTTTCTCGTTTCAAAGTGGAAGATACATTCAGTATCGCCCTGGTGAGAGACCATAATTCAGAATTGAAAGTTGCTTGAGAACGGCGTAGATATGTTTAGTGACTAGATCTGAATAGCCAGGTACTTTCCAACCCTCCTCTTCCCTATCTCTAAAAATATAAACTACATTCATTAGGAATATAAATGAAATTTCTCCTGAAGACACTTCAATGAAATAAAATGTTATTGATTTCTTCGAAACAATTCCTTCTAACGTGTTTTGGTTTTAGCTGAAACCAATTTTACTTTACTTTTTTTCGCTATTATGCACTTTTCTAAATACTCATTTTTTCTAATAGGCATGCAGCGATTATGTCGAGGATCAATTAATTCGGATAGCATGCAAAAATTGTAAAAGCGTTTCAGCTGTTCAACCATATTAGTCTGCCAAAATTCGTCATCCCGTAAAATTTTTTCGATTTTTATTCCGAGTTCAGTCCATACATCAAATATACAAATATCTCTTTTTGTTACATGTTACACTTTTTGGCGCTGAACCTGGTAAAACCAATTTTGAGATGTATTTACCAGCATTTCTCTATTTTTGTTCTTCAGAAGAAATTCCATCTGGGGTCGCACCCATATACGGATACTCTTCATCTATGAAAAGACCACACTTTTCTATGGCAATGCTTTCTAGTTCTGCAAGCTCCTTCAGGACATTGTATTAATATTTTTGTCCGTGTTGAATTGAAAAAATATTTGATAAGGTTTGCTGGTACGGTATATTTTTGACTAATGGAGCGCAACTGATATTTTGCCGCCGTTTGCACACTTTTCCAAACCACGATGCCGTAATCATATTGCGACGCATCTCGATCCACTTTCCACTAGATGCTTGAAGTACTGTCACCCTTTCAATTGCTTGCCTATCTTTGGCTATGGTAAAAAGCCTTCCTAAAAAATCATATTTAGCTGCCTCATACGATGCTTGGGCCATATCAGGTTTTTCTGCATTGGGACCATAATGCTTATCTTTTGCTGGTGCGAGCTGCAGGGTTTTTCTTTTCTTTTTTTTTACTTAATACTTGTTGATTATTTTTCAATTCTAAATACTTTTTGAGTTTTCCGCTACTATTACCGGTTGCAAATTTATGCAAAGAATAGTGTGGAAGATTGGTGTTGAACGCCACTACTGCTGCAGCGCACCTTCCTTTGTAGGACCGTTTTACAGCTTAGTTGATACGCTTCCCACCAACAAATTTAGCCACAACATTATTATAGCACTCCACAGTATTGCTGCCTACATCATGTATTAAACTTCGAGCATTAGATGCCAAAAGTCGAACGTGCTGCATGATTCTGGACATTATAAAGCTCGAAGTCATATTGGGTAATTAGTGTCGCCAGTATCCCGTTTGCAAAAGTATGCCCGTTTCTTGCATAGTGAGTGGTCTCCAAATACATGTTTTGGCCCATTCAATGTATCCAAATATAGCTGTTTTATGTTTTCCTCTTGACTACAATTCATAGCCTTCCGGTACTTTATGGCACAATGTACAGCCGTTCTAAGGCGTAAAATACGTCTTGACAATCTTCCTCAATGCTAAGGGATACTTTGTATCTTCTGACAGTGATCTAAGTTTTTTATTGGCCATTTCCACACTTTTATATTTTAAAAATATCAAATTGTTTATTATCTAGAAACCCGAAAAAATGTTAACACTAAATTAATTCTTAATAATACTATTTGACACTACACAGCTTCGACGGAAACTCACAGCTGAAACATAAAAAAGGCGGCACACTATTGTAGTCCCTACGCGGAACGCATAGAGTGGAATATTGTTGAAACGTCGGCGTCACACGGAAATATAATAATTACGTACGCGGAATTTCGAACTTTGAAAAAAGATTGACAAGACGGACCGTAAAAAGCGTGCATCCGCGGCCACCTCGGAGAGCCGAATGAGTAGGAGAATTCTTAGATGATCATTATATAGTATTTAACGAAAATAAGTTGTTAATAAAAATATATATTTCGACAGAAAAATGTATTTATGATAGCTTAACGTGGCTACATTATCGATATTTTGACGATTAATAACGTAGATTGTCGTTTGAATCTGAGAATTCATGATACTCCATACAACGATTGAGATCGCTAGTAAGGAAGGCCCTTAATCAAACAAATTAAACATTTTTTAAAATATTATAAAGTAAATAAATAATAATTATTATTGAAAAGAAAAGGTAGCAGAGCATGTGAGTAAAATTTTTTTTTTGAGACTGAAAAAATCCACAAAAAACCTCATCCAGGTATGGTAACAATTTTTGGATATCATTCCATGTGGCCGCATCGATTTCTTTGTTATCTCTCAATTTTGATGACAGCATTGGAAGATTCTCTTCCAGTTTTGGTGTACTACAAGATTTAAGACTTTTTTTATAATTAACGTAAGAATCACCTCTCATCCTAACTAACCAACTAACGAACACCATCACGCCGTTTCCCCGCATTAGTGAATTCGCCGGCCAAGTAAACTAGCCCCGTGTCATTGATGCTTTATTTACCTGGCAGGTTAACTAACTATCACGCCGTTTCCCCGCAGGGGTAGGCAGAGAGGACGGACCGCCAAACAACTCGGTCTTGGCACACAGTCCTTGCCTCATTCACATTCATACATCTTCTCATACATACTCTTCTATTATTCTGACTCTTGACATGGCCCGACTCAAGTATCTGATTTACTTGATCGTGCCACATCTTTCTTGGGCGTCCTCGGCTTCTTCTACCATTCACATTCGCATCATAAATTCTCTTTACACTCCTTTCTTCATTCATTCGCTCAACATGCCCAAACCATCTAAGCGTCCATTTCTTAATCTTACATATTACGCTCACATCACCCTTGCATTCTTTTAGGACCTCCACATTCCTCACACGATCATACATGGTTTTACCACACATACGCCTCAGGGATCTCATTTCTACAGCATTCAGTCTACTTTCATCCTTTCTCTGCCAGTTCCATGCTTCACTGCCATACATCAGGGTAGGTACCAGTACTCCATTGTGGACTGCTAGCTTCGCTTCTGTGGACAACTTTTTGTTGGCTCCAACGGCGTTCAATCCTCCATTAATGGAGTTACCTGCATTCACCCTTCTTTCAATATCTCTATCAGCCTTCCAATCTCTCGTAAACATACTTCCCAAATATACAAACTCATCCACCTGCTCCAAATATGCTCATCCTAGCGTCCCGCGCTATTTCTCTTGCTCGCCCTCTAAGCCCTCTGAAACAAATTAATAAGCATTACAATAAAAAATGCTTGACTTTTAGACAGAAAAACACTAAAACAAAAATGCTTCACCCACTTTCAAACTACTCCTAACCTCAAACTACTTTATGGACAAATTAAGATAATGCTAATGTTTTATACAGCTTACCTGATTCTGTGATCAATTGTTGACAGATTTTTCACCATTTTTCACCTCTGGAACTCATTTTCAATGATTTTTAAATAAAAAACACGCACTGCAAAACTTTTGAAAACGACCAAGGTAAACGTCAAAGTGAGTGAATAACATGTTAACTACAGAAATCTCAACCAATGTAGATGGGAAGAAGTTGTTAATTACAGAATTACGGCAAGAACTTGTTATCTTTGTAGTTAACAAGTTCTTGCCCTAATTTTATCAACTTAATGTCACAGAAACACGTAGTTAACATGTTCATCACATTGATTTAAGCATGTTCTTGCCGTTTTTAAGCTCTGGCATAGTGTTTATTGGAAAGAGCTTATGCGAATTAGTTTAGAGAGCATTCTAACTCATTTTTAACGAAAATGTAAGTTAACAACTTCTTGCCTTGGGGTCTTCATATGTTTTGTTTGTCCCTCTCTAAACAAATATCCTCTCTTCTATCAAGCCTTATCTAAAATTGCCTCGCCTCCATTCAATATCTCATCTCTTCTAAGTCTGAACACGACCCCAAACTTCATTATAATTTTGAAATTTGCCTATTTAAATAAAAGTAATACGTATTTAAATTCACCTTTCATTTGTCCATAATTTTAAATGATGGCCTAGGACACCCTTGAAGGGTGAAAGCCAGGATCGCATCCCAAATTGGGATGTGTTAGGCTGAAGGTAGTGATAAGGGAAAGAAGATGGGAAAAAGGAAAGTGGGAGGTACCTGGCTATTCAGATCTAGTCACCAAACATGGCTAAAGCCATTTCAAGGGATGTTTCAATTCTGAATGGTCGCCTTACACCAGGGCAATACTGAGAGTATCTTCCACTCTGGAATGTGCCGCAAATATACTGTATATTATTTTTAATTAATTTCATTGAAGTAACGCAAATTAATCAAATAAAATGTATCTGCGCACGCCGGGATAGAACCTGCGACCTTCGGATTGGGAGTCGAGAATCCTACCTTTCGACCACGCCGGCCGTTATCTATAACAAAATGCGTCTATTTTATTAACTTGTTGAACGCCAGCATACAAAAAATTTTTTTTTTCAATACGACGTAAAATATTTGACAGTTCTCACCTTTCTTATGAATTCAATTTTTATAACATTTTGTGATATATTACAAAAATTACATAAAAATAATGTAGATACAACGAACTTCCTAATAATCAATCAAATCTGTGCTTTCCACAATGGATTTATATCAAAAACAATGAATAAATATAGACTTCAAATACGACTCCGTTCATATTATCAAGCGGCAGCCATTTTGTCTGCCATCTTTGATGCCTGGTGCGTCATTGTGAATTAATTTGAATTATTCTGAGAGGCTAGAAGCTACGCAGTATTTCGTTACGTCGAGAACGAGAATGGCCCAAGTGATTCTGACCTTGTTCTTGATACAATTTCTTTATACATAAGGGACAAAATCGCTTCCAAAATTGATGGTACACCGGAGTACGTTCGGCCAATAAAAGGTTAATTGGAGCCGTTCTCTATCTGCTCTAGCCCGCCTGAGAATTTCTGTGTTGGTGATCATGTCGGTCCATGGGACTTACACTTTTACATATAACTGCTTACTCAACTTTAATTTGAATTTTTCGGACATGTCTAATCAATATGCCAGTACATTACCTCTTCTTGAGCTCTCAGCTCCGTGACCCAGAACACGACCCTCTCCCAGGACTCGGTGCAGAATGGGTCGTAGCAGACAACGGCAGCTCGAGCATTACGGTAATAGAGCTTCGTCATGGAGTAATATCTGAGGATAGAGACACAACGTTATTATTTTTTTTTTTTACATTAACCTCTCAGGCCTCCACCATTTTAATATATAAAACAAAGTCGGGTTAGTTACACCATTTATAACTCAAGAACGGCTGAACCGATTTTTATGATCTTTGATTTGTTGGATTTGTCTCTGTCTCGATTAACAGAATGACTATTAAAACATCGGAAAAAATCACGGGAAAAATAATTATGAAGAAAATTAATTTTTTCATATATTTTGTATGGAACGGCTTTTCAAATAATGTGCGTTGGTCGACATAATTTGAATCAATTCGAACTGTCAATGGTGTAGTGTGCCGAACATTTCGTGCTTAGTCAACAGCTCAATTTCATTTTTTGAACTTAGAGTAGGTACCTATTTATTTTAACATAATAAAAACTTAATTTATTTCAGCTAATAAATTTAACACAACATTTATTGATTCTGAGGCGGTACGAAGTTTGCAGGGTCAGCTAGTATTCAATAAAACCCAAATAAATGTAATATTTGTTAATGTATCCAAAAAGTAAAAACTGTTTTTGAAAGGTGATGAAATACTTTTCGTTTCCCATTCGTCCCCGTTCCCCTTCTGACTCCTCTTCCTCTTCCCATCCCGCATCCCCTTTTCCCCTTCCCACGTTCCCCCTCCCCTCTACCGCACACCCCCCTCACGCATTCCATTTCCACCTTCTTCGCCTTCCCCTCTCCTTCGTCCCGCCTCCCGCGAAGCCCCCCTCCTAAATTCCCCAACCGACCCTCCCGCATACTCCTCCCCCCAGCCCTTTTTTCCTGCTGCCTAACTCCATAAAATACACCCATTTTTCCAACAACTCGTGTGAACTATTTAATTTTTTATGCAAATTTCATAATGCCAGAGTTCACCAGAATAGATATAGAAGTTTTAACAGGCGTGTTCACAACAATTCAAAATTTTTTTATAGCAATCGGATGAAATTTTAATCGCAATCATATGAATAGTATAGGAAATAATTTCATAATGCCAGAACTCACCAACCTATAACCATCCAGGGTATGCGCACATCATATTCTCAAAGTTTCATTGCAATCGGATGAACCGTATGGCTGTGCATAAGGTACGAACAAACAAACAAAAAACATTAATTTATTTTTTTTTACCAATATTCCAACAACATTTGAAAATCTCCTACTACCGCCACACTAATAAGCGGAAGATTACGAATCTTTGAGAATTTTTAAATATTTCATTATTTTTACATAAAACAACAAAAAGTGAGGTAACAATAACATTTATAATACACTTGTCTAATAAAATATGTATGTGTTTTAATTTTTTTTCATTACATAATATCAGTAAATTTAAATTTTTAAAAAATGTAAGGTAAGCCATTTTTACCTTTTTAAGTTGACGTAAAAATAAAATATTTAAAAAAAATTGTTTTTATTTCGAATTAGTGCATTTCACCACCTTTCAAAGCCAGTTTTTAGTTTTCAGGTACTTTCAGAAATATTCCATTTATTTGGATTTTATTGTAAAGCGGAAATATTCTGCCGCTCTGACAAAATATGGTTGAGGCCTGAGAAGTTAAAATCCTTAGGTTACATGTGGTTACACCATGTATAACAATGGTAAAAGCTGTGGAAAGCATCTTCAAAGGTTGGGGCTGCAATGGACGGGGCTTTTTTGAGTTGAATCCCTGGGGCACCCCCTGAATGCGACAATTTGACTATAAAGCACAAACCTCTCACTGCTCGCCGTGTCCCAGATTCCAAAGGAGAAGACTTTCTTATTGGCTGCGGTGACGTGATTGATCCAAACCAGAGGTTGAAGTTGCAATAGATGGGGGTTAAGACAGGGACCTAGTTGAGGCCCTGGGGCACCCCCTAAATGCGACAATTTGACTAATAAGCACAAACCTCTCACTGCCCGCCGTGTTTCAGATTCCAATGGAGAAGATTTTTCTTATTGGCTGCGGTGACATGTTTTGATCCAAACCAGAGGTTGGGGCTGCAATGGATGGGGGTTAAGACAGGGACCATGTGGAAGCTCTGGGGCATTCCCTGAATGCGATAATTTGACTATATAAAGCACAAACCTCTCACTGCCCGCCGTGTTCTAGATTCCAATGGAGAAGATTTTTCTTATTGGCTGCGGTGGACATGTTTTGATCCAAACCAGAGGTGGGGGCTGCAATGGACGGGGTTTAAGACAGGGACCTAATTGAAGCCCTGGGGCATTCCCTGAATGCGATAATTTGACTATAAAACACAAACCTCTCACTGCCCGCCGTGTCCCAGATTCCAATGAAGAAGATTTTCTTATTGGCTGCGGTGACGTGTTTTGATCCAAACCAGAGGTTGAAGTTGCAATAGATGGGGGTTAAGACAGGGACCTAGTTGAGGCCCTGGGGCACCCCCTAAATGCGACAATTTGACTAATAAGCACAAACCTCTCACTGCCCGCCATGTTTCAGATTCCAATGGAGAAGATTTTTCTTATTGGCTGCGGTGACATGTTTTGATCCAAACCAGAGGTTGGGGCTGCAATGGACGGGGAGTTAAGACAGGGACCTAATTGAAGCCCTGGGGCATTCCCTGAATGCGATAATTTGACTATAAAACACAAACCTCTCACTGCCCGCCGTGTCCCAGATTCCAATGGAGAAGACTTTCTTATTGGCTGCGGTGACGTGTTTTGACCCAAACACAGCGCCGAGCGTCTGAAAGTTGACAAAGATGCTCTATTTAATCCATGAAGACAATATTAGCAACTTTCAATCGAAAATTTTAATTAAAAAAATCAATAAAATATACGGTTACTAGGAATTAAACCCAGGATCTTATCCTTGATGGGACGCTTCTCTACCACTGAGCTTATGTGTCCCTATCCGATTCGGTCATATATAACTGTATCATACTTCGACTAAGAACTACCAACAATTTTATTAACATTATCTTCTTTTTTTTTAATGCATATTCTTATTGACTGCTATCTTTATGTGTGATTGCAAGATTCACAACAGATGATAAACACTGACTGTGATTTAAGCGTGCTAATAAGGATAGGTTGTTGTTAGGATGTTGCGGGAGGCCAAAGCTCGATATGGGCTGTAGCGCCATCGAAGAAGAAGAAGAATAAGGATAGGTGTTAGGCTGCCTTTGCATACGTAAGTTTTTTCCTGTAAGTCGCTAACGTAAGCAAAAACCAATGTGCCCATTGGCCAGAAATCACTTACGAGAGCGACTTAAGGGAAAACTTACGTGTGTAAAGGCAACCTTAGCCGGCGGGGAGTAGCCGGGCGCGGGAAGTAGGTATTGGTGAGTAGGTTTTGTAAATAAAACAATGCGCGTCGCTCTAACCAGACGAATTATCATTAAGATAGGTCGCTTGAAGCAGTTGGTCGCTTAAAACGGAGTCATACAAAACGTATATATTTTCCTAGTACCTAACTATGAAATTTAACTTGAGTTTACATTGTCGTCGCTAAAAACGGAAAGCCGTTATAAGCGAAGTCGTTATATCCAAATTCTACTGTATATGCAAAAGTATACCATCTATCCGGTACAATACTCAGATGACTCATAAACATCACCAAATCAATTTTAATGCACTAAAACTTGTAATAGTGAATTGAACAAAAGGTTGATTTTTTCTGGGTCACTAGTAGGATATTTCAAAATGTCATACTAATGTACCGGACCGTTTTACCTCCCTCTTCTTCTTCCTTGCACTGTCCCAACTCATTGCCTAGGTAGGCTGTTGGGGTCGGCTCTCCTCGTTCTCAAGTTGTAGCTTCTTCGGTTCTGGGTATCGCTCTTTTCCAGGCCATTTCTACTTAGGATTTTGGAGCATTGAATCATCCAGGAGTTCTTTGGTCTTCCTCTGGATGACTGTCGATGAAGCTCCATAGACATTGCCTGCTTCACTCTTCTCCGTTTTATGTGACCACACCATCTCAACTGTCGTTCCTCTAGCTTATTGTTTATGTCCGTGACACCAGGCTACCACGAATGCGTGAACTTTTAATTTTATCTTTTAGTGACACTCCTGCCGACCATCTAAACATTCGCATTTCTGCTGATTAAGGGACTGTTTTACCTCCCTTTCTTATTTTACAGCATTTTTAATATGTAAAACACAGACATATTGCTTGCTCGGGGGTGGTTTGTACTATGTCCACAAAAACCCATATTTAGAAAACTAGGTTTGAAACACCTTTTTTAAACAAATTAGCAAAAAACATAATGTTGGTTTGTACCACGACCATATTTAATGTTGGTTTAAACTATATCCACATAGTCTGGGCGGAGATAGACCAAACCAACAGTAATTTCATACAATGGAAATCAAACAATAATAATTTAACATTCACATACATAAGGTTTCAATAAATAATGATAAAATAAAAAAAATATTAAAAATTCTTCATCAGAAATTAGAAAATTTAGTATTGTCCTATGAATAAATTAAATGTACGGAGTAATCAAACATTAGTAATTTTTACATACGCTACATAAGGTTTTAGTAAAAAATTAGTATTGGCCAATGGACATAGTACACTCCAATCCTCATTTTTTTAAATTACTATGGAGATAGAACAAAAATAGTTCAAAATCTAAGTTCCCAGTGAAAATGTTTTTTTTTTTGTGTGTGGATATAGTAGATAAAAATATTTTAAAATATTTTACTGCATTCACAGTTTAAAAAAAACCATAAATGGACATATTAGGTCCTTACATATGAAATTGGCGTTTTGCCTTACTGGCAACTTTGATCTCAAATATCTTCTTTTTGGTTAGGAATTACAAATTTAGATTTATACAGCTATTTACTCACGTATTTGTGTTTCAAAAATTATAATTCATTTGTTTTTTCCTTAATTGTTTTTTTCTTTGCGTCACTTAGTTTACAAAATGGAAAACTTGAAATATCGCGTTATTTACGAGTACGAGTTCCACCGTGGCACTAGTGCTGCAGAAACGGCTCGAAGGATTAATGATGTGTATGGCGACGGTGCCGCAAAAGAAAACACAGTGCTTTTTGGTTCCAACGTTTTCGTTCTGGAAATTTCGACCTGCAGAACAAGCCCCGTGGACAGCCGGAGACCAAAGTTGATAATGAAGAATTGAAGGCTATTGTGGAAGCGGATCCATCGCAAACCACGTCCGAGTTAGCTGCAGGCTGCGGTGTTAGTGATAAAACTGTTTTAATCCACTTGAAGCAAATTGGGAAGGTGAAAAAGCTTGAAAGGTGGGTAACTCACGAATTGAGTGAAGCAAATCAACAAACGCGCGTTGACAAACCAGCCAAACCATGCCCCAAGCGAAAATTGACTCCAAAAAAGTTACTTGTGAGCGTTTGGTGGACTAGTGCTGGTGTCGTTCACTACAGCTTTCTTAAATCTGGCCAGACGATTACGGCAGATGTCTATTATCAGCAACTGCACACCATGATGGAAAAGCTAGCTGCTAAACAACCGAGGCAGGTTAATCGCTCTAGGCCACTGCTGCTTCATGATAACGCTAGACCACACACTGCACAACAGACGGCTACCAAATTAGAGGAGCTTCAATTGGAATGTCTAAGACATCCACCGTACTCTCCGGATCTTGCCCCAACAGATTACCATTTTTTTCGAAATTTGGATAACTTCTTGCAAGGGAAAAAATTCAACTCCGATGGGGCAGTCCAAACCGCCTACAAAGATTTTATTGATTCCCGTCCGAATGGTTTATTTAGTAAAGGGATCGATGAACTACCTATGAGATGGCAAAAGTGCATAGATATCAATTATATTATATTTAAAAAAAATTTACTTTATCCTCCTCGCATACAAAACGCCATTTTAATAGTACAAACCAACCCTCAGCAAGCGATAATATATCAATAATATTTGCTTTATTTATTATCTCAAAACTTATTATTTAGAGATGTCTGCCTAATCAACAGGAGGCCGGTAAGTATAAATAAATACAAGTCTTCCCAATCTTCTTATCTCTTTGTCTTTTGTGTGGAAGAATATTTTATCAAAAGCAAACTTACACTTTGGCACTGGAGACGCGTTAATGTTTTTTATTTGAACCAAAATGAAAACAAATTTTTCTGACAATACTTATGACCAAGTATACCAAAACAAGCCGTGCGCGTCTTAACCTCTAGTAGGCCGCAGTCCCCCCGGCGGGTCCGGATGTTTGAAGCGATTTTGCCCCTCATGTATAAAGAAATTGTATGAAGAACAAGGTCAGAATCGCTTGGGCCACTCTCGTTCTTGACATAACAAAATACTGGATAGCATTTAGCCACTCCGAATAATTCATATTAACTGCTAAAGGCACGCTAGGGCACTAATTATGGCGGACAAAATGGCTGCCGCTTGATAATATAAAACAAACCATGCGGGTTTTAACCTCTCCTATGCCGCAGTCCCCCCGGCGGGTCCGGATGTTTGAAGCGATTTTGCCCCTTATGTATAAAGAAATTGTATGAAGAACAAGGTCAGAATCGCTTGGGCCATTCTCGTTCCTGACATAACAAAATACTGGATAGCATTTAGCCACTCCGAATAATCGAAGTATATTAATACGGTAATGCCCGTACCGTTCAAATTAAGGAACCCGACTCCGAGTAAATCTCCAACGCCACACTGTGTGGAAACCGTTCTGACCTGTCCGTGAACGTGCATTTTTCCACGGAGCTGCTGCCGTAATATACACACTTATCACTCGCTCACATGCGATTTGCAAACGGATGTGGCGCCATCTATAATACTATATTTAAAGAAAAAAGTATGAAAAGAAGAAACATTTTTCGCTTTCATTCAATAATAAGAAGATTTATGTTCCTCTCATTATTCACGGTCTTAATGTAATAATGTCTACTATTATATATCTACGTATTAAATATAAGTATTAAGTATGTAGTGTTAATAGTAGTTAGTTTTACAAAAGGGTCATGCCTTATAAATAGTCACCAACACTTGGGCGAAGCAGAACAAAAAGCCGCCCGCAGGGCCTAGCAGCAAAAACCCGCGGAGCAGGTTTTTCACTGCTAGTTCATATTAATTGCTAAAGGCACGCCGGGCACTAAAGATGGCGGACAAAATGGCTGCCGCTTGATAATATGATAGCTGTCACATTCAAAGTCTATATTTATTCATTGTTTTTTATATAAATCCATTGTGGGAAGCATAGATTTGAGTGATTATTAGGAAGTTCATTTTATCTACATTATTTTGATGTAATTTTTGTATTGTTATAAAAATTGAATTCGTAAGAAAGATGAGAACTGTCAAATATTTTACGACGTATTGAAAAACTGGCTTTCAACAAGTTAAAAATGACACCGGAACCAGATGTATTGACTTTGAAAAACATTTATCAAAAAGTGAGTGCACTATCTCACAGTCAAAAGATCGCACAAAGCATTGGTTTGTACCTTTTGTTGGTCTGCGACGAGCAAATTTTTTTTCCAGCAAGTTCGCGGCAACGGAATGACTAGCTTTGTGAAGATCAGTTTTAAAACACAAAATTGAGGCAGTTAGAAACATTGTACGTGTAGGCTGTCGAAGACTTTATTATTAACAATTTAATCAGTTATATGTACACGTAACATAATATAGATTCAAATAAGGTATTTTTTTTATAGAGAATAACTCACAAAAGTCCCAACTGCTCCCTTCTGGAGCCAGTGAGACTATGGCATCCCCACTTGGGGTATGTTGTGAGGCTGAAGTAAAGTGGGGAAGGGAAGGAGATGGGAAAGAAGGAAGATGGGGAAGTACCTGGCTATTCAGATCTAGTCATTAAACACGGCTAAAGCCATTATTAAGCAACGTTTCAATTCTGAATGGTGGTCTTACACCAGGACAAAACTGAGAGTATCTTCAACTCTGGAACGTGCCACAAATATAGTACATAATATTAATTAATTGTGAAATAACAAAAATTAATCAAATAAAATTTATTTGCGCACGCCGGGTTCAAACCAGCGACCTTCCGATTGGGAGTCAAGTCAATTTGGGAGGCGGGATTTATTGGATAACCAACACCTCTGCCATAGGTCACCCCAAGTGGTTCGCTACGTTTGGTGACTTAGCAGGGGTGCCCGGGTTCATGGGGTTCATTGTCAGGGTGGCCACAAAAAACGGATTTCAAAATTCCCTGATAATTCCAGGTTTTCCAGGGCTGTTTCCACATTTTTCCCTGATATGTTTAATTTGATATAAGGGAATATCGTTCGTTAGATAAATTATAAAGGGAATTCCGTCATCTATAGCATTTATTATTTCTTTGCACCACAATACAACCACTGGAGCGATTTTTGGCTTATATATGCGCCATTTTAATTGTCTAGGATTGCTTTTTGGATAAAAAAGCCAATTATTTCTTTATTCAGCAAAAAAAATAAAATATTTGTGCTCCCTCTTGTTATTTTGTTCTTAAAATGAAGCTATTGAAATGCTTTATCTATTATAACTATAGTTGTTGAAAATCTGAACTTCGTAGACTACTTTAGAACGATGTTAAAAATATTTTTTTAGCGCCAAATTTCTGATCAGTTGCTTATTGATGTTTACGGTTAAAATTAAGTTAAAATTACTTGCTAATGATGTTTACGGTTAAAATTAAGTTAAAATTACTTGCTAATGATGTTCACGGTTAAAATTAAGTTAAAATTACTTGCTAATGATGTTTACGGTTAAAATTAAGGCGCTCCCCTGACGAGGTAACTGAAACCAAACTAAAACCGGCTGGTTTCTATGTCTTGATTGGTCAAAAAGCTTGTTTAACCATAGACGAAGAACTATCAGCTGACAGCTGGCAACTAGCAACGGCTGGCCTCAGCAATCAGTACCAGCAGTGCGAGTCGCGAGTCGCCGCTTGCGTTACCGTTGACAACAGGTTTTTGAGTGATTGTGCAATGCAGGCAATTAATTGGTTAAAGCATTCAGAGATTTGACGTTTGAATGTGGATGAAGCAAGAAGTGCTCGGTTTGTCAGAAACGACATGTCACATGACTAACCTTAGAAAATTCTTAAAAAGAAATGTTAATTCTTAATTCAAATATGATGTTTGAATGTGGATGAAGCAATAAGTGCAAAAAACCACAATTCGGTAGGCGGGTAAGGGTACCGCCGTCCCGGGAACTATTTATTGTATAACCAATACCTCTGCCACAGGTCATTCCAAGTGGTTCGATATGTTTGGTGACTTAGCAGGAGTGCCCGGGTTCATGGAGTGAGGTTCGTCCGGGACTTTGGTCTATTACAACCGTAATTGGTGTCCGACCCCTTTGTTATAACATTGCTAGCTTTTACTTTACAGATTTCGCACCTACTGGAATAGTATAGAGTATAGGGGAAAAACCAAGGCGGGTGATTTTTGACATATGAATGTGTTGCAAGGGCTATTTACGAAAATAATCATAAAAAATACCTACCTATCTAGTTTGTCTTTGTCGGCATATTTTTTGTTACACACGCTACAAGTAAAAATAATAAACACAACTTTGAGACTTCACAAATCTAAAATAACGAATTTTGTTTTATTTTTGGAATTCCCTGATATTCTAAAAATATTTTGAAATTCCCTGACATTTCCCTGATAATTCCAGGTTCGGTAAAATTCCCTGATAATTCCAGGTTTTCCAGGTATTCCAGGTTCTGTGGCCACCCTGATTGTCTAGGTCTTGGCGGCGGATGATCTAGACACACTGAACCCCAGATTCCTACCTAACCCTTTATACCCTCTTCCTCCCCAGAACTTCCTCTCCTTCCTTTCCTTAAAAATACCCTCCACACAGCATTCCCAAAGGTGACATAGGCCCTGAGGGAAATTATTTTCCTCAGGGCCTCCTGTGTGGACCTAATGTAAAAAAAAAAAGCTTCTTACTCGACCACGGACGGCCAATATGGGAGAATATGTACCTTTTTTTACACATAAAATGTCACTAAATGGCCCAACACTAAATTTAACTTCTGTTTATGGAGGTCATGTTACAAAGTAGGCTATAATTTTGGAAAATATTTTTATTTTATTTTAGGGAAATCAACAGTATACAATGCAGTTCATTTATACATGTGTAATTTACCTAACTGAGAAACCAATTATAGATTTCCTCTACATACTATTTTGTTAAGTATCTAAAAATAAAACATTACACTATACTTACAATAACTAAAAATTATAGTTGGAGAGTAGTGAGTAGTCTAACTAACTAAACATCAAGCCGTTTCCCGCAGGGGTAGGCAGAGAGGACGGACCGCCAAACAACTCGGTCTTGGCACACACTCCTTGCCTCATTCACATTCATACATCTTCTTCTATTATTCCGGCTCCTGACATGGTCCAACTCAAGAATCTGTTTCACTTGATTGTGCCATGTCTTCCTCGGGCATCCCCGACTTCTACCATTCACATTTACTTCATATATTTACCATTCACATTTGCTTCATATACTGCAATCTTAGATATATTTTCAAACTCAATTAATACCTTCAGAAGGAACTTACACATACTTTTACCAGATGATCTCCTTACTTAAGCCATTTTATAATTTTAATTTCTTTAACAATTACTACTTGTGCATTGGCTCCACAAGAAATATATTTGTATGTCCAAGTGTAAGTACATGTATGCATATACATATATATGAGTACAGTGTGCACATATATGCATATATGATTATGTGTGTATATTTGTGAGTGTATGTTTGTATGTATATCAAATGTGAAAATATATCATCCTTCAGCAAACATAAAAATGTAATAAAGTCTTGGATAAATAGTGTTGATATTAATATTTACCTGCTGTAACACCTGATCTTAATCTCTATTAACTTTTAACAAATTTGTAATATTTTATTCTCGTATTTTAATTTTTAATTCCGTAAATACTGATTTTACTATATTATTATTTATTTTTTGCAATTTCTACAAAGATAATATACATATATAGAGTAAATTTAACTAAACTGCTTTAAAAAAACACAAGTATACCCACGAACTGGCGATGCCTATGTGGGATTTTTTTGGTATCGAACATTTATGCATACTATTATAAATTATGTTTATTTTAAATATATGCATGTGTGTTTGTGTGTGTATGTTGGTATATAGCGTCTAATGCCCCTTGTATAGATATTTATATATAAAAATACATATATATACATATACATGCATACATATGTACATATATTTTTATTTTTTTTATATTTTTCTGTTTTTTAAGTCTATTTAGTTTATTTTATTTTTTTAAATCTTTTGTCTACACAACTACATTGCTCTCGCTTTTTACTGTTTATAAAAATAAAATAAAACTTTTATTGTAACATGTATGTGACAAAAAAATTATTAATAAAAAAAAAAAAAATAAAAAAAATGTGTGTGTGTGTATATATATTATATTTATAAGTATGTATGCATTTTTCTTCCTAATAACTGATTTCGATCCTCCTTATTTTTATATACATATTTGAAATTAAATTTACCACTATTGTAACTAACCAATCGCTAATTACATAAAGAATATTGAGATGAATGTTGTGCTCACCTATAATTAGAAACATCATAAAACCATGTATAAATGTAAATTACTGTAAAAATTCTGTGATGTATTCTGTTGGCGAGCCAATAAATAAATTTAAAAAAATATATTCTCCTTATTTCTTTGTTTATTCACTGTACATGCTCAAACCATCTGAGCATCCCTTGCTTAATCTTACTCATTACGCTTACATCAGCCTTGCATTCTTTGCTGATATACATATTTCTCACACAATCATACATGGTTTTACCACACGTAAGCCTTAGGGATCTCATTTCAACAGCATTCAGTCTATTTTCATCCTTTCTCTGCCAGTTCCGTGCCCCACTGCCATAAATCAGGGTAGGTACCAGCACTCCATTGTGAACTGCTAGCTTTGCTACTTTGGACAGTTTTTTGTTAGCGCCAACGGCATTCAATCCTCCATTAATGGAGTTACCTGCATTTATCCTTCTTTCAATATCTCTATCAACCTTCCCATCTCTCCTAAACATACTTCATAAATACACAAACTCATCCACCTGCTCCAAGTATTCATCATTCACAAGTATATTGCACACTGTTTTCGTACTATCTCTTTCAAACACCATGACTTTAGACTTACTTACATTCATCATTAATTCATTATTTATATGAGGCAATGTTTATCTAAATTCCCGCTTCCTGAGATATACAATAACACCACAATATGCAAGATAAAATGACTCATCCCGACACCATTGTATGATAAACAATAAAACATATTAAACAATGGCTACATATTACAAATTAAAAATACAAGTTTTAGGTTATAAAATGAAACTACGTACACTCACCGTTTTGTAAGGACATGTCGCAAAGTGTGAATAAACATATCTCATGAAAATACTCGTTTTTCCGACGCCCTGACTACCCAACAAAATTATTTTAAAATCGACCTGAGACATGTTGTAAAAAAATCACGTTGCACGAAGCAAAGACAACATTAAATACGATTTAGATTATAATATTTCAACTGCGACACGTCTTGTCTTCATGGCTATGATGATAGATTCGGGAATTACACAATTTATTATAAATTTATTGTCAAATGTAAATAGAATCAATGCACTTTGTAGAAACTAAACAATAGTGTAAATTTTGTTATCATCGTGAAGTTGACAGACGATATAATTTTTTTCTTTTTAATATTTTTTTCTATGGTTGTTAGAGAAAATAAATTGTGGCCAGTTGAATTGGGTAGGTACTTGAATAGTGATGCGAAAAACCGGGGTAATGGTATATGTATATATATATATATATTCTTTTTTTCTCCACGTAGGAGGCCTTGAGGCAAATAATTTCCCTCAGGGCCCATGTCTATATTTGAATGTATGTGAGTAGAGGTTTTTTTGAGTAGAGGAACATGGGACTTGAAGAGATCGATGTTGTAGGAAGGAGGAAACACAGAGACCGGCAAATCGTTTCACAGCCAAGCTGTTGAACTCAAGTTCGGAAAATTCCAAACTTGGAGAGGCGTCCAACGCGTTAGTCAGAAAAGGGCGAATAAGTATCAAGCACTAATTGAAATATATTCATAAATTATTTCATATCTAAACTTTGTCTTGCCTTTTTGGCGGATTGATTATAAACTGAGCGTTGTGAAGTCTTGTTTTTCTCGCCCGTTTTTCATGTTGTCTGCTTTTAAATTTGTTTGTTCGTTCCGTTTCAAGATGGTGGCCGTTTTAATGGTTCAGTAAAGATTCTTTCCTTCAAATCTGAAATCTTGAAACGAACTTGAATTTGCTTTGAATGTGTCATTTTATAAATTGGAACTGATTGTGTGATTTTTTGTGATTTGTTTTTGCGCTACCTCCTCCTTTAGCCTAAAGGCTAATGGGGCCAACAGACCTAGTTATAAAAGCTCAAGCGTTATTTGGCTTGGCCTACTTCAGCATATCGCTCGTCATACATTCCCATTCGGAATAACCAAATAACGCTTGATCTTTTATAGCTAGGTCTGTTGGCCCCATAAAGAAGGAGGTAGCGCAACACGGCACCCAAAAAACAAATAAAAAAATCCTTTTGGCCGTGAATATCTTAAATCATATCTGATTGTGTGAAGTATTTTTTTTAATGTTAGCTCCACACAGAAGACTCCAAGTAAAATAATTTTTCTCCTGGCCTATGTTATCTTCGGAGATGCTGGGTGGAGGGGATTTTTAAGGAAAGGAGGGAGACGAAGTTCAGGAAAGGAAAAAACTATGAGGGGGTGGGTAGCAATCTGGGTTGTTAGTGTATTTAAGAGTGACGGACGTATGAATCCATCCCTCCCATTGCGGTGCAAGGCGATGGTTCGAGAGAGTCCGGCTAAAGAGGTTTAGGTTAAACCCCCCTTTTTTTACATTAACTCCACACAGGAGGCCCTGACGAAAATAATTTTCCTCAGGGCCTACGTCACCTGTGAAGATGCTGTGTGGAGGTTCATGAAGATCGATCATGAAGAGATCCATGTTGTAGGAGGGAGGAAACACAGATGTCGGAAAATCGTTCCACAGCCGAGCTGTTGAACTCAAGAACTAATCGTAGAAACGACCCGTTCTCAACCATGCACCGGTGCCGAGGGGATCAATGACGCTAGCTCCTCGAAGAATCTTCATTTGAAATACCGGTAGAACAAGGACAGCATTCCCATCCGAAGCCCGTGCTCTAAAGATTGCAATCCGTTTGTTAAGGCAAAACTCCCCCAACCAGTCGTTCCAGATCCTGCCTGCCATGCAATAGGTAGGCAAAAGCATCCGCCGCCAAGACCAAGTTAATCCTCACCCCATGAACCCGGATACCCCTATAAAGTGATTAAAAGTAGCGAAACACTTGGGGTGACCTATGGCAAAGGTGTTGTTTATATAATAAATGGTTCCCGGGGCGGCGGTACCCATACCCGCCTCCCAAATTGACGGGAATGTAATGAGCCTGTAGGTAGTGAGCAGAGAAAGGAGATGGGAAATGGCCGAATAGATCTGGTGTCAAAACACGGCTAAAGCTATTTCAAGCAACATTTAAATTCTGCCACAATATTGATACTTAACATATATTATTCTTAAATGAATTCATTGAGAAATAACACAAAATAATAAAATTACATTTACTTGCGCACGACAGGATTTGAACCCGCGAACTCTGGATTCATAGTGGAGAATTGTAACCATTTAAACACGGAGGCCGCTGTTGGGGTTTGTCTGTAAACGAATCTTACTGTAGCTTGACCGAAATGAACGCAAGAAGGCATTAAACTACATGGTGACTGTAAAATATCTGTCACTAATCATAAAATTATCATTTTATTTATTTTTGTTACTTACATCGTAATTATTATGTAAAAAAAATGTCATCCATATATCACCACGAGTGTTTCGTTACGTTTGGTCACTTAGCAGGGTAGCCTAGGTTTATGACGACCAGTGGTAAGGCATAGTAAGGCTTAGCTTACAGTGGCAAGGCTTTGCACTCCCATTCAAATAAATTTTATTTGATTAATTTGTGTTATTTCACAATTAATTAATTTAAAAAAATAATATATACTATATTTGCGGCACGTTCCAGAGTGGAAAATACTCTCAGTATCGCCCGGTGTAAGACCACCATTCAGAATTGAAACATTGCTTGAAATGGCTTTAGCCGTGTTTACTGACAAGATCTGAATAGCCAGGTACCTTACCTTCCTCTTACTCGTCTCCTTTCCTTCCCCACTTACCTTCAGCCTCATAACATACCCCAATTGGGGATGCTATAGTCTCACTGGCTTCAGACGGGAGCAGTTGGGACTCTTGACACTATAAAAAAAGAAAAAGAAAGTATAGTGCCAGGTGCTTCCCCACCATCCTCTCCCCATCTCCTTCCCTTCCCCGCTTACCTTCAGCCTCATAACATACCCCAATTGGGGATGCCATAGTCTCACTAGCTCATGGCTCATTATTATAAATACTATAAAAATAAACGGGGTGAGGTTTGCCTGCATCTCGGCGGCGGATGCGTCTACCCCTCTACTGCGTGGCGCGCCGGATCGAGAGAAACTGTATAGGATAACTTTCGGTAACTTCTCATCGTTCCCTAGGACAACTGCAGATCGGTAACGTACAAACAACAGTTGATGTCGAGTATATTAAAGATACTCAGTCATTGTGAACTAGAGTCAAAGAAACATATCTCAATTTTTATCGATTTTTAATTACGGATGTTACTTGACTAGCCACAAAAAATAACACTTCGCTTTTCGGCCCATACAAAAAGGACGCCCGGGAAAAAACACTTTTCTACATCGAAAATTGCACAAAATGAATATATTTTTTTGTACTGCCTTCTAGAGGGTAAAAACTATGTCGGTATGTTTTCGAATTTTCGATGCGTTTCGTGTTAACGTAAACATTCACTGTCAAACATGTACGATTTATCAAAAAATATTATTTATGGAAAAAGTGCTGCTAACTCAACTCTCATAAAGAATTATAAAATTATAAAAAGCTTCTTCTTTCTAAAAAATATATATTTTTTAAATTTCAATTTCGTGAATGTTTCGGTGTAGAAAAGTGTATTCTCCATAAACCCTTTTCGAGCGATTTCTGTAGGTAAATTTGAGCGTTGTCTCATTCGCACATTTCGCATTCGCATGTATTGTAAGTGTGCGTGAGCTTATTGTGAGCGGGACAGAATGACAGACGCGGGTGTTCCGCGTGTGGTTCAAAGTCTAGCCTCTTAAGTGACAAAGAAACGTATCCATAGGTTCAACGGATAAACATATACGTCGATCTGTAGAAAAATTAGATACCTTTTTTTGACCCTAAGGGGCCGACTTATTCGTTGGCGATCTGCTAGCGAACGATGAGAAGTTATCGAAGTTATCCTATCCTTATCCAACGAGTGTGCTAGGGGCCCTGGACACACCGACTCACGGATTCTTACCCACCCCTCATACCTTTTTCCTTCCCAGAACGTCCCCTTCTTCCTTTCCCCAAAAACACAAATCCAAGAATGACATAGTGTTAGAAGCGCGGTTCGAGTCTATGCTATCAAAAGATACTGTGTTATAAAATATCTTTTCTACCGACACACTACGTTATAAAAGATTTCTTCCTACGGCAGGAGAGGGGGTCAGTTCTATTCTGAAGCCGCCGAGGGAATATCATTTCTTTGTACTGGATATGTCAACTTGACGGCTGACAGCGACTCGACACGGCGCACGGTGTATTAAAAATGACTCTCTCTCTTTTACGGTGGATATCGCGAGAATAATAACAAATAGCGAAGACTCGAACCGCTCTTATAACACATCATCTTTTACGCGTATAACTTATAACTTATAACTTATGAGTAGACATCGGATTATATGCATTTGCATATGCAAATATGCAAATATGCAAATGCATATAACTCCCTAATTACGGTGTTAATGCATATTTCAGCGTTTTTTCCCAATCATGCATATTTCATTGATTTCGTTGACCAATTTGACAGTTCTGAGGCCATTGCAATTCAGTCAAGTAACTAAGCATTGGAAGACGCATCCATAATATCGCCCTCATCTCAACACATTTCCACAACTTACCAGATGCCATAGAATAATTGGAAACAAAAAACTTCCTCTATTTAAATCAATAGAAATACTGGAAACAATTATCGAACTTGCCAACGCCCTTCCTAATTTAATATCGAAAAAGATTTGTAAATAATTAGACGATATTTTGCTTAAAAACCCGAGTCTTGAAGACATGAAGAACATTGCCTACATCAACGACACAGGTCCATACCCTGCCTAAATAGGTATCTCCAGAAATGGCGCCAAATTTTAAATTTTGTCCAATGACGTCAGTTGACATCGAGAGGTCGTTTTCGGCGTACAAATTAATACTGGGTTTCTAAGACTATGCATAATTTTAAGAATATTTAGCTTTTTTTGTACCGTCTCTAATTAAAATACATAAAAATAAAAACGGTTTTTTGAGCATATTTTGGGTATATCAAGAGTTTTTAGTGCATATTTCGGCCTTTTTTAGTGCATATAATCCGATGTCTACTTATAAGTATTTTTTTAATGTGAACTTTGCTGTCTCCCGATCTATTAATGTTAAAGTATTTTGTATTAGTTTTGTGTCTGTCTGTAGTCTGCCACGGGGACTGAAGTTATTTGATGCGCTGTGAGTAGTTACTTGAAGGAATTATTTACTTATAGGTACATTTTGTTGTCGATGTAGAACAGCTGCTTTACAAGACAAGTCTCTACTATTAGAGCGGAAAAAATATATATATCGACTGTACTTCAGAAAATAAAAAAGGAAATGATAAAAACAAATAATATTAACAATAAATTATAAAAGTAAAACCACGAGTATTAATTAATTTATTTACCGACCGGTTTCGCTTTGCTCAAGCAACATCAGGGTACAAATTAAAACTAAACAAGAAATACGTAGCGTGTGCTTATAAAGAAAGGTAGAGGTAGACAACACGATAAAAATATAACAAACAGAGATGTAAATGTTTCCTCACTGTTTGTTAGTGGGGAAGTGGGGAGGGGAAGGAGATTATTTCATAATACTTACCCATGCACAAACAACCAAAATTAGCATTTATAAATATTTATTTATTTATGCCCTAATCGGCTTTGACATGCAAATTTTACACGTTTACAGTACAAGATTAATGCAGTATTTTTAAGAAAACAACGCATATGTATGTAATAAAATGTATTGCAAATTATCTAAATACTAAAATGTTGATTCTCTATAATGTAAGCATGAAATAGTAAGTAAAAGAAATAACATAAAAAAAGTAGTTTGTTCGTACAAACAATATTAATCACGTATGTGTTACAAACCAATAAAAGAGAATAAATGAGAATGTAATTTGCTCGTGAGGTATAGAACATTAGAGCTTACATAAGAGATTTAAAAAATAAAATAATAAGATTTGTACCTATAAAAAAAATACTAATACAATTTAGCAAAATATATATGTACCAGCTGATACTCGGCATGCGTTTCAATTCCACTTAAATAAATAAATTGTTTCTCCCTGCGTGTCCTTTCCCATTCGTCCCCGTTCCCCTTCCGCCACCTCTTCCCCACCTCGTCCCCTTCCCTTTCTGCGTTCCTTTTTCACCTTCCCCTCTCCCGCTGTCCCCCTTCTCGCGAACCTTCCCTCAAAATTCCCCTTCCACCTCCCTCGTCCTCCCTCCCGCGCACCACCTCTCATTCATTCCCCTCCCGCATTTTTCTCACTAACGTCCCTCCTCATGAATTCCCCTTCCACCTTCTCCACCTTCCCCCTCCTCGTCCCCCTCCCACGAACCATCCCTTCTTCATCCCCCTTCACCCCTCCCGGATTACCCTCCCCTCACGCCTTTTTACCTGCCGCTTAACTCCATAATATACACCTATTTTTCAAACAACTCGCGTGTGCCCTATTGCATTTTTTTGCAAATTTCATAACTCCAGAACTGACCATTATAGAAATATTGCTACCAAGAAACATGTCCACAACAACTCACCAAATTTTGATCGCATTCGGATGAATAGTATAGGGAATATCTATAAATATGTCAAACGCGCTAACTGTCAAACGTACGAATTTAAAATAGTGGTCAAGTTTTCTGAAATTATCGCATTTTCTGCGCAATTTTCTTAAATTTTCTCTCCGTAATTTTCTCTTCTACAAAGTATTAGAAAACTTTTAAAAATAGATTTAATGAAATTACAGTCGTTCTGAAGTTATGGCGTGACCAAGGGAAACAGGGATTTAAAAAAAATATATATAGATAGATATATTAGATAGAGAGAATTTAATTATTGTGATGAATGTATGTATGTTGTTCTAGAGCTCCGGGTGTGTGTACGCCTGTGGTCAGTTGAACTCGGTCGACTTATAAACTTGGAGTCGGACTCTGCTGATTAAATATGGTCTTGTGTCTTGTTGTCCACCTATAAAATAATTCCTACTTGTGAAGGTGGTCACTGGTTCTCAAACTTTTATAGATCGTCGCCCGAGTGTTTTATTGTCCAAACGACTATTAGCAAGTTTTACATGAGGAGAAGGTTTTATTTCATTATTTCAATGAAACATTATGATAGTTGTTTGATGAAGCTATTTCCATAAAGATAAAGGTCTCATTAGTCTAAATAATTCTTAGTAAAGCAAATCCTTCAAAAATTTGGCGTTAAAATATTCCCGCTTTGCAAATAAATGGAATATTTGTTAACATATCCGAAAACTAAAAACTGTTTTAGAAAGGTGATGAAATAGGTTTTCAAATTACCATGTAATTTTTTTAATATTAAAATTTAGGATGAAAACTTTAAAATGTTTTAATAATGGCTCACTTTACATTTTTCTAACTAAAATTACTGATAATGAAAAAAAATAAAAACACATACATATTTCATTGGATCAATGAATTATAAACGTCACTGTCACCTCACTTTTTGTCGTTTGATGTAAAAAAAAATGTTAAAAATTCACAAAGTTTCATAATTTTTATTCAATTTGCGGTCGGAAACTTTGGTTTCAAAAAGGTGTACATTTGAATTATTTTGTGGTTTACTTTTAGATTTGAATATATAGCGTGTTGTATTCTCTTTCCAATACCGTTTAAATCATACTTCTCACTATGATAGTGAGGGAGACACAACGATTTCCATGAGACCTATGTGAGCTGGGACAAATATGGTCTCGTGTGATTAAACGGGTAATGATAGTTTTTGATGCTTTATTTTTAATTTTAAAATGGAGATTGATCAATAACTAAACCGGTCGTTTTGACAATTAAGCACTCGGGCGACGTGATGTGAACCTTGAAAAGCAATTATTTAGTCCGATGAAAATTAATAACTAAGTTATTAAAGACGACCTCCGTGGTCGGGGGGTGTGATTCTCGACTTGCAAATCCAAAGGTTGCTGGTTCAAATCCCGCCTAAAGGCCTAAATCGATTAATGGTTCACGGGGCAGCGGTACCCATACGCACCTCCAAAATAGGAAAATAATTCCTTTCAGGGCCTATGTAATCTTTGGGGATGCTGTAAGGAAAAATTTATGAGAGGTGGGTAGAAACATGGTGTCAGTGTGACCAGGAGTGACTGGTTCTCCCGATCCGGCCCGCCACTCAGTAGCTGGCCAGGCGAAACTGCCGCCCAGTCCCGAAAAAACCTCACCCCATGAGTGGCCTTCAGGGCCTATGTAATCTTTGGGGATGCTGGAAGGAAAAATGTATGAAAGATGGGTAGAAACGGGGTGTCAGTGTGACCAGGAGTGACTGATTCTGACTGGCCCGCCACACAGTAGCTGGCCAGTTGAAACTGCCGCTAAGTCCCAAAAAACCTCACCCCATGAATCCGGGCATCCCTGCTAAATCACAAAACGTAGCGATCCATTTGGGGCAACCTATAACAGAGGTGTTGGTTATCCAATAAATGAATCCCGGGGAGGTAGTGCCCATGCCCGCCTCTCAAATGAAATGTAGGTTTACAAGTTTTCCGTTTGTACCACGATTTTCCATACACCGTATTGTTTTAACGAGCTTAGGCCGCGGCATCCCGAATTTCTACTGATTTCGTACATATATTTGAAGTTTTTCAGCTTATAAAAAAAAAAGTAATTTTTTGAGATAGTATCTTACATTCCCCTCGCCGAAACGGTAATTATATGAACTTCCCTCATAGAAATAAATCGTAAATTATGCTCCGAAAATTATCATTTGTATACGTTTGTTTCTGTTTTTTTACAAGTTATATGTATGTAAAAAAATCACAATGTTTCTTTAAATGCTACTTAACGTGGCGTGTATTATTAAACATTTTCCAATTTTCGCTAAAATATTATCGCTTTTAATATTAGCACGCTCTCTCTAACATTCGTATTACAGTACCTCTCCTTCTTCTTCTTTTTGAGCGCTTTTTGCCACAATATGGCAATATTTTCAAAACCACGGATTGCTTTGTTGCCAAAATCTGGCTTTTTTTTTTCTTTCTAAAAACGACCATATAATATATTGTACATTCAAAATATAACGAAATAAATAATTTAAAATATTTTAAAGTTAACAATTTAATAATATTTTTTTTATAAATCCTTCGAATATGTGATAATAGACAAAAGATAGGTGAATTCATTGGCTATATAGAACTATGATCAATTTGTATGTCTCCATATTCAAATTCGGAGGTATGATTTTTTTAATGTGGGCGGAAAAATTTCCTTTAGCAATCCGAGAAAAATGTTTTAAATTGCGCTGTCGCTCCAGAGGGTATAACCCAGCCTTAATAGGATGTATCTATTTAACGGACACAACCTTATAACACATCAACACTTTGAGAATCTCTGAGATCCGCAACTTTTTATGTAGAAGTCGACACACAGACGGATCGCCCGAGATATTCTTCAATCAATAGAGATAAACTCATTGGCTCCGGCCTCCGACAATTGATACTGCACAGTGCACTCTCAGTCAGTGTCCGGTCTCTGTACTGTCACATTGTCTGTCTGTCTGTGAGTGAGTGATAACAACCGTATATTATCAATTGTAAACACGATATAACGAAATCAATACGAGTATAAGGTAGGAATATTTATCAATTTTAATTCTAAGCACATTCTATCAAAACAAAATTTTAACTTCGCAATGAAATGCAAATAAATACAACATTTCTGAATGTATCCGAAAACTTAAAACTGTTTTTGAAAGGGGATGAAATACGCTTTCAAATTTTATTATTAGAAATAAATTTATATGTTTTGAAATATTAAATTTTTTAACGCAAACATAAAAAAGTTTTAAAAATGGCTCACTTTACGTTTTTTTCATAATAAATTACTGATATAAATAGAAATATACAAACATATTTTATTAGACAAATGTATTATAAAAGTTATTTTTACCTAAGTATTTTTTCGTTTCATAAAAAAAAAATTAATTATAAATTTGACGAAGTTTCAAAAAAAAATCTCAAATTGCGTTTGGAAATTTTGGTTTCATAGAGGTGCACATTTTAATTATTTTGTGTTTTACTTTTAAATTTGAATATAAAGCGTGATTTTTTCTCTTTCTAATACCGTTTAGATCATTTTTCTCCCCATGAGATATATATATATGTTTTTACATTAGCTTCACACAGGAGGCCCTGAGGAAAACAATTAGCCTCAGGGCCCATGTCATCCCTGGGGATGCTGTGTGGTGGGTATTTTGAGGAAAGGAACGAGAAGTTCTGGGAAGGAAAAATGTATGAAGGTGGGTAGGAATCTGGGGGTTGGTGTCTCTAGGAATGACAGACACATGAATCGAACCCTTCTACTCCGGTGCAAGGCGATGTTCCGGGAGAGTTCTGCTGGAGAGATCAAACGGTTTCCCTCAACCAGTCTCTCCCGATCCGGCTTGCCACGCAGCTGGAGGGCCGATGCATACACGGTCTTGACCCGTACAAACCTCACCCCGTGAACCCGGGCACCTCTGCTAAGTCACCAAACGTAGCGAGCCACTTGAGGTGACCTATGGCAGAGGTGTTTGATATCCAATAAATGGTTCCCGGGGCGGCGGTACCCATCCTTTCTTCCCAAAAAAGGCGAATACAACGATTTCTTAATTGGGGTATATTGTGAGTCTGAAGGTAATAGAAAGGAGAAGCAGAAGGGGAAGATGAAGATGTGGAATTACCTGGTTATTCAGATCTAGTGACCAAACACGGCTAAAGCCATTTCAAGCAATGTTTAAATTCTAAATGGTGGTCTTACATCAAATTTACCGTATATTATTATTTTAAAACGATTAAATTTTGAAATAACACAAATTAAGAGGTTATAATTAGACAATACCGGAAACTTGCCTTTTGAAATCAAATTCTAGACGTGATCACTTTTGATTTTGAAAGATTGTTATTTTATCTGTTTAAATTAAATTTAGAAAAAAATAATTTAATTTTTAATATCCAAAGGTTATACCGTAGGTCGTTGGCAGATTGGTTAAAATTTCAAACGAAATATTGTATTATTAATTATTTTTTTACATTAGGTCCACACAGGAGGCCCTGAGGAAAATAATTTCCCTTAGGGCCTATGTCATCTTTGGGGATGCTGTGTGGAGGGTATTTTTAAGGAAAGGAAGGAGAGTAAGTTCTGGGAAGGAAAAAGGTATGAAGGTTAGAAATCTGGGGTTCAGAGTGTCTAGATCATCCGCCGCCAATACCTAGATAAGCCTTACCCCATGAACTCGGGCACCCCTGCTAAGTCACCAAACGTAGCAAACCACTTGGGGTGACCTATGGCAGAGGTGTTGGTTATCCAATAAATGGTTCCCTGGGCGGCGGTACCCATTCCTGCCTCCCAAATTGTACAACACACATTTCAAATCATACAGAAAAATAAATCAATACATTAGTTAGTAAATACACTTCTCAGAATAGATTTGGGACGAAAATAACTCAGTTTTTCTATTTAGTTAAGGTCTTACAAACTAAAATATTTCAGATATTTTTTACACACTAAATAATTACTAAAAATCATAAACACACGATATTTAATAATTTATCACCGTGCGTTTTGAGCATTTTTATTGCTTACTTGAATGTAGGTATATCTATATTAAAGCAAGTTTTTAATGAAATAAATCGATACGTTTTTAGATTTTCACGGCCAAAAGCATTTTAGTTGTTTGTTTTTGCGGTGTTATGCCGTGTTGTGCTACCTCCTTCTTTAGCCGACGTTTCGGACAGCGTTGCAGTGTCCATCATCAGGGCAGATCCGGCATCGACGTAAATCGATATTAAATTTTTAGTTTAAAAAATTTGACACGGGGAATAATCAGTCTTTGTCATCGGAACCTCCCTGTACAGTTGCAAGCATTTTGGAACCTTAATTCTCAGCCGCTGGTCAACAAATTTAGCTGCGCACGCAGGAATTTGAACCTGTGTCCTCCTGACGCCCTAGCACACGCGCTCGATAGGATATCTATCGGTAACTTCTCATCGTTCCTTAGCATGACTACAGATCGCCAACGAATAAGTGACAGTTCACAATGACTAAGTGTCCTTAACATATTCGACATCAACTGTTGTTTGTACGTTAGCGATGTGCAGTTGTCCTAGGGAACGATGAGAAGTTACCGATAGTTATCCTATCGATCGTTATCGAGCGAGTGTGCTAGGGCCTCTGGGCAGATGTGCAATGGTTACATGACGATTATACACTTCCTTGTTGGTGGACACTGCAATGCTCTTCGAAACGTTGGATAAATAATGAGGTAGCGCAACACGGCACTGTACCCCAAAAATAAATCACTATATAAATAATTCCGTTAATTTGCGTATTGCGTTTATTGCGTAAGCCGAACCTCTTAAATTAATAAATCGATCGGCCAGTGTCCACTTGATCAGTCAGACATTTCCAAATGCCTACTAATTTTTGTGGTTCAATATTCGAATGCTCACCATTCAGAGTGAAAGATACTCTCAGTATCGCCCTGGTATAAGATCACCATTCAGAATTGAACCGTTGCTTAAAATGGCTTGTTTGGTGACCGGATCTGAATAGCCAGGTTTTTCCCCACCTTCCACCTCTCCAACCTCCTCCTCGCCATAGTTTCACTGGCTCCAGATGGGAGCAGTTGGGACTCTGGTGCGGTATTCATATAAAAATATTTGTCAACCGTGTATGTTGGGCGCGCGTTTGGCGTGTTTTCTGACTATGCACCGGTGCCGAGGGGATCAATGACGCTAGTTCCTCGGAGCATCTTCTATTGAAATACCGGTAAAACAAGGATATCATTCCCACCTGACGCCTGTGCTTTAAGGATTTGCAATCCATTTGTTAAGACGGGAAATCTATCAAACCGTTTCTGCACAGAGTCGACGGTTTTTTTCAAGTGTTTTGGGGCTCCAGACGAGAGGTGGCTGCCAAATTCAGCCGTGTTAAATTAATTCAACCTTTAAAAAAATTAGGTTTGGTTTTCGAGTAAATCGAGTCCAAAATTTAATATCAACTGTTTAATGAATTTTAAAGTGAAAATTATTACCGTTTTAGACCAATCTTTACAACGAATTTGTTTGTATTATAAATACAAAAAAAAAATGATTTAGATAGATTGAAGCTTTTTCTATAGTTTGGCTTAAATCGAATTAAAATAAAATTGATATTAACTTTATTAAAAAAATATAAGCGTAAACTACTAATAAATATAAGCTATAAATTATAATTTAAAATAAAACAATAACTTTGTATACACCACTTTTATTTTTTTATACTTAATGCCGACCGGGTTTCGCTACAACCGTAGCTTCTTCAGGGCAGTATAATCTCTACTAATATCTAATATCTAACATGTGTTGTTATAATGTATTCAGGGGATTGAAGAAATGGGCTGGGTTCCGCCGGTGCAGGACGTAATTGGAGTAAGGGACTGGGGGTTGGAAAGTGAATGTTCTTTGTCAATGGGGAACAACCTAAGTATCGGACTTTTATTTAAATTTATTTGATTGTTTATTACTTTTCTATTAGTGTTTATGGCTTTCCTTAGTTCTAGGGCTTCTAAATTATCCAATCTGATACCTATTTCGTTTTTGTGCAATAACGTTACGCCTGTATTTTTATTAAATGTATGGTCTGTTTCTATAAGATGGTTTGCAAATTCTGAGAATCCGGTACTGTGTAAACATCTTAGGTGTTCCTTGACACGAGTATTAATATTTCTTGCAGTTTTGCCAATGTAAAATGCGGGGCAATCGCTACATTGAAGTGAATAGATACCCGAATGGCCGAAGCTATCTTCTTTGTCTTTACCGTTCATTAAAAGTTTACCTATACTATTATTAGTGTAAAATGCTGGTTTGATGTCTACTGGGAGATTTTTTATGCTTTTTTGGGAAAAATTATTGATATACAAGATTCTACGCCATTGGTAGGGTTGATTATTATTGGTTATTATATTATTATTAAGAGGATTGCTGTTGAATAAAAATTTTGTTGTGGATAATTTTTTAAGTTTTTTATTTAGGATGTTGTTGACTACATTTGAATCGTAACCATTATTTATTGCGATTTGTTTAATCGTAGATAGTTCTAGTGTGAAGTTGGTATTTGATAAAGGGACTGTAACTAGCCTATGAATCATGGAATGGAAGGCGGAGTGTTTGTGGGAGATGGGGTGATTAGAGGACTTATGGATGGTTATGTCTGTGAACGTAGGTTTACGGTAGATTTTATATTCGATTTTATTATTTATGATTGATAATGTAAGATCTAAAAAGTTTAAGGTAGAATTGGTTCCTATTTCTATGGTGAATTTGATTTGTTTGTGGAAGGAGTTTATTAGTAGCAAGAAGGAGTTAAGTTGACGTTCGGTTCCCAGCCATACGCAGATCACATCGTCGACATACCTTCGCCATATAAGTACATTTTTTAATAAGGGAGATTTACAGTTAAAAATATTATTCTCTAAATTATCCATGAATAAGTCTGCTATAAGAGGCGATGTTGGTGACCCCATGGCCAATCCCTCTTTTTGTTGATAAAAAAGTTCATTGTATTGGAAATAGTTTTGATTCAGGCAAATATTAAACAGGTGAGATAAATCATTAGAAAAATTATTTGGTAAATTTGAATTTTGTAATAATTCTGATAGGATATTTTTACTTTCAACTACGGGAATATTTGGAAAAAGGTTAACAACATCGAAGGAGACTAATTTTGCACTACTAGGGATATGTAAGTTTTCAAGATCTTCAATCAAGTTAAGGGAATTCTTAATGGTGTATTTTGGATCAAACACTTTAGAATTATTGAAAACATTGGTTATAAATGAGGCAATTTTGAAATTTGGGGCGTTGCAACTTGACACGACTGGCCGGATTGGTTTTAAAATTTTGTGTATTTTTAAGAAACCATATAATTTAGGGGCTTTTGGATTTTTTGTTAAAAATTTTACTTGTTTATATGAATTGTCTTGGAAAATTGCTGATTTGCATGATTTTAAAGCACTTTTAATATTATCTAGGTATTTTGTAGTAGGGTCTTTAGGTAGAATGTCAAACTTGTCAGTATTAATAAATTCTTGCACTTTGGAATTGTAATCACTTTTGTTTAATATAATTACTGTATTGCCTTTGTCGGCTTTGGTTATTATTAGTTGTTCGTCCTTTATTTTTTTCCGAATGTTTATCAATGTGGAAGTTTCACGGTTAGAGCTAGCTTTAAGATTAGGTACGAGCTGTTTTATTGATTCTGCACTTTTATATAGAGGTGGGCCAGGTTTATTATATAACGCAGTCTCGATGTCCACGGCAACGTTTTCTATTGCACTAATTAAGTTATTTTTGCTATATTCTAAGTTGTATTTGAGGCCTTTTGATAACAGGGTCAACTCGTCTTGTTGGAACTGCACTGATGAGAGGTTCTGTACTCGATCGAAGAACTGGTGTGTACATTTCACTGTTTCATTATTATTTGTATGCTGGGTACGATTTAGGTTTTTTAGTTTTTTGTTCAAAATAAAACTTTTCTTGTAGGCTTTAATAGAGGCGAAGGTTCGAGCTTTGTCGTCAAACAAATCCCATTCAACCGGATGTAAGAGTTACTTACGTAGCTTTTTCTTTCTAAAAAATATTTTTTTTTTTAAATTTCAATTTCGTGAAAGTTTTGGTGTAGAAAAGTGTATTCTCCATAAACCCCTTTTCGAGCGATTTCTGTAGGTAAATTTTAGCGTTGTCTCATTCGCACATTTCGCATTCGCATGTATTGTAAGTGTGCGTGAGCTTATTGTGAGCGGGACAGAATGACAGACGCGGGTGTTCCGCGTGTTGTTCAAAGTCTAGCCTCTTAAAATCACGAGTCTATGTCAACTAGCCTCAGACTCTTGAAGCCCTCAAAGAGAATATCCGTAAAGAATGCGAGAACTTATAGTGAACCTAGTGTGATGGAAAATGCCATAAATCGGGCCCGTATGGTCACAATTCTGGCGGCAGATGACAGGAATTTCCCTGACATGTCCGGAATTTCAGCTGTCTGTCAGAGAAATAGGAAAAGTTGAAAACAAATGGAAATTGTCAGGAATTTTGATAAATATTAGAAAAAATAAATTTAATGGAATTTACAGGGATTACGGATTTACTAGCAAAATCGAATAAAATGTTAAAAAAACATGATTATCTAGCCGAAATTATCAGAAAAATTTACAGACAGAAATCCTGCTTAAATGCTTTACATATGAGTATGCTTTGTCTAGTTTACAATATTTTATTGACACTATAAACCAAAATTTTGCATTAAAATGAATCATCAACATAAAAAAAGTTTTTTTTTCAACCTTGAGGATTTAAAAAAAAGCGCAAGTTGCGCCACAATACGAAGTATGTCAAAAAAATACAAATAAATAGTAGTATATCTGTGTGTAAGGATGTAATGGCCAACCTTATGATTCCAGAGATAGCCTCATTTTTAATGTCAGTGCCATACAATTTTTTCTTTAAAAAATGATAACTCCTTCATTTGTACACGCAATTGCTTCATACGAAATTTTATAGCATAGTAATGATCAGCAGAATCCATTTCTAGCAAAAAAAAGATCCATGAAAATTCAAGTCTCTATGTCTATGAAAGGCGATTTTCATCCCACTGTGCGGCGGCCACTTAGCCGATATCATTTTTTGACTTAGAGAAAAAAAAATGAAAACATCTAATAAACACAATCCAAAAGCAAAACAATTTTTTTTAATTCATAAAAAAATTACAGCCAACGAACATCAAGTGACAACTTTTGCACCAACCTGTTTATAAAGATTAATTTTATAGTCAATTAGTTTGTTTATACAAAACACGCTTATAGTATGTTGCACTTTGTCTATGGTTATCAGTCCATAGAGACGATAATAAATACATATGAATGCTAAATATGCAATTTAATACATTTTCAGGTCAACTGCCCGTAAAGCATTTCTTTAATCCATAAAACACGTTAATTTATTATTGCCTGATACAAACATGTCGATATTGCAAAACAATAGCGAAATAAATAAATATTAATTTAAATTATTGTTTATAATAACTACACGAGTTAAATTATTGAGGCGTGTTGACACAAGACGGCAATCTCCACCATTGGTCTAAAACAGTGATTCCCAAAGTGGTCAGGCCCTAGCACGCTCGCTCTATAACGATCGATAGGATAACTATCGGTAACTTATCGTTCCCTACGACAACTGCAGATCGCAAACGAATAGGTGACAGTTCACAATGACTAAAAAAATATAAAATGTTGTTACTTAACCAGTTCAGGGGTGCTAGCATGGTCCATCGATATGAAGTTACCGACCGATTGTCTGTTATGACTTTCGAATAGGTGACAGTTCACAATGACTAAGTGTCTTTAATATATTCGATATCAACTGTCGTTTGTACGTTTGAGATCTGCAGTTGTCCTACGGAACGATGAGAAGTTACGGACAATCGGTCGGTAACTTCATATCGATCGACCATACTAGCACACCACACGCTTGCTCTATAACGATCGGTAGGATAACTATCGGTAACTTCTCATCGTTCCCTACGACAACTGCAGATCGCAAACGAATAGGTGACAGTTCACAATGACTAAATGCCCTTAATATATTCGATATCAACTGTCGTTTGTACGTTAGCGATCTGCAGTTGTCCTAGAAAACGAAGAGAAGTTGCCGATAATCGGTCGGTAACTTCATATCGGTCGACCGTGCTAGCACACCAGAGGCCCTAGCACACTCACTCGATAACGATCGGTAAGATAACTATCGGTAACTTCTCATCGTTCCCTAGCATTACTACAGATCGCCAACGAATAAGTGACAGTTCACAATGACTAAGTGTCCTTAACATATTCGACATCAACTGTTGTTTGTACGTTAGCGATGTGCAGTTGTCCTAGGGAACGATGAGAAGTTACCGATAGTTATCCTACCGATCGTTATAGAGCGAGCGTGCTAGGGCCTCTGGTGGACACCCAGGGGTACACGGGAGACTCCATGGGGGTCTACGTTGGCATGATAACAAAATGGGGGTCCACAAGTTGTATGTGGGGGTCCATGAAAATTTATCTGGTTTCGATAGTAAAGAACAAATTTATGTCTTGTCTATACCTATCAATGTAGGCCAGTAGTTCCCAAAGTGATTTTTATTAATATGGAAGTTATTATATATATCGATGCACAAATTATTTGAGATTTTTACGTCCTAAGTAAAATATAGAATTCATAACCTGAAATTCTCTCCCCCCCCCCCTCCCAGAATGGAGGTGTACACCGTACACCGGGTGCCTGGCGGTTCGTTAAGATGATACCCGGTGGTGCAGAAATAGATTTTACTAAAATATTGCTGTCACTGTTGCTCTTACTCCACCGGATATTGAGCGAAAGGGACAATGCACTGACACCTAACTAAAATGTAGGTTTTGTATTCCCCACTTTTCTCCTCCAAAAGTGGACTGATTTTCAATTTTTTTTTACCAACTACATAAGAAAAAACTATTCTATGTCTGTACGTTTTGCTTTTTTTAAAAAAACATTGTCTGGTTTGTATACTGAAAATCTTTTGACGGCGTTTAATCCAGTCAATTTTATTGATTTTTGGAAGGTCATAACTTCTATAAAAAGTAACTTATCAAAAAAAACTAAAAGTACCGACACGCCAGTAGTTGATATCTATTTTATGCAAAAACAATATTTTCTCTAGGGTTAAAATCCAGAGAGATAAATAGGGAATACGTTTGTATGGAAAAATCACCGCCGGGTATCCTCTTAAGTTTATGATTCCTGAAATTATCCAGCCACCCCCTTCCCCTCCCGGAATGGATGGTTGGCGGGATCACGCATTCCCTTCCCCGGGGTCCATGGGCAAATTTTGACAATGAAAAGTGGTCCATGGGCCAAAAGAGTTTGGGAACCACTGGTGGGAAAATGTGTTATATATGGCGATGGTTACATACAGAAACAAAAATACAAGAATCAGTCAGAAAGTAATGCTCTTATTTTTGTTTTTTTTTGAATAAGGAAGTTGAGTCCTTTCTTTATTTTTTTTTATCAATGTTCACAGGCAAACTTAAATATTTGTTTTTTTTTTTTTTAAGTTCGTTTTCATAATGAAATTAATTAAGTACCTGTGATAATGTCCGGAGACCAACGTTGATAATGAAGAATTTAAGGCTATTGTGGAAGCGGATCCATCGCAAACCATGTCCGAGTTAGCTGCAGGCTGCGGTGTTTGTGATAAAACTGTTTTAATCCACTTGAAGCAAATTGGGAAGGTGAAAAAGCTTGAAAGGTGGGTACCTCACGAATTGAGTGAAGCAAATCAACAAACGCGCGTTGACTGCTGCGTTGCATTACTCAACCGGCACAATAATGAAGAGGTTTTAAATCGAATCATAACCTGTGATGAAAAGTGGATCCTGTACGATAATCGGAAGCGCTCATCGCAATGGCTGAACCCTGCCAAACCAGCCAAACCATGCCCCAAGAGAAAATTGACTCCAAAAAAGTTGCTTGTGAGCGTTTGGTGATGGAAAGAAAAAAAAAACAATTATTAAGGAAAAAACAAATGAATTATAATTTTCGAAACACAAATACATGAGTAAATAGCTGTATAAATTTGAATTTGGAATTCCTAACCAAAGAGAAGATATTTGAGATGAAAGTTGCCAGTACGGCAAAACGCCAATTTCATATGTAAGGACCTAATAATAACGAAATTTGCAACAGTTCCTAATATAGCGGTCGGTGAAAAATGACATTTCGTGTTTTTAAATTTAAAAAATAACCATTAAAATGCACTTTTTTCGAAATTCCGGTAACTGAATTGATTAGTACTAGTAAATATCTAACTACTACAACTTTTTAAATTTATTTTTTCGTCCATATTAAGTGTGTCCTGTTTTTGTAAATATTTTCCCTTATACATATTTCACACAAGCAAGGACCGGGTTACGTCACGAACTCTGCCGCACGCGATTATGCTCTTGCCGCCGTTTCGCGGACTTTAATAAAATTCAAACTTGTAGAATTAATTTAATTGTGAAAACGAATTTAAAAAAAAAAAAATACTGGTACTTAAGTTTGCATGTCATCTACATGAACATATTTTTTATAAGTCAAATCACTCAACTTCTCTATTGTCAAGAAATTAAAATTCAATTACACAAGTTGAAAACCACATTATTGACGTTTAATTTGCCAATTTTCAATACAATCTCCGACCATTTTCACAATTTTGGTCCATGTTTTAACAAGAGCATATATTCTAGTGTAGTAAAAAGCCCTGCTTCCTATATAATAAGCCATTGACGCACGGACGTTTTCACGGTCTCAAAAGTGAATCTCACGATGAGCTTCACATCACACTGCCTTTACTGACGGAGAGAATGCGTCACGATTCATCTGTAGTTATCCGTCGGTTACCAAGAATGATGTCATCGACTCGCTGAACGTTGCGTGGAGTCACTGCAGACATTTTTGGTTTGATCGTTTTTCGTCAGCCAACGGCGTTTGTCCTTCAGCTTCAAATCGACTGCAGTGCTGCCACCTGTTGACTCAGAAAGTTACTACTGCAGTAGATTGTACAAGAAGGTTGGAGGAATTGATTTAAGTAGAAAAAAATAGGTGGTTACGCCGTGTTGCGCTACCTCCTTCTTTAGTCGACGTTTCGGACAGTTGCAGTGTCCATCATCAGGGCAGATCCGGCAGATCCGACGATGTGAAAAGCTGTCCGAAACGTCGGCTAAAGAAGGAGGTAGCGCAACACGGCATAACACCTAAAAAACAAATACCGAAAATGCTTTTGGCCGTGGAAATCTAAAAAACGTATCCAATACGTTCCAGAGTGGAAGATACTCTCAGTATCGCCCTGGTGTAAGACCACCATTCAGAATTGAAACGTTGCTTAATACTGGCTTTAGCCGTGTTTAGTGACTAGATCTGAATAGCCAGGTACTTCCCCACCTTCCTCTTCCCCATATCCTTCCCCTCCCCACTACCTCATAACTCATAACATAACTTCAGCCTCATAACATACCCAATTGGTGATACCATAATCTCACTGGCTCCAGACGGGAGCAGTTGGGACATAAAAAAAAAGATTTTTTGAGACCTATATGAGCTGTTCCTAAAAGCTAACTAAAATAATTAGTTAAATAATCTTGAACATGATCTCGTTATGTGTCAACAAAAATCTCATCCTACAGGGTGGCGCAAAAGTCGTCACCCGATGTTATTTGGCTGTATTTTTTTTTGTAAATGTAAAATTTTAGTTCTGCTTTTGGATTGTGTTTATTTGATGTCTTATTTTTTTCCGTAAAGTTGAAAAAACGATATCGGCTAAGTGGCCGGCGCACAGTGGGCTGAAAATCGCCTTTCATAGACATAGAGACTTGAATTTTCAAGGGACTTTTTTTTGGCTAGAAATGGATTCTGCTGATCATTACTATGCTATTAAATTTCGTATGAAGCAATTGCGTGTACAAATGAAGGAGTTGAATGAAAATGAATCATCAACATAAAAAAAGTTTTTTTTTCAACTTTGAGGATTTAAAAAAACGCGCTAGTTGCGCCACAATACGAAGTATGTCAAAAAAATACAAATAAATAGTAGTATATCTGTGTGTAAGGATGTAATGGCCAACCTTATGATTCCAGAGATAGCCTCATTTTTAATGTCAGTGCCATACAATTTTTTCTTTAAAAAATGAAAACTCCTTCATTTGTACACGCAATTGCTTCTTACGAAAGTTTATAGCATAGTAATGATCAGCAGAATCTATTTCTAGCCAAAAAAAGACCCTTGAAAATTCAAGTCTCTATGTCTATGAAAGGCGATTTTCAGCCCACTGTGCGCCGTCAGAATTGGAACCGTACGGGCCCGATTTATGACATTTTCCATCACTCTTCCGGAGATAGCTTCTCACACTCTTGATGGATATTCTTTTTGAGGGCTTTAAGAGTCTGAGGCTTGTTAACAGAGACTTATGATTTCAAGAAACCCCACAAAAAGAAGACTGGAATAATTAAATCGGGCGATCTAGCCGTCTAGTGCAACTCACCAAACGAGAGTTTTGGTGATTTGCATTTTGCAGTGGCCGGAATAAAAAATAACATTTTTTCCGCATTTTTGAGGAGTATAGCGATGCACGTCTTATTTACGTGTATTTTGTGTCTGTTTACTTCACAAATGTCAAAGCAGAACTGAAATTTGCCGCCATTTACAAAAATTATAGCATCTTTTGATAGGATGATGACTTTTGCTCCACCTTGTAGTTTCTAAAAATCGCTCTAATTTTCTTGTTTTGTCTCTTTTAAGCAATCGACTGACAGACCATTGGACTGAACTAGCGGCAGTGAGTTCTGGCGTATTGAAAAATGCGTCTGGCATGCTGTTTCCTGCTGCTGGCGCTCGTGCTGTGTGCCGAGGCCAGGCCCAAAAGGAGACGGACCAGCTCTGAAGAAGGGGCCGTCACGAAACCCCGACACGTCAAAACATTGTCTGAAAAGGCACCTACCTGTGGATATGAGGTATGAAAATTATTCTTAATAAATCATTGACGAAGAAGATAACAATAATAATCTAAACGAAAATATGAAAAAAGAACAAGACTTTTTTTTTTCTTAGTTATATTATTGACAAAAGTTATCTTTTTTTCTGTGTCTTATTCTATTTCATATTTTACCACGTTCCAGAGTGGAAGATACTCTCAGTATCGCCCTGGTGTAAGACCACCATTCAGAATTGAAACGTTGCTTGAAATGGTACGTTTTTAGATTTTCACGGCCAAAAGCATTTTCGTTGTTTGTTTTTGGGGTGTTATGCCGTGTTGCGCTACCTCCTTCTTTAGCCGACGTTTCGGACAGCGTTGCAGTGTCCATCATCAGGGCAGATCCGGCAGATCCGACGATGTGTTTATCCATAGTTGTAGTTGAACTATTTTCAACTAAAAGGAAAGGTATACCAGACTATTGTTAGAGCCGCGATAATGTATGGCTCCGAATGCTGGACCATGTACAACTCCTACACCAGGCAACTTGAATCAGCAGAAATGCGAATGCTTAGATGGTCGGCAGGAGTGTCACTAAAAGATAAAATTAAAAGTTCACGCATTCGTGGTAGCCTGATGGGTGTCACGGACATAAACAATAAGCTAGAGGAACGACAGTTGAGATGGTATGGTCACATAAAACGGAGACCACCAGACCACACAGTGAAGCAGGCAATGTCTATGGAGCTTCATCGACAGTCATCCAGAGGAAGACCAAAGAACTCCTGGATGATTCAATGCTCCAAAATCCTAAGTAGAAACGGCCTGGAAGAGAGTGATACCCAGAACCGAAGAAGCTACAACCTGAGAACGAGGAGAGCCGACCCCAACAGCCTACATAGGCAGTGAGTTGGGACAGTGCAAGGAAGAAGAAGTTGTAGTTGAACTATTTTATCAATTTCGTGTTAATAGTTTAATAAACACAATATTATCATTAATATAATGTTATTTACAATGTAAACAGCTGATAGGTCAAACTGTGGCGAGTTCGTAGGTTAGAATAATAACACGATTAGTTACAGTAAGAAACGATTACTCATACCGAATTTATGGAACAAATTGTTAAAATTGTCTTCATTATAAAGACTTTGATCTTATTTGCTTCTTTAAAATTAATATATACTCGTAATAGCTGATTTAACAGAATTTTAGATAATCAAATTGATTGTACCGAACTTCTTTCTTCAAATAATTTTAACACACTTTTAAGAGGGTAGAAATTAGTCCCTTTTAAATAAAATTCTAGACGTATTGACTCTTTTTTACAAAAAAACATAAATTGATTTTGAAAGATTGTTATTTTATCTGGTAAACGCAGTTTTAAAATTTTGAAAAACTACGTCTATTTTAAATATACTATAGTTATACCGTTGGTCATTGGCAGATTTGTTCAATTTTTAAACGATAGATTTTATTAAACAACACAAATTTCAAAGCATATAATCATACAACCAAATAAATCAATACATAATCTAGTCAACACAGTTTTCAAAATTTATATTTTAGTTAAATTAAAATCATTAAAAAATAAATCCGAGAACGTGTTTGAAAGACAAAAATACCTCAGTTTTTTTTCTATTTATTTAAGGTCTCACAAACTAAAATATTTCAATATTTTTTTACACACTTATTTTGTTTAAACATTATTGAAAAATCATAAATACTTATGTTCAAAAAACACTTACAAGAAGTACACGATATTTAATAATTTATCATCGAGCGTTTTGAGCATTTTTATTGCTTACTTGAATGGATGTATATATTAAAGCAAGTTTTGAATGAAATAAATCGATATTAAATTTTTAATTTTAAAAAATTGATAGGGGAATAATCGATCTTTCTCATTGAAATCTCCCTGTACAGTTGCAAGCATTTTTAAACTTTTATTCTCAGCTGCTGGTCAATCACTCTTAAGAGGCTAGACTTTGAACCACACGCGGAACACCCGCGTCTGTCATTCTGTCCCGCTCACAATAAGCTCACGCACATTTACAAAACATGCGAATGCGAAATGTGCGAATGAGACAACGCTCAAATTTACCTACAGAAATCGCTCGAAAATGGGTTTATGGAGAATACACTTTTCTACACCGAAACTTTCACGAAATTAAAATTTTAAAAAATATATATTTTTTAGAAAGAAAAAGCTACGTCGGTAGCTTTTTTATAATTATAATTCTTTATGAGAGTTGAGTTAGCAGCACCTTTTCCATAAATAATATTTTTTGATAAATCGTACATGTTTGACAGTGAATGTTTACGTTAATACGAAACGCATCGAAAATTCGAAAACATACCAACATAGTTTTCACCCTCTAGAAGGCAGTATAAAAAAAATATATTCATTTTGTGCAATTTTCGATGTAGAAAAGTGTTTTTTCCCGGGCGTCCTTTTTGTATGGGCCGAAAAGCGAAGTCTCACGCCATACAGGACCATTCCACACAAAGATGTCCATATTCCAGATCAAGAAAATAGGGATGAGAAATAAAATAAATACAATCTTGGCTAAAATTTATTTAAGGTGTACCACAGGGATCTGTTTTGGGTCCACTTCTATTCAATCTCTCTTTTTTAAATGTGAATGCCACACTTTGGGGAATGTTGGGAGGCTGGAAGAAGTGAGAATGAGAAGGAGACGAGTAGAGGAAGGTTGGAATACTTTCTAGTCATGTCTTATTCGGATTTGTTACTAATTACATATATTTTAGTAAGTCGTCTCAATGTGGCCTAACCACAGTTTGTAAATGGCCTTCAATACCAAAACAGCTGTCATATTAATTAAAGAATTAAAATACTTTCCGAACTTAATAATATTATGGAAAAAAAAAATTATGTTCGTAATTAATTACCTATTAAGATTGTGCGGTGACAAGTTGTTGACCAGATAGTGTCACAAATACGGAAAAATTATCTATTTATACATTTACACAATATTATTCATTTATTGGTTCAACAAACAAAATGGTAATCTTATACATAAAAATTAATGTTAGTTTGTTCGTATTTTATGCGCTGCCTTACGCCGTTCTTCCATGGAGCTACGTTCAAGCGACGCGATCGCCGCTCGTCTGTATTTTCCATACTATTATTAGTGTTTGAAATCGCCGCTAGGCGCTGCACTAGCAAAATAGTATGACAGGTAGCGGTAGCGTCGCTTGTAAGTAGCTACGTGAACGATGGGCGATACCGTTCATCCGATTGCGATGAAACTTTGGGGATTTGATGCCCGCGACGGTTATAGGATAGTGAGCTCTGGCGTTATGAAATTATTTCCTATAATATTCATACAATTGCGACGAAACTATATAGATTTCTATATAGCTATATTTGTATATTGGTGAGCTCTGGCGTTTTGAAATTTTGCAAAACGAAAATCGTGTTTTTTTAAAAAATGGGTGTATTTAATGGAGTTTAGATGCAGGGAAAAAAGGTGGGAGGGGGAGGGGAATCTGGAAGGGGTGGAGGCGATTAAGGAGGGGGGACGAGGGAGGGGGGAAGGCGGAGAAGGTTGATGGGGAATGCATGAGGGGGTGGGGTTCGCGAGAAGGGGGACGGAGATGAATGGGAAAGGACACGCAGGGAGAAACAATTTCTTTATCGAAGTTGCATTGCAGTGCATGCCGGTTATCAGCTAGTATATAATAATTTTATCTGCATAATATTGCGTAACATTATTTTTTTATTGGTTCAACAAACAAAGCGGCAATGACTTTACTTTTAAATAATCTCTCAGTCCGATAAGCTCTTATTAAGATAATTGCAAAACATTGTTATCTAGGTTAAATATATACGTAAATCAGTAAACTAGAACTTGACCTTATTTCTGTTCTTCTTCTTATTCTTATGAGTGGTCCAAGAAGGGAGCCCTGTGGTACACCACTGAATGGTATTTTTGGTTTTCTAGTCTTGCCACCCAATCACAGAGGGCGTCCTGAATGTCCACCTCATCCCACACACACATGACGATGTGGGTTGGCTGAAAACACTGGACCAGTACTATTATGGAAGTAAGTTACCACAATATAATCAACCTACTTCCGTAAGTAGTTAATATAGTATCGTGTAAGTAGGTATTAATTTTTTGTCTCCTATGTCTCGTCTCTCTTCTTCTTATCTTTTTTCTACTCTCCTCGTCGCCTTAGTTCTTAATTGTCAAAAACACAATTTTTTTTGTTCAACCTCCATTTTTAAACTATAGTATCTAACTAACTAACTATCAAGCCGTTTCTCCACAGGGGTAGGCAGAGAGGACGGACCGCCAAACAACTCGGTCTTGGCATACACTCCTCGCTTCATTCACATTCATACATCTTCTCATCCGTGCTCTTCTATTATTCAGACTCCTGACGTGGCCTGACCCAAGTATCTGGTTCACTTGATTGTGTCATGTCCTCCTCGAGCATCCATTCTTCTTCCATTCACATTTGCGTCATATATTCTCCTTACGCTCCTTTCTTCATTCATTCGCTCTACATGCCCAAACCATCTGAGGGTGCCTTTTTGATCTTACTGATTACTCATTACTCATTACGCTTACATCAGCCTTGCATTCTTTCCACATTTCTCACACGATCATTACGGTTTTACCACACACACGCCTCAGTGATCTCATCTCTACAGCATTCAGTTTACTTTCGTCATTCCTCTGCCAGTTCCACGCTTTGTTGCCATACATCAGGGTAGTTACCAGCACTCCATTGTGGACTGCTGGCTTCGCTTCTTTGGACATCAAAAATGATAATTAATAACTTTACCGAGAATTATTTATACTAATGAGACCTTCACCTTTATGTAAATAGCTTCTTCATCTTAAACACCTTTCATAATGTTTCATTGAAATAATGAAAAAAAACCTCCTCCTCCTCTAATAGTTGCTAATGGTCGTTTTGACAATTAAGAACTAAGGCGATGTCCTGTTTCTCTATTAATCTGCACCATCTTATTCATAAATAGGCTTCAATTTTGTCAAGTTGCAAATGAATTTTTATTCATATAAGCAAACTCTCTTGGCAGATGACACGATTTTAAAAAGTACCTACCCGTATATATTTAAAAAAGTACAATTTCAAAGCATTAAGCCCTGTTCAGACATAATTAACAATAAACTATAAAAGATCATAGCACGCTAAATATCGCTCTCCATACAATCCCTTCAGACCGTTCACACCTAAGCGCTTTATGTGCAGATCAACCATAGACAATGCACATCTTATGCCGTAACCACTCCTGGTGTGCTAGCATAATTTATCGATATGAAGTTACCGACCGATTGTCGGTAACTTCTCATCGTTCCCTAGGACAACTGCAGATCGCTAACGTACAAACGACAGTTGATATCGAATATATTGAGGACACTTAGTCTTGTGAACTGTCACCTATTCGTTTGCGATCTGTAGTTTTCCGAGGGAACGATGAGAAGTTATCGACAATCAGTCGGTAACTTCATATCGATCGACCATGCTAGCACCCCTGAAGCGATATACGAACAGATAAGCGCCCCCCTCTCCCGCCGAGAATAGGAGAGGGGGTCATTTTTATTGAAACGCGCGATTGTTAGCTGTCAAAATTTTCAGATCTAGTACAAATCTACAAAGAAATGGTATCTCGCGGCAGTTATCTGACCCCCTCTCCTAACATAGGCAGAAATATTTTGCTTCGTGTGAACAGTACAAAATATAAGGGCTCGCGGTTCAACAGATATCTGCTCACGGTTTATAGCTGTGTCTGAACAGGCTTTTAAACGCGAAGCTCACATCAAAATGATACTTATAACACAAAAGCGCTCGCCATACAATCCCATACAGATCCACCAGACGTAAAAAGATGATGTGTTATAAGTGCGATTCGAGTCTTCGCTATTTGGCATTATCCTCCATAAACGCTAGCGGCGCGATATCAGAAAAGTTATGCGACCCCCCCTTCCGCCGTAAACAGGAGAGGGAGTCATTTTTAATACACAGCGCGCCGTGTCGAGCCGCTGTCAGCCGTCAAGTTGACATATCCAATACAAAGAAATGATGTTCCCTCGGCCGCTTCCGAATTCAACTGACCCCCTCTCCTGCCGTAGGAAGAAATCTTTTATAACGTAGTGTATCTGTAGAAAAGATACTTTATAGCACAGTATCTTTTGATGTGAGCTTCATGTCTGTCCGTACCTTTACAGGAAACAACAGCTCTCCATGTACCTACTATCCTAATAATAATAATAATAATTGGATAATTTGTATAGCGCCGTTTTTGTGAGAAATCACCTCAAGGTTTAAACTTGTAATTACTGCTTTTTTTGTAAAAGGTATGTTTTTTATCAGATCGACACAGGAGAAAGTATTTACATTGAGAGCCTATGTCATCTTTTTGGGATGCTGTGTGGAGGGTTTTGTTTTACGAAAGGAGATGAAGTTCTGGGAGGAAAGAGGTATGAGAATCTGGAGGTCAATGTGTCCAGGAGTGACGAACGTATGGATCCATCCCTCCCACTGCGATGCAAGGAGACGGGTCGAGAGAGTCCGGTCTAAGTTGGGTCTATCTCACCCAGTCTCTCCCGATCCTGCCCGCCACTCGGTAGATGGGCAAATGCATTCACCACAAAAACCGATACAAACCTCACTCCATAAACCAGGGCACCAAACGTATTGGTTATGTAATAAATGGTTTGTGAGAATATGTGGTCCCGTGAAAGAGGGGGAACAGTGGCGCATCCGGCACAACAAAGAACTATACGATATATATCAGGCCCCCAACATCTCAGCCCATATGAGACTCCTCAGGTTGGGATGGGCTGGGCATGTACAGAGAATGCCGGACACACGCGTCCCAAAAAGAATTATGACTGGACACCCAGGTGGAAAGAGAAAAGTGGGAAGACCCAGACTGAGGTGGGAAGACGAGGTAAGAAGGGATGCAGCACAGCTTCTGCAGGTAACAAACTGGAAGTCAGCCGCTGAGGACAGGAGGAGTTGGAGGCGAATGTTGCGGGAGGCCAAAGCTCGATATGGGCTGTGGCGCCATCGAAGAAGAAGAAGAATAAATGATTTATAGAGCGGTGGAACCATGCCCGCCTCCCAAATTACAAATTGTTCGATTCGTAGCATCTGTGGACCATTTACGTACTTACACTATATTGTTTTCCAGGCAATACGAATATACAGCGAGCAGGAGTTCAATATATCCTCGACTCTGTTGTGGACGCTCTGCTAAAGGACCCAACCAGAAGGTACAGATATAACTATTTTTTTAGTGGGGTTGGGTGCGAAATTGAATAATCTGAAAACATGTTGCCTGTTGTATGCTGATGATGCGGTGCTGATTTTTAACAGTATGGAAGATCTACAGTCTCTCGTGTCTAGGATGAACGATGTATATATGAAGAATGACTTAATGATGAATGTAAGTAAGTCTAAACTCATGGTGTTTGAAAGAGAGAGTACGAAAACAGTGTGCAATGTAGTTATGAATGATGAATACTTGGAGCAGGTGGATGAGTTTTTGGGAAGCGTTGCGAACTGTGGTTTTACGGAGTGGTTTGACATCAAAAAGGGTGCTGCATAATGTCACCATGGTAATTCAATCTATACATGGATAATTGTATGCAAGAATTGAAAGAAGTGGGATTGGGCGCAAAATTGAGTAATCTGAAAGCATGTTGCCTGTTGTATGCTGATGATGCGGTGCTTATTTTTAACAGTATGGAAGATCTACAGTCTCTCTTGTGTAGGATGAACAATGTATGTATGAAGAATGAGTTAATGATGAATGTAAGTAAGTATAAAGTCAAGCTGTTTGAAAGAGAGAGTACGAAAACAGTGTGCAATATACTTGTGAATGATGAATGCTTGGAGCAGGTGTTTGAGTTTGTGTATTTGGGAAATATGTTTACGAGAGATGGGAAGGCTAATAGGAATATTGAAAGAAGGACAATTGCAAGTAACTCCATTAATGGAGGACTGGATGCCGTTTGCCCTAACAAAAAAACTGTCCAAAGAAGCGAAGCTAACGGTCTACAATAGAGTGCTGGTACCCACCCCGATTAATGGCAGTGAACCATGGAATTGACAGAGGAAGGATGAAAGTAGACTGAATGCTGTAGGAATGAGATCCCTAAGGCGTATGTGTGGTAAAACATTGTGTGATCGTGTGAGAAATGTGAAGATCCACAATTAAGAATGCAAGGCTGATGTAAGCAAGGCTGATGTGTGAAGATCCACAATTAAGAATGCAAGGCTGATGATGAGAAAGATTAAGAAAGGGACGCTTATATACTATGGCATGTAGAGCGAATGAACAAAGAAAGGAGTGTAAGGAGAATATATGACCTAAGGGTGAATGGTGTAAGAAGTAGGGGACGCCCGAGGAAGACAAAATTCACATCAAGTGAATCAAATACTTCATTCACTCTACATGCCCAAACCATCTGAGTGTCTTTTTCTTGATCTTACTTATTATGCTTACATCAGCCTTGCATTCTTCACGGATCTCCATATTTCTAACAATCATATATGGTTTTTTCAAAAGGATATCGGAATACTTTCGAGTATGTAAACTCGGCCACCCTGACAAATCGGCAATTGCCGAGCTTTTAACTGAAGCCGTTTCGTGAAAAAAAAATCTTTTTCTTCACAGCAAAAGAACTAAAAAGACATTTTTAGCGTATCACTCAAAATTAAAATTAATTTTAGATTGCCGTTTTTGTTCCAACACGCCTCATGTTATCTTGTGTGTACAGGTTTGTGTATGTGGAGACTGCTTTCTTCTGGAAGTGGTGGCAAGATCAAGATGACCAGAAGCGGCATATTGTGAAACGTCTTGTGAACGAGGGCCGACTGGAGTTTGCCGGAGGAGCTTGGTCTATGAACGACGAAGCCACAACCCACTATCAGAGTATTGTGGACCAGTTTACTTGGGGACTAAGGTAGGCCTTTCTTTAATAGCTATGCCCAATTGCATATTTAATTTTTGAAGTAAAACTTCTTTAGACGCGTTACGACGAGTAGCTCAGATCTTTTTTGGATGGAAGTAACATTTTAAATCAGAAATGAGGTTCGATTTATATTTCATCATATTTACGTCATAGGTATGACAACAATGAATGCAACGCCAATCAGCGAATTACAAAACGTCGAAGCAAACTCAAACGTCAGACATCGTTAGTTTATTTTTGTTTACTAATTATATAAGGTAAGTTCAACAGGTTTTGTTGATTATTATATGATTTAACTAAAGACTTCGACTTCAACCGCTCGTAAAGGTTGGGGGGGTTCGCGTGAAAGGGGAGAGCGGCTTTGGGGAGGGGGGATGCGGGGAAGGTGAAAAGGGGATGCGGGAGGGGAAGAGAACGCGGGAGGGCAAGAGGAAGAAGAGGCAGAAGGGGAACGGGGATGAATGGGAAATGACACGAAGGGATAAGCAATTTATTTCTTTAAGTAGCATTGCAACGTATGCCGGGTATCAGCTAGTATTATATATTTCTTGCATAAGAACACACATATCTCATTATTTCTCAGCTTTTTTTGCGAGTTACACAGCAAATTTTATTTAAAATACCACTTAAATAAAGAAATTGTTTCTCCCTGATTGTCCTTTCCCATTCGTCTTCCCCACTCTCGTCCCCTTCCCCTTCCGCGTTCCCTTTTCATCTTCCCCGCGCTCCCCTTCCCTTCTCCCACTGTTCCTCTTCCCTCCCGCGAACCACCCCTCCATCATTCCCCTCCGCCACTCCCGCATTCCCCTCCCCTCCCCTCCCGCCTTTTTCTCACTAACCTCCCTCCTCGTGAATTCCACTTTCTTTCTCCGCCTTCCCCCCTCCCTCGTCCCCCTACCATGAACCACCCCTCCTTCATTCCCCTCCGCTCCTCCCGGATTCTCCTCCCCCTCACTCCTTTTTTCACACTGATTTTTCAAACAACTCGCATGTGCCCAATTGCATTTTTTTTTGCAAATTTCTTAACTCCAGAACTTACCAATATAGAAACATTACTATATATAAACCTTCATGGGCATGTCCACAACAACTCACCAAATTTTTATTGAAATCGGATGAATAGAATAGGAAATATCTCTAAATATATCAAACGGGCGAACTGTCAAACGTACGAAGTTAAAATAGTCGTTAAGTTTTCTGAAATTATCCAATTTTCTGCGCAATTTTTTAAATTTTTCTTTCCGACCTTAGAGCCTTTTACGAAGTATTAGAAAACTTTAAAAAAATGAATGAAATAGGTAAAGTTGTTCTGAAGTTATGGCGTGACCAAGGGAAACAGGTATTCATATTTATATATATAGATAGAGAGATAAATAATGTAAGCGATGATATATAATATAAAAGCATTGTTTTTAATCAATTCATTATAACGATAATTAATTAATTGAATTTATAAAATAATCTATTCATTAATCAAAGTATTCAGGTCATCAATTAAGATGATTTCGTAAAATTTTATCAAGTCATAATGATAACCAAAATTGCAATCAAAACAAAACAAACAAACATCTGTCACAGTCTACTGTCTGTCAGTGAAGAGCGGTAAGCTCATTGTCTCAGGACATATATAGAGGACACTAGTTCCAAACCCCTTACTGAAATTATATGAAATAAATTAACCGCTTGGACACATAAGCTTGTTTTCACGATAATTTAACGTAGGTAGACATAGGAATGACGTATGTCCCGTACCTGAGTTATTAAGTCAAATTAAATTAATAAATAAATCATATTAAAATCAATTTTATTTTAATTAAATGTATAAATAAATTAAAAGTAATTTAAATTTAATTTCAATGAAGTAAAATGAGTTTAAATCCAATTAAATCATATAAAATAAAATAAATTAAATTAAATGATAATAAATAATTAAAGTTAAAATTAATTTATAATTACATTACATTAATTGAAATCTATTGAAATTTTGAAATTAAATAAAATTAAACAAGATAATTGAAAATTTAATGAAATTATCGAAATTAAATAAATGACATTAAATAAAATTAAATCTAATAGAAATTGAAATTAAATTAAACGAAATTGAATTAAATTATTTTTAATTAAATGAAACAAAACAAAATTTAATGAAAATAATAATTTTAAATAAATTTATTTTTAATTATTATAAGCAATAATAAAAGCCTGAAACACTCATCCACATTGAAAAAAAGAAGGATACGTGTTTGAGTCCCGTCGGCGGCATGTATCTTTTCTCGGAAGATTTTTTCAATATGGATGAGAGTTTCAGGCTAATAATTATTGCATATAATAATTGTTACCCTTTGTGCTATGCATAAAAAAAATGTCTTAAAATTTAGTTTTTCAATTAAAAATAATACATTTATTTTTGTTTATAAATGTATATCTTCAAGTTGTATGTGAAATGATTTTTTGTACCAAGACTCAGATTCAAACAGCATAAACTAAGAAAATCATTACATCCCATTAAACATGTTGCAGGAAATTGAATGATACATTCGGCGCGTGCGGCCGCCCTCGTGCGGGCTGGCAGATCGACCCGTTTGGACATTCGCGTGAGCAAGCCAACCTGTTTGCCGCGATGGGCTACGATGGACTTCTCCTGGGCAGGGCGGACTATCAGGACAAGAAGAACAGGATCGCCAACAAGGAGATGGAAATGATGTGGAGGGGGAGCGATGATATAGGTAAGATTTTTGTATAATAAAAAATTTAATTGGCTATTTTATTTTTTATTTTTATGTTATACATTCCACACAGGAGGCACAGAGGAAAATAAGTTCCTAATATCATCTTTGTAAATGCTGTGAGGAGGGTCTTTTAAATGAAAGGAAGGAGAGGAAGTTCTGCCAAGGAAAAAGGCATGTGGGGTAGAGTCCAAATGATCTCCCTCAACAAGTCTCTCCCGATCCGGCCCACCGTAAGTGAAGACCTAGAAAAACCTCACCTCATGAACCTAGGCATCCCTGCTAAGTCACCAAATCTAGCGATCACTTGGGGTGACCTACGACAGAGGTGTTGGTTATCCAATAAATGGTTCCCGGGGCGGCGGTACCCATACCCACCTCTCAAATTGCGAATTTATTACTATTCTATAATTTTAAACAATTGATATGACCACAGTTATATCATTAGATGTTCTCCGTGGTCGAGAGTTATCCTCTTGAATATAGGATGAAATTTGGCCACATGATAGCCATTTTCCTTAGAAATTAATTTCAAAGCATTCCGAGAAGTTACATTACTGAAATTAAAAGCAACGTCTGGAAAGATAATGGCGCAAGCGATTCTGACATTGTCCTTGTAGAATTTCTTTATATTATATACGGGTTAAAATGGCATTTAAAAAATAAGCCACAGACGACAGGTTAGCTTCTCGACTAGCAATGCAAACGAAGCGTGTTCAAATCCCGGGGTGCGTAAGTACATTTTATTTGATTTGTTTGTGTTATTTCACAAATTTTTAATTAAAAATAATATGTAGTATTTTTGCGCCACATTCCAGAATGGTAGATCTGTGAAGGTCCACCAAAAATCAAAACGTTGCTTGAAATGGCTCTAGCCGTGTTTGGAGATTAGGTTTAAATAATCAGGTAAATGAACGGCCCCCTGGTCGTGTGTACAATATATTGTGTGTTTTAGTTGCCTTATATATTAAAAAATACTGTTTGCAATAACAAACTATTTAGAAAGATTGTGAAATTATAAAATAAATTAATTTATTTTGTCAAATCTTTGGTTATAGCATTTAGAAGTCTTTCGCTCTCTTTTAACAGTTTTCAAAATTGTCAACAGGTGCTCCCTCCGACCTGTTTACTGGAATAATGTTCAACACGTATGCGCCCCCTCCCGGTTTCTGCTTTGACGTTCTCTGTTCGGACGACCCCATCATTGATGATATCAACAGTCCGGATTATAACGTCGATGTCAAGGTAAACACTGACGTATAGACTACTTCATAAATTATCTACTTTATCAGGGAAATTATTGATTTTTTTTTTACATTAACTCAACACAGGAAGCCCTGAGTCAAATAATTTCCCTCAGGCCCTACGTCATCTTTGAAAATGTTGTGTGGAGGGTCTTTTTGAGGAGAGAAAGGAGTGAATATGGGTCTTGAAGAGACATTCACAGCCGAGATGTAGAACTCAAGAACGAGTCGTAGAAGCGACCCGTTCTCATGTAAGAAATGTCAACCGTGTACATATGTTGGCTGCGCGTTTGGCGTGTTCCCGACTATGCACCGGTGCCGAGGGGATCAATGTAGCTAGTTCCCCAGAGCATCTTCCATTGAACTACAGGTAGAACAAGGATAGCATTCCTACCTGACGCTTGTGCTCTAAAGATTGCAATCCATTTGTTGAGACGAGAGAATCTATCCAATGGACCGCCCGATTTCGTCAATTATTTTGGGGTTTCAGACCAGAGATGGCTGCCAAATTCAACAGTGAGGCGCACTTGCGATTTGTACAGGGTTAGCAGTTATGTACTATTAAAGTATCTGCGGTCCCTGTACAGTACGCCCAGCTTCTGAGAGGCCAACTTACTCTGAGTTGGATGGAGTCCCCTGTACCTGAGCTGGTCACTTAGAAATACACTAAGCATACCAATGGAGGGCCTGTTCGGAAGATTGCTTCCGTTGAAGGAGACTAGATTTTAATTTCAACCCCTTTTAGTCATAATCAGACATGATTGGGTCTTTAACCCTCCCTTGCCTGCGATGTGTATCTACTACACATTGCTTCTTACACCTTTAATATCTCCGTAAATATAAGAAATTCTGGGTTCATATTTTAGGTAATCCTCCGTTATACGTTTACTCCTTAAATAAAAATTTAAAAAAAATAATTATCAGTACCTTTCGGGCAAATCAGAGGTATTTTGTGAGAATCGAAAACAAATTCACCAATAGAATCAAACGTCTGGCGTATGATCAGTGCTGCGGGTGAGATGTACAAATGCGTGAAGCGTGCGGCTAGTGCGACACTATGCACATCTCACTCTCACCTACTTCGATATAAGTGAGCGCGAGAAAGAGAACCGTGTGGTTACTGGTCAATCGTCAATCGTGTTTGTTCTTTCGGCTTCCCCCCGCGGACGGTGCCGCCAGTCGCCGCTCGGCATTCATTCGGGTTGGTCTCTTCGCATGTTGTATGAGCATCGTTTCTTTGAGCTACCAATGTTTTTTTCATATTTTCAGCAATTAAACATCAATTATTATCATTTTTGACTTCAACTATAATGAAATATAGCGATTTGCTATGAATATTCATTTTTTTTGGCTTTTAAATCGACCATTTCTGCTTGTGTAGTGATTACACAGCACCGGAGCGCGCGGATTTTTTCAGCACAGTAAGGGAAAGGTTAAAACATTGAATTCGATGAGGTTATTCTTATCCCAAGAAAATACTCTCTCAAGGTAACCGTATAATGTGGCAATGGCTCTAAATTGTTAATTTTTGTCTGCTTTATCCTTCTTATTTGATGATATGCAATATTGTCCAATATAGGTTAAAGCTTTTCTGGAGTACATTGAGCGACAACATGATGCATACCTGACCAACAATGTAGTCCTGACTATGGGAGAGGACTTCCACTACCAAGACGCCCACTCTTGGTTCAAAAACTTAGACAAACTGATTAAGTGAGTCCAAAATGGGTGATTTGGAGATGCTTTTGCCAAGTTTTGGAGCTTGTTTGTCCAATGTATCTGTTTTTGGGACTTTTTGTTCAAAATAAATAATTATTTTGGAATGATTTTGTATGAGATTGGGTTTGTTAGAGAACTGCGCTGATGCCTATATATTATATTGTTCGTGTTTGTTTATTTATTTATTTGTTATAGCTTGGTGAATGCGGAATTAATTTTTTTTATATATTTTATAATATTTATTTATGTATATTGTTATAAGTTTCATATCAAATTATATTGTTCTTGTATATAAGTAATTGTATTCCCTTTAATTTTGAATTGTGTATGAAGTGCAATTTCAATTTACAAAAAGTGTTTTATGACATATGTCCAAGGTTTACATTTAAATTTTAATGGATGTACTGGACGCTCACGGCAGTAGCATTGACTGTAAAATGCCGGCTTCCTCTTCAAGTTACCTTGGATAAGGATTTGCAAAATGAAACGCAGACTTCACGAATGTCACAGGACAACTAATGGATTTAGTCAGTTACATCTCTATTTATTATCCTAAAAAGTATACAGTACTACACGTGTTAATAGGTTAGTTATTTCTTATACAGAAAGGAATGCATGGGACCGTGTATGAAACAATACACGCCTTATAGTCCGCAATTTTAACTAATCAGGTCCCACGGTTTGTCGTGAGAGTAATTCAACCTTGCAAAAGCAATATGACACGTGTACAGTCATAAAAATCTTATCAATAAGATTCCACAGAAGCGAAGCTAGCAGTCCACAATGGAGTACTGGTACCTACCCTGATGTATGGCAGTGAAGCGTGGAAATGGCAGAGAAAGGATGAAAGTAGACTGAATGCTGTTGAAATGAGATCACTGAGGCGTATGTGTGGTAAAACCATGTATGATCGTGTGAGGAATGTGGAGATCTGAAAAGAATGCAAGACTGATGTGAGCGTAGTAAGTAAGATTAAGAAAGGGACGCTTAGATGGTTTGGGCATGTTGAGCGAATGAATGAAGAAAGGAGTGTAAAGAGAATTTATGACGCGAATGTGAACGGTAGAAGAAGACGAGGATGCCCAAGGAAGACATGCCATGTCAAGAGTCAGAATAATAGAAGAGTATGTATGAGAAGATGTATGAATGTGAATGAGGCAAGGAGTGTGTGCCAAGACCGAGTTGTTTGGCGGTCCGTCCTCTCTGCCTACCCCTGCGGAGAAACGGCGTGATGGTTAGTTAGTTAGTTAGTTTTAATAAGATTCTTTGTAGAAATGGGCGATGGTACACCCATATGCTGTCCGGTACAATGGATATCAATAATTTTGAGCAAGTGATTTTATTCAAATTCGAACTGCTAAAAGTAAAAGAGGAAATGTGATAATTAATTAATCAAATAATTAAGTAATGAAGTAATAAAAAAAATAAAAGTAATGAAGTAATAAATGAAATATTAAGTTGTTGGTTAAAAATATATTGCATTTAATCAAGTGCCATTTTTTAACGAATGCTGTGAATTTAGCAAGGTTTGTGTTAATCACATCAATATTTGGGCATAGCCTATAATATGTGCTACAGTTTCTTCATAAAAATACATTTTGAAGGTAATTTGTATCGCTCTTAGGAATATACATAAAATATGTTCGGAGATGGAGTAACTCTTATTGGATATCTGAAATGAATATTTTGTAGTAAGGGCTATCAAAAGGGTTATGAAGCATCTTATATAGCATTAAATAACTCAGGTCCGGGGCATACGTCATTCCTACGTCTACCTACGTTAAATTGTCGTTAAAACAAGCTTATGTGCCCAAGCAGTTAATAGGTCTCTGATATCTCGGTGTTGATCAAGAAATTTAAGGTTTATGGGGACTTAGTTTTCATCATTTCACACACGATAAGAGACATATTTCATAAACCTTTTCTGAACTCTTTCTAGATTTGCTTTATCAGTAGAACAACGAGGGTTCCACACTGTTGAAGCGTGCTCTAAGTGGCTTCTGACGTATGACATGTAGAGAATCTTAAATGTTTGTGGATTTTTGAAAACTGAATTTATTCTTGCATAAATATATATATCTATTTTCTTAAATGTATGTTATGTATTGTTCTTATATCTATGTACATATACAATAATGTGGTGTGCTTATGCCTGTTGTGTGTTGTCATGTGCCAGGCCAAGGCGTTCATGGATGGATATATTGCCTACGAGAGAGACGCGTACAAAACTCAACATTTGACTGTGACAATGGGAGGTGATTTCACCTATATGCATGCGGACATGTGGTACAAAAATATGGACAAGTTGATTAAGTGAGTCCGTTTTGCCTATTTATTTTACTTACAGAAAAAAGAAAAATACGTTTTCACTTATTAAGAGTTTATTACCAGAAAATACCGGAAATTAGTCCTTTTTAAATCAAATTATAGACGTATTGACTCTGTTTTACAAAAAAAACATAAATTGATTTTGAAAGATTGTTATTTTATCTGGTACATGCACTTTTTAAATTTTGAAAAACTAAGTTTATTTTTAATATACTAAGATTATACCGTTGGTCGTTGGCAGATTTATTAAATTTTCAAACGAAATATTGTATTATACAACACAAATTTCAAATCATATATTCATACAGCAAAATAAATCAATACATAATCTAGTAAAGACTTTTTTCAGAATTTTAATTTTAGTTAAATTAAACTCATTAAAAAATAAATCTGAGAACGTGTTTTGTGACGAAAATACCTCTGTTTTTCTATTTATAAGATCTTACGAACTATAATATTTCAGTTTTTTTTAAACACTTATTTTGTTTAGACATTATTGAAAAATCATACATACTCATGATCAAAAAATACTTACAAGAAGTACACAATGTTTAATAATTTATCATCGTGCGTTTTGAGCATTTTTATTGCTTACTTGAATGTAGGTATATATTAAAGCAAGTTTTGAATGAAATAAATCGATATTAAATTTTTAATTTTAAAAATTTGATACGGGGAATAATCGATCTTTCTCATTGGAACCTTCCTGTACAGTTGCAAGCATTTTAAAACTTTTATTCTCAGCCACTGGTCAATGGCTCTTAAAGGGATGGATTCATACTCCTTGATACACTTACCTCCAGATTAATACCCACTTTTCATACCTTTTTCCTTCCCAGAACTTCCTCTCCTTCCTTTCCCTAAAATACCCTACATAGACCATACAGATTGCATGAGTTTCTCTTACAAATAACATTTTGGGATGCAATACTGAATATTTTGGAAGGTGTGTATGCGTTACCTTGTTTATTTGATGAACATAAATCACTTTATATACACCACTATTTGGGAGGCGGATATGGGTACCGCCGCCCGGGAATTATTTATTGGATAACCAACACTCTGTCACTGGTCACCTAAGTGGAGCTGCGAAAATAATCTAATATTATTTTTAATGATTCAAATGTCAAAACACAAATCGATTAACCACTCGAGCGCTTTTTGCCACATTATAGCACTATTTACAAAACCTCGGATTGCTTTGTTGCCAAAATGTGGCAAATTTATTTTTTATTTTTTTATTCAAATTTCTAAATAATATATTGTACATTAAAAATATAACAAAATAAATAGTCTCTAGTTTCTTTAAAATGTTTTAAGGTTAAAGATTTAATAATATTTTTTTTTATAAATCCAAAGAATATGTGATAATAGACAAAAGATAGGTGAATTCATTGGCTACATAGAACTATAATCAGTTTGTATAGCTCTATATTCAAATTCGGAGGTATGATTTTTTTAATGTGGGCGAAAAAATTTCCTTTAGCAATCTGAGAAAAAATATTTTAATTGCTCTGTTGCTCCAGTGGTTATATAAAATTTTCTTGCGCACATCGGAATTTGAACCCACAACCTCCGGATCGCTAGTAGAGAGCCTTACCCCTCGACCAGATAGTAATACCCATATTTTTTATTAAACACTTGTGAGTTCCCGGCATGCGTTGGACTTAAATAAAGAAATAGTTTGTCTCTGCGTTTCCTTTCTCATTCGTCCTCATTCCTGATCCCCTCCCACGTCCCCTTCTCCTCCTTCGTTTCCCATCCCCACCTCCCGGATTCCCCTACTCCTCCCTCCTTCCCCGCCTGCCGCTAAACCAAATGAAATATAAATAATACACTGATTTTTCAAACAACTTCCGCGCCACCTATTGTAAAATTTTCAACGGCCCACTATTTAAGCTCACCAGAATATATAGAAAGTTTCATCACAGTCGGATGAATAGTAAAGGAAATAATTTCATAACGCCAGAGTTCACTATCTACATATATATACAAAAATGAATCCCTGTTTCCCTTGGTCACGCATAACTTCAGTACGACTTGAACGATTGCGATGAAACTTTAGGAATTTGATATGCGATGGTTATAGAATAGTGAGCTCTAGCATTATGAAATTATTTCCTATATTATTCATCCGATTGCGATGAAAATTTGGTCAGTTATTGTGAACATGCCCGCGAAGCTTTCAATATTGCGGTATTTCTATATTAATGAGCTCTGGCGTTATGAAATTTTGCAAAAAAAATTAATAGGTCACAAGCGAGTTGTTTGAAAAAAGGGTGTATTTTATGGAGTTTAGCAGCCGGAAAAAGGGCGGGGGGGGGATGGGAATCCGGGGCGGAGGGGAATTAAGGTAGAGGGTTTGCGGGAGGGGAGACGAGGGAATGGGGAAGGTGGTGTAGGTGGAAGGGGAATGCGCAATGGGGGGAGGGGGGGAGGTTCGAGAGAAGGAGGACACAGCGGGAAAGGGGGGAGACGAACGGGAAGGACGCAGGGAGAATAATTAATTTCCTTATTTAAGTTGCATTGCAACGCATGAAGGGTATGAGCTAGTTATATATATATAAACAATGCGCACATCAAATCACACGGATGAATATTTTCCGAATGCGTAAGGGACAAAAAAATACTTATCGTATTAATTATGATTTCAGATATGTAAACGCCAACGAACCCAGAGTGAAATTGTTCTACTCCAATCCGTCCTGTTACATTAAGGCGGTTCATGATGCTAACGTCACACTGCCCACAAAGCAAGATGACTTCTTCCCCTATGCCTCTGATGGCAATTCCTACTGGACTGGGTACTTCTCCTCCCGACCTACTCTCAAGTACTTCGAGAGAAAGGGAAACAATATTCTGCAGGTAATTTTTTTCTTTCTATGGTGAGGGATTGGGTTCAAAATTGAATAATCCGAAAGTAAAAAGCCATTGCATGTCTACATAAAACATAAGACATAAAACCATTACAATAATTATTTTGATTGCAGGTAGGTGAAAAATAATAATGAATTAATTTGTTTAAACAGCGGGGTTTAATGTGTTAACGCGCGTTCAAACAGCGGACGGGTGGTGACACGCGCCCTCACGGGTTGATCTAAAGTTGAATGAGAATAGAAGTAGTATTGAAACTCCCGAACATCAGAGAGAGTTGTATTGGTGAGGTTATGTTTGACTTCCGAACCTTACGGATTGTTTTGTCCAGGTTTGCAAGCAGCTCTACGCAATGACCAATCTCAACGAAAAGGACAAGGTTGACTTGAACATGCTGAGATCCGCAATGGGTGAGAATTTTTCCATTTTTTTATTTTTAAATTACACAAAATTGACTAATCCAAGAGTCCCATATGCTCCCGTCTGGAACCAATGAGACTATGGCATCTCAATTGGGGTATGTTGTGAGGCTGAAGGTAAGTGGAGAAGAGAAGGAGACGGGGGAGAGGAAGGTGGGGAAGTACCTGGCTATTCAGATCTAGTCACTAAACACGGCTAAAGACATTTCAAGCAACATTTCAATTCTGAATGGTGGTCTTACACCAGCGCGATACTGAGAGTATCTTCAACTCTGGAACGTGCCGCAAATACATATTATAATATATAACATATTATTTTTAATTAATTAATTGTGAAATAACACAAGTTAATCAAATAAAATTTATTTGCACACGCCCGGTTCGAACTCGCGACCTTCGGATTGGAAGTCAAGAGCATTACCCCAGAATCATGGACGGCTGTCTTGTTTGATGTGTGTCTTATTCATTTTCATATTTTAGTTTAGATTATTAACCGCTTGGACACATAAGCTTGTTTTCACGATAATTTAACGTAGGTAGACATAGGAATGACGTATGTCCCGTACCTGAGTTATTAATGTTATATTTTCTTCAATGACATATTAAATTGATGGAAATATCCTTCAAAAGTTATAAAAAGCGAGTTGTTATAATTAAAATTGAATATTATTTAATAATAATTGGTGATGCCATGTTGCCATGTCTTCAGGTGTGATGCAACATCACGACGCCGTGACGGGAACGGAGAAACAACACGTGGCGAGAGACTATGCACGACTCCTGGACCAGGGAGTACAGGACTGTCTCATCACCATGAAGGAAGCATTGAAGTAAGTAATACCAGCACCTTTGGTACTCTAAAATACAAACAAAACTCGGGTTACCAACATGGGTGACTCAATCAGGCGATCCACTCACTGAGGCAACTGAAAACTGTCAACTAGCAACTGTCTTTGTATGACAATGTGATGGCCCGCATACACAATCACTCAAAAACCCGTTGTCAATGGTAACGCAAGCGGTGACTTGCGACTCGCACTGCTGATTGCCGTGGCCAGCCGTTGCTATTTGCCAACTGTCAGCCGATTGTTCTTCGTCTATGGTTAAACAAGCTTTTTGACCAATCAAGACATAGAAACCAGCCGGTTTTAGTTTGGTTTCAGTTGCCTCGTCAGCGGAGCGCCATACTGTAATGTTTGCCTAATCCACAGGCAGACTTTGTGTTTTGCTTTGTCAGTAAATATTACAAAGTCCTTTGGACAATACTGTTTTATTTTTAACTTTTTAACTTAAAGAGTTAAACCTCAAATTATAATATTTTAATTAATGAAGATAATATTAGCGAAAGTCAATCCAAAATCTGAAACAGAAAAATCAGAAAAAGATACGGATACATCTGGGACTCGAACCCAATCAGTCCTCCGGCAATCCGGGCCGACGCGCTATCCAACTGCGCCAACGTATCCCTATCCGATTCGGTCATTTTTAACTGTATCATACTTCGACTGAGAACCACCAACATTATTTTCATTTTTCTTATCGCATATTTTTATTGGCTGCTACCTTTATGTGTGATTGCAAGATTCAACTCGAACTAAATGCCCTCTAGATAGTGTCAGGATAAATTTTTATCACTTTTTATTAATATGCGACATCTATTGACTTTATCTGCAAGTCTAGGATGAAATATTTTTATTTTTATTTTTTACTTTTTAACTTAAAGAGTTAAACCTCAAATTATAATATTTTAATTAATGAAGATAATATTAGCGAAAGTCAATCGAAAATCCGAAACAGAAAAATCAGAAAAAGATACGGATACATCTGGGACTCGATTTTATTTTTAATAATACGTGTTAAGGCTGGAATCAGACGGTTCACTAATCGTTCATTTCTGTATTTCATTCCACCAATTTCACTCGGAATGACACGTCTGTACCAGAAATTAAACAAAAGTGAAACGAAGATGGGAACATTCGCTGGAGTAACCATAGAGTAAACCTTCACTCGAGTGAACCGTCTGATTAAAATTAACCGCCTTACAAAAATTATGCTTTTGGTTCTGGCGACCGGCTTCCACTGTCTAATTTTTCTACGATTGCTTTCGGTCCGAAATTAACCAATTTTCGTACCATTCGTAAAACATATATTGTTATTATTTTAAACATTTTCATGGCCAGCAATTTATTCTATCAAATATTTAATTAAATAGACTTTATGTCTATGGCCTTATCGATTGTCTTTGAATTCTTCTAGAATGAATTTTGGCAGTTGGAAAGCATCAGTTCTACTATATATAAATGTACCTATTTTAACCTTATATAATATTATTTATTTTTAATTTTAAATCTCTTTTTTTAAGGTTAATTTATCTTAATCTTATGTTTTTCATATATTTTTAAATGTATTGTGTAAAATTTTTTTGTCGATAAAATGGAGGCCTCAGCACGGGTAAACCACCTAGTGAGGCCAACATTATTGAATTTTATTATAAAATGTAAAAATATTGCAACAAATAAATAAATAAATTTCGCATATATTTATAAAGTTAGAGATTATTTACCATTTTTTCTATTAATTTTAAAAATATAGAAGAATTAATAATTGGCTATATCACTATAATGGAAGATTCAGACTGGGTCGACGTACGTATGCATCGCTACGCCTAACAATATCTGGGCTACTTAGCAACCATAGATTTTCAATGAAAATTTATGTTTTAGAATCACATTGGCCACACGCATCGCGACGTGCGATGTATGTGGCCATTTTCATAGAAAATGTATGGGTTGCTAAGCATTGTTTGGCGTAGCGATGCGTACGTACGTCGTCCAGTCTGAATCTACCTTTATTAGTTTATATTTTTCATACACGAATGTAGAGTAATTATGTTTTTAATGTGGGCGGGAAATATTCAAAATTAATTTTCAAAAGTAGCGAGCACTCAAGGCGATTTTTTATGATTCTCTGTGTCGCTCCAGTGGTTAGGAGATGAATTTGCTCGGCAGAGCTCTCTTTGATCGGCTATATTAGCTGGGTTCTCTTCTTATAACTCCCCGACATCTGTCGGTAACTGGCGTAAGCTTTAAGCCTACTGCCATCTATCTAAAACCTACTGAACCTACATGCCATTCAAGGACACTACACTCTATAGTTAAGACGGAATCAGACAGTTCACTTGAGTGAAGGTTTACGCCATGTTTTTTCGGCCTAATGTTCCATCTTCGTTTCATTCCATGTTCAGACGGCGTTATAGAAATAAGCGTTCACTCGTCCATTCCCACCACAGCGTCGCCGAGCGAGGTCGGGCGCGCTAGAAATCAAACGAATTCCAGCGCCTCGAATTTTAAGGAAAAACATGTCAGATGTATCGATTTTTACGCAATTTGTTGACACAATTAAATTTAAAAAAAAATAAAAAAACAGTATTGTTTCGTCTTATAAACCTTTTTATTTTTTATGACATAATAATACAATTTGATTTTAATTCTTTTATTACAAACATTTACCTACAAATTAATAATCTTACATACATTAAAAAATATATATAACACATGGATAATAAGGGAGACCCAATAACTTCTATGAGACGTGTTCCCAAAAGCAAATGAATTAGCCGAACGAATACCATTTTGACGTTTTGCGTGCGACGTGATTGCGTCCTTCCAGTACAGGACGCGAGACAAACTGATTGAGATTTCACTCCGTGTTCAGACGTTTCACTTTGCTCTCTTCCGCGTGCGAGTGAAGGATGCCGAATGAAAATATCCAACATTGTTGGATCGGTTCACTTGAAGATTTCATTCGGCAGTATTCGGCACTTTCGTTTCATTTCACGTTCAGAGGTGTCATTCCGAGTAAAATAGGCCGAATGAAATGCGGAAATGAATGATTAGTGAACCGTCTGATTCGTGCATTACCCCACATTGTTTTATATTTTATTCACAGTGTTTTATCATTTAATGGTATTTTTGAGGATAGGAAGGAGTGAACTTGAATGTGTCTTGAAGAGACCCATGTTGTAGGAGGCAGGAAACACAGAAGTCGCCAAATCATTTCATAGTCGAACTGTTGCACTCAAGATCGAGTCCTAAAAGCCACCTGTCCTCTTGTGATAAATCGTCGTCATCCAAGTGCTTATTTGTCCAAATGACCATTAGTAAATTTTACAGGAAGAGAGGGTTTTCTTTAATTATTTCAATGAAAAATTATGATAGGTGTTTAAGATGAAGCTATTTTCATAAAGGTAAAGGTCTCATTAGTTTAAATTATTCTTAGTAAAGTGATTAATTATCATTTTTGATACTTAATTTTTAATTTTAAAATGTAGAATAATAGTGTTTTACCAGAAAATACCGGAAATTAGTCATTTCTAAATCAAATTCTAGACGTTATGACTCTTTTTTACGAAAAAACATAAATTGATTTTGAAAGATTGTTATTTTATGTGGTACACGCAGTTTTAAAATTTTGAAAAACTAAGTGTATTTATAATATACTAAGGTTATACCGTTGGTCGTTGGCAGATTTGTTCAATTTTCAAACGATAGATACTATTAAACAACACAAATTTCAAATCATTTAATCATACAACAGAATAAATCAATACATAATCTAGTCAACACAGTCTTCAAGATTTAAATTTTAGAAAAATTAAAATCATTAAAAAATAAATCCGAGAACGTGTTTAAACATTATTGAAAAAATAATAAATTATTTTTCATCTCCCGTTTGATCATTTTTATGGCAGTTCGAGACATAAATTTGGCCGTGTGAGGTTGTGTTCGCGCCGCTCGTAATTACAACATTTTGCAATGAATTTAAAACTAATACCGTTTAGCTTCATGGATGTAATAACATCCGCGCGCAGCGCTGTTAACGAAAACGTAACAACGGATTACTGGATATTACCTCTTAAAGAAACACTGAAATGGACGTTTGGACAACTAAGCACTCGGGCGACGATTTGAATACTTATTTTGAAAATTGTTTGTCACCTAATAGTAGAATATAAGTGAGTGATTTTGGTAGGTGTCAACTTCTAAGGGCGACGCAAATGAAGTGGCTTGTACTTATGAAAAGTTTAAATCCGGCACTGATATGAAGTCTAAATGATGTTGTTGGTTTTTCCTTGCAGCCAGCTGATGTCTGAGAAGCCAGCCTACCAAAAGAAACACCAACACGATATCCCTAGAGCTGATGCTCCATATCTGTCATTGACCATGTGTGCCCTCAATGTCACAGAGTGTGAAGTCTCGGAACAGTCTACCAACTTTATTGTAAGTAATAAGACTTAAATATTAGTCATAATAAACTAACTAACACTGTTTCTCCACTGGGGTAGGCAGAGAGAACGAACCGTGGCACAAATTCCTTGCCTCATTCACATTCATACATCTTCTAATACCTACTCTTCTATTATTCTGACTCTTGACATGGCCCGACTCAAGTATCTGAATCACTTGATACTTCATGAAATTTTTTTTATTTGAAAGTATATTATATTATGGCAATAGGTGTGGAATATAACGTGTTTCAAATGTCCGCCGCGGTTTAGCTTGGTGGCACGTATTCGGGAAGATCAATTTTCAATGATATATGGAGTTATGGCAATCGAAAGACAAGTGATCTCGAATTGGAAGCATTCCTATTGGATCCTCTCACGCAATAGCGATCACTCAACATTCTCACAGAGTCACCGTCTACCGTGACAAATGTAATGGAACCATTCTGTTCTAAACTGCCAGAGAATTAATAGCTTTGCAAATCGCTTCTCGTTCGCTACCACTTTCATCACCCTATCAGAAGATGGCATAATTTTTGCAAATGGCGGCAAATGTCAGTTCTGCTTTGATGTTTGTGAAGTAAACAGATACAAAATACACGTCAACAAGACATGAATCGCTATACTCCTCAAGAACGCGGAAAAATTGTTTTTTTGATTGACACCGGCCAGTGCAAATCACCAAAACTCTCGTTCGATTGCACTAGCCGGCAAGATTGCCCGATTTAACCGTTTCAGATTTCTTTTTGTGGGGTTTTGTGAAATCACGAGTCTATGTCAATAAGCTTCAGACTCTTAAAGCCCTCAAAGAGGATATCCGCCAAGAATGCGAGAACCTATCGCCGGAAAAGTGACAGAAAAAGTAATAAATCGGGCCCCTATGGTCACAATTCTAGCGGTGGTCACAAATCCGGCGGCGGCCACTTGGCCGATATCATTTTTTTAAACTTTTTTTTTTATAGAGAAACCTCACAAGAGTCCCAACTGCTCCCTTCTGGAGCCAGTGAGACTATGGCATTCCCAATTGGAGTATGTTGTGAGGCTGAAGGTAAGTGGGGAAAGGAAGGATATGGGGAAGAGGAAGGTGGGAAAGTACCTGGCTATTCAGTTCTAGTCACTAAACACGGCTAGAGCCATTATTAAGCAATGTTTCAATTCTGAATGGTGGTCTTACACAAGGGCGATACTGAGAGTATCTTCCACTCTGGAAATAACTTATAACTTAATAGAAAAAAAAATAAGACATCAAATAAACACTATACAAAAGCAGAAACATTTTTATAAAAAAAATACAGTCAAAGAACATCAGGTGACAACTTTTTCATTGTTTGTTTTTGGGGTGTTATGCCGTGTTGCGCTACCTCCATCTTTAGCCGACGTTTCGGACAGCGTTGCAGTCTCACATCGTCGGATCTGCCGGATCTGCCCTGATGATGGACACTGCAACGCTGTCCGAAACTTCGGCTAAAGAAGGAGGTAGCGCAACACGGCATAACACCCCAAAAACAAACAACGAAAATACTTTTGACCGTGAAAATCTAAAAAACGCAGGTGACAACTTGTATATATTTAATTATGGTTCGGATGTAAATTGTTTCAATAAACTTGTAAGTACAGTGTTCACTGCTTAATTGATTTTTAAGCAAACCACATACACACTCCATAGAGCTAATGTAAAAAAAATAGTTTTTCTTCCAAAGTGTAGTAGGTCCTTGAATAGGATAAGGGGAGAAAGATGAAATGAAATAAAATAACATACATAACTTTTCAGGTGACAGTATACAATCCATTGGGACACGTGATTAACCATTACGTCCGGGTTCCAGTTACAGGCAGCGATTACATCGTTCAGGATAATGATGGTGAGCTTTTCTTAGTACGGTTACCCTACAGTTGATCTCCTGACAGTTGGCACACCGACATTATAATTATTATAAAAACATAATTTTTTTATGCATTATTTATCCCTTTCCGACCGGCTTCATACGATCGTGGGTTTGATTTGAAAAAAGTCCTGACAGAAAATAAATCTGTTTTGCGAACGGGACCGGTGTCGATCGAACGTGCGGGAGCTGCTTATACAGGGTATCTTTAAGCGCGCGTGTTTCGAGCAGCAAGTCGCCCAGCCCTATGGGATCATAATTAAGAGCTTTACTAGCGTGGTCCATCAAATTTCGGACATTTTTTGCCGGTCGGAAAGGGTTATGTAATGGGTTACCACCTATCCTTATTAGCACGCGTAAATCACAGTCAGTATTTATCATCTGTTGTGACAACCGCTTGACACAATGAATTCCGTGAAGTGAAAGCGTTTTTAAATTGAAGAAAAAGTGCTCTATAACACCGTTTAATCTCTCGTAGGCCGCAGTCCCCCCAGCGGGTCCGGATGTTTGAAGCGATTTTGGCCCTTATGTATAAAGAAATTGTATGAAGAACAATGTCAGAATCGCTTGGGCCATTCTCGTTCTTGACGTTACGAGTTACTGGATAGCATTTAGCCACTCCGAATAATTCATAACAATTGCCAAAGACGCTCCGGGCACCAAAGATGGCGGACAAAATGGCTGCCGCTTGATTCTGACATTCGAAGTCTATATTTATTCATTGTTTTTGATATAAATCCATTGTGTAAAGCATAGATTTGAGTGATTATTAGGAAGTTCGTTTTATCTACATCATTTTGATGTAATTTTTGTAATATATCACAAAAGAAATGTTATAAAAATTGAATTCGTAAGAAAGGTGAGAACTGTCAAATATTTTACGTCGTATTGAAAAAATATTTTTTTTGTATGCTGGCCTTCAACCAAGTTAAAAGCCGGTGAATCAATGTATATTTTATGTAACCCTCGCGAAGGAGTTCAGCGTAATTTGTATTGAATTTTTTATTTACCTAAAAAGAAATTTATCTATCTATAATATTACATATTTCGTAACAAGAATTACAATAACATTAATTAGTATCATAATAAAAACATGCTTCAATGATCCGGCCGTTTTGTGCGTCGTCCGGTTAGTACGACAAACTGTCGCCGGCCCCTTGAGGATCGTATAATTGTTTTCTGATTAAACACCAAACATAACAATAAATTTTTTTCTTAGGTAAAAAGATGTCTACGCAAATAGTAACTATCTCAAGCAGCACTGTACGTCAATTACACCGCAATTCCAACGCAACGGAAGAACTTGTATTCCTCGCTGAAGATCTTCCCCCCCTCGGCTACCGTTCCTACCATGTGTCCCCGGCAACCAACGGTAGTGGGTTTGACCGCACGGCCAATCTGCTGCCGTACGAACGCTCTCAGGAAGGAGTTCTGGCAGATCAGGCAAAGGGACAGGTGGATAAGCAAGAGGAAGTTGAAGGAGATGACTTTAATGAGAAACTGAAGGAAGCAATCGATGAGGAGTATTCTATTGGAAATGATGTGAGTACGACAGGTCTAATGGTTTTATTGTTTTTTTTTTTATATGATCCAATCTGGAGCCAGTGAGACTATGAAATTCCTAATTGGGGTATGTTGTGAGGCTGAAGGTAGTGGGGAGGGGAAGGAGATGGGAATGAGGACGGTAGAAAGATACCTGGCTATTCATATCTGGTCACCTGGACTGGAATACCGCACAAGAGTCTCAACTGATCTTCAACCAGTTTTTGCAAATGCGGCCCGCCACACGGTAGGTGGGCAAACGCATACTCTGCCAAGACCTAGGCAAACCTCACCCGAACCTTGAACCCGGGCACCCCCGCTACATCTCCAAACGTAGTAAACCATTTGGGACGACCTACGACAGGGGTGTTGGTTATCCAATAAATGGTTCCCGGGGCGGCGGTACCTATACCCACCTTCCAAATTAATCATCCGAATGATCCACTGCCTAATTTCCTCTGTTCAAAATGTTGGAATTAAACAATTCTGTCTTCAAAGTGTACCTCACGGATTCATTTTAGGTCCACTTCTATTTAATATCTTCTTTTTAAATCTGAATACAACGAACTGAATCTAAAGCAACTGTTTTGTGACATTACAAAATGAATACTTATTTTATTTTCCAGCAACTACGGCTGTCCATCGACCCGCAAACCGGTTTCGTCAGCAAGCTGTACGTTGCCAACAAGAATATGACAATTACCCTTCACCAGGAACTTCTTTATTACGAAGGACAGATTGGGAATAATGCGGTCGCACAAAACAGGTCAGACACGATATTAGTGTATTATTAAAAATTAATTATTAAACTCTATATTCTATTGTTGTAAACTCTTGCATTTAATAAATCTACTTGTACCTACACGAACTACTAGACTCAAGGCTTACAATCTTTCAGTCGGGCCAAATTGACGGTTTAAAAATTACAGGCGGGCTACTGTAACATTTTATGTACAAGGTTATATACAAAATATACCATTGCCTTGCTATGCAAAACAAACATGTCCCGTTTTCGAGTTTTATTTTTGGTTTACAGATCGTCCGGAGCTTATATCTTCAGGCCCATTGGATCAACAGCAAAGTCCATCTCAGCTAAACCGGATAATAGATTTTATAAGGTAAGTTTCATTGTCAAATCGTTAAATAATCCAATAAACCGCTCTGTTATTGCTGGAATTCCCGCAATCCCCCCCCCCCCTCTCCCCCTTTGACCTCCCACTCCAGCGCCTAAATGTTTGGTGTATAGATATATTTTGTATCATAGGTTAGCTTTAATATTCTCCTGACAAAGGAAGGGTTCTTCCGAAACCGGTAGAATGTAATTAAAAATTAAAGTGGTCTCAACAAATTTATATATTTTATTGTAAATAATTTTGTATTTTATTTGCTTTGAAAAATGTTATATATGTGGGCACGTATGTTTAGGGAGCATTGGTAGAGGAACTGTACCAGCGGTTCTCCGAGTGGGCATCTCAGACCATCAGGATATACAAGGACAGCAACCATGTGGAGTTTGAATGGGTGGTCGGACCCATTCCAGTAGAGTAAGTACCTCTTTAGTCATCCCGTCATCCCCGTCATCATGTAATCGTATCATCCTGTCATCGAATCATCCTATCATCGTGTTATCTCGTAATTCCGTTATTCCATCATCCAGTTATCATCATCATCATATCATCATGTCATTTTTTCATCATGACACCTGTCATCCTGTCATCACATCATACTATCATCCTGTTATCCTGCCACCGTAACATCCTGTTATCCTGTCATCATAACATTGTGGTTATTAGTGAAGATAAAGTTTATAATACATTATGTTTTGAAATTTAGCTGGTTATTAGTATATTAGTTACATTTAAATTGTAATTTATTTGTGTTCTTACATCTTCTATTATTTTTTATCTAATATCTACAATATTGTATTTTTTTTAAATATGGCAGCCCACGGGTACAGGACCCTTAGTTTATTTTATTTTTATTATTATTACAATTTTAAGTTATGTGAAAATCTGTTATTGGATTTTATTTTTATTATTAAGTTTATTGTAATAGAAGATGTAAATAATCTGTTGATTTTCCTAAATAAATAAATCTTGTCATCTGTCATCATGGCATCTCATCATCGTAACATCCTGTCATCATGTCATCCTATCATCAAGTCATTCTGTTATCATGATATCCTATCATCCAGTCATCGCGTCATCCTCTCATCCTATCATCCTGTCCTTTAGTCATCCTGTCATCATAACATTCTGTCATCCTGTCACAGTAACATCCTGATATCCCATCATTGTAACGTCTTGTCATCCTGTCATCATGACATCCTATCATCGTAACATCCTCTCATCATATCATCCTATAGTCCTATCACCATAATGATTTCTTCATTTAGGTAGGTATTTAAGAATGTCCTATTACATATTTTTAACTATATTAACTTTGATAACGTTTGCAGAGATGGCATCGGCAAAGAGGTAATTTCCAAGTTCTCCACAGACATGGAAACCTCTGGTACCTTCTACACAGACGCAAATGGCAGGCAACTCCTTAAGAGGGTCCGAAACCAGAGACCAACCTGGACCCTGGATCTGGCAGAACCCGTTGCTGGTAAATACATTTATAAACACATCTTTAAAAATTATGATATACTATGCAATAAATAAATACCCTTCAAGAATCGGCCATACTTTGTCAGAAGGTAAAATCAAGAGAAAATTGTCTTTTTTATCCGAAAAGCAATCGGAGACATTTAAAACGGCTCCTATGAGGTGTGTAAAAGCAAAGGCAGCAATCTCCATTTCGGGGAGATTGCGATGTTTGCTTTTGAAATGTGTGGATACAATATTTGTCTGTAATATTGTACTTAAAAGCAAAGATAGCAATCTCCAGGTCATTTCAAAATCAAACATAGCAATCTGGTCGAAATGGAGATTGCTGCCTTTGCTTTTACGCACCTCATATTATATAAGCCGAAAATCGCTCCAGTGGTTAGACACCTTTAAGTCTATGCCCATTGTTGTAATTGGTTTTAAGAGGGTATTACCAGAGAATACTGGAAATTAGTCCTTTTTAAATCAAATTCTAGATGTATTGACTCTTTTTAACAAAAAAATATAAATTGATTTTGAAAGATTGTTATTTTAACTGGTACACACAGTTTTAAAATTTTGAAAACCTAAGTGTATTTTTAATATACTAAGGTTATACCGTTGGTCGTTGGCAGATTTGTTCAATTTTCAAACGATAGATTTTATTAAACACAATTTTCAAATCATATAATCATACAAAAAAATAAATCAATACATAATCTAGTCAACACAGTTATAAAAAATTAAATTTTAGTTATGTTGTCCTGAGAGAAGCCGGGTACCCCAGCTAGAATAAAATAAAATTAAAATTAACGGGATGGTTGAAGAACATAAAAAAACAACTTAATGGTTTGTTCGGATTACAGGAAACTACTACCCAGTAACATCTGTGATCGCTATCCATGATGACAAGACTGGACTGGACCTGTCTGTGTTGACAGATAGGGCGCAAGGGGGAACTTCTCTGAAGGACGGGGAGGTCGAACTCATGGTAAGTGAATATTTGATCCACAAGGGCAAATTAGTGCTTTGTCTGTCACCAGATGACACGTGGATGGACACGATGACAGATGAAGTGTATAAACTCAGCTGTTCCGGATGTTACAAGGTTTATGTAGACCAGACAGAGCGGACGATCTCCAAAAGGATATCAGAACACTTTCGAGCATGTAAACTCGGCCACCCTGACAAATCGGTAATCACCCAGCGTTTAATTGAAACCGGCCATTACTTTGGATTTGTTCCTGAAGTCCTGGGAAGACTCAAAACTCACAAAGCATGCCTAATTACGGAGGCAATTGAAATTCACAACAATCCCATCTGATATTATTAATACGCTAGCGACTGTACCATCTTCGTAGGTGAAGTTTCTTACAAAGTTACTGACGCAGAGAGGGCTTTTAACTGCTTTCTCTGCAGTCTCCGACTTTCCGCTATTGAATATTGTCTCTCTCAGTAGAGATATTAAGAGAGTTAGTATTGTGATGTTTGTAATGTGAAGTGATGACAAACTTATTTGTGCAGGTCCACAGGAGGCTGCTGCACGACGACGCGTTTGGCGTAGGAGAGGCTCTTAATGAAGATGATGGAGGGAGAGGCCTGGTAGCGAAGGGGACTCACTATCTTCACATCGGAGGCGTCCAAGATAAAGGTATGTTAACTCCATACAGGAGGCCCTGAGGAAAGTAACTTACCTTGGGGTCTATGATATCCTTGTTGATATGTGGAGGGTGTTTTTGTAGAAAGGAAGGAGTGAAACGGTTGTAGGAGGGAGGAAACACAGAGGCTGACAAATAGTTCTGGAGCCGAGCTGTTGAACCAAAGTACTTGAAAAAAACCCTCTTTATTTGACTATTGACTTAAAGTTAAAAGTGAAGTTCAAACCCTGGTGATTATTTGACTGTTGACCTTATTTGACTAATGAATTTATTTGACTACTGACATTATTTGACTATTGCCTTTATTTGACTACTGACTTTATTTGACTATTGACTTTATTTGACTATAGATTTTATTTGACTATTTTATTTTACTTTTTTTGACTATTGCCTTTATTTGACTACTGACTTTAGTTGGCTATTGACTTTATTTGACTATTGACTTTATTTGACTATTTATTTTATTTAACTATTGACTTTTTGACTATTGATTTTATTTGACTATTGACTTTATTTGACTATTGACTTTATTTGACTATTGACTTTATTTGACTATTGACTTTATTTGACTATTTACTTTATTTGACTATTGAATTTATTTGACTACTGACATTATTTGACTATTTACTTTATTTGACTATTGAATTTATTTGACTATTGACTTTATTTGACTATTGACTTTATTTGACTATTGACTTTATTTGACTATTGACTTTTATTGACGATTGACTTTATTAGACTATTGACTTTATTTGACTATTGACTTTATTTGACTATTGACTTTGTTTGCCTATTGACTTTTTTGACTATTGACTGCGAGTTGTTGATTTTTTGCAGGCGCCGTGGCCAGAAGACAGCTGATCCTGGTGAAGCAGCTAGAACCGGCCGTGCTAGTCTCCAACGCGGATAACTTCACATTCTCCCAATGGCAGCAAGCCAGGAATGAGGTAACATCTAAGTAAATTTTACACGGTGTCCGGAAACTCATAGTACAATGGGGAAACTATTGAATCTTCGTCATATAAAGAACTCAAAATAATATTTTATTTATAACTGAGCATTTAAATTTTTTTTTGTCCAAAACCAAACAAAAAAAATCTTCCACATGTCATCACTGGTCACTCGACCTAATAACCAACCTATCCCTCAACCCGCCTCTAACTGTCCAATAACTATTGATTTTTAAAATATTTTTGAGGAAAAAAAACATCAACAATGTCACCGGAGACCAAAATTTCATTTACATATCGTCGTTGCATATAGAATATGAACCATGTGAGACTGAGTACATTCTGAGAAAATCGATAAAAAACTGTTTTAAAAAATAACGAAACAGAAAATAACAATTATATTTATGTACAAAGTAGGAAAACTATATTTCGTTCATTATAAGAATATATTTATGGCAAACATTAATTATTTTTATGCCACAAAATTGAATTCTAACGCGATTTTCACACATGCTTCATATTCTATACACAGTTTTCGTCATAATTTTAAATACCTTGTAATGTGAAAATATTTAATTTAAATTTATTCAAATTTGACAGATAGGCATGACAAAATGATGTTAATATTATGTACATACCAAGCAATTGATTAAGGAAGTTGAGTCCTTTTTTTCTTTCTTTTTTTTTATCAATGTTCACATGCAAACTTAAATACTAGCATTTTTAATTTTTTTTACAAAGTTTGTTTTCATAATTAAATTAATTCTACAAGTTTGAATTTTATTAAGCCTGCGAAAACACCCGGCAAGGTTCAGAGAGTGTGTGACGTCATCTGGTCCCTTGCTTGTGTGAAATATAAGGGAAATATTTACAAAAGCGGGACACGCTTAATATGGACGAAAAAAATAAATTTAAAAAGTTGTAGTAGTTAGATATTAACTAGTACTAATCAATTCAGTTGCCGGAATTTCGAAAAAAGTGCATTTTAATGGTTATTTTTTCAATAAACACATCATTCTTCACCGAAACTCGCAACAGTTCCTAATGACATTTCGTGTTGTTAAATTGAAAAAATAACCATTAAAATGCACTTTTTGCGAAATTCCGGCAACTGAATTGATTAGTACTAGTTAATATCTAACTACCAGAACTTTTAAAATTTATTTTTTTCGTCCATATTAAGCGTGTCCCGGTTTTGTAAATATTTTCCCTTATATTTCACACAAACAAGGACCAGATGACATTGATGACGTCACACACTCTCCCATCTCTTACAGGGCGTTTTCGCGGACTTTAATAAAATTCAAACTTGTAGAATTAATTTAATTCTGAAAACGAACTTTAAAAAATAGAAAAAATACAGGTATTTAAGTTTGCATGTCATCTACATGAAAATATTTTCGTTGTTTGTTTTTGGGGTGTTATGCCGTGTTGTGCTACCTCCTTCTTTAGCCGACGTTTCGGACAGCGTTGCAGTGTCCATCATCAAGGCAGATCCGGCAGATCCGTCGATACATGAAAATATTTTTTATAAGTCAAAATATTTTTCACTCAACTTCCCTATTGTGTAAGTGGTATGGAGAGGATATGATATTTTACTATTTATTGTGTACTATTTTGATTGTACTGACATGGTTCGTCTTGTCTTCTATCTCCTTAAATATTTGATATTATTACATGGCTCATATCATAGAAGTTGGAGAAAAAAAAGAAAAACAACTGTATATTTAATAACTCAGGGGCATACGTCATTCTTATGTCTACCTACGTTAAATTGTCGTGAAAACAAGCTTATGTGCCCAAGCGGTTAACTCACATTGTTCATATTAAATATGCAACGACGATTGTTACTCCAAATAATGTCAGGAATCACTGGTTTAAATAAGTCAAGTACACCACCCTAACATCCTGTATGGTGTATCATAAATAAAAAGTCTCCATTTTTTTACATCTCAAATTTCGAATAATGGTTTTTAATTATTATTTATTTAAATTTACAGTTTAGCGGACTGACAACAGAGCTTCCTGCGAACGTCCATCTCCTAACAGTGGAGCCTTGGAAGGACAATACAGTCCTCATCCGCCTTGAACACTTCTTGCAAAAAACAGACGATCCAGCAGACCTTTCCAAACCCATCGTTGTCAACGTCAAAAGAATCTTCTCAGGAATCGATGTCCTCACTGTACGAGAAACCACGCTGGGAGGAAACGTTTATCTCGAAGAATCAAAGAGGATGGAGTGGAGATCCGAGCAATTTAAAGAAATAGAAGTTGATTACGTTGAAGACAATTACGTACCACAGTTAGAAAAATCAAAATACACCAAAACAGAAACCAATGAAAACAGTCGCACTGATTTCGCTGAGGATATAGCGTATATGAAAAAACAGATCAAAGACAATACAAAAAAGATACAAGATATCCAGGCAGCCACAATACAAACAATGACAGATGCATCGCATCGAGACAAGGCCAATGAAATCAGAGTGATGAAAGAACAGCTTATTGAACTGTCAAGGAAGTTGCAAAATCTGCAGGATCTGGACGGTGCAAACAAGAGACGTGAAAAGAAATCACAGAAGAAGAATGTTAAAGATAGATCGGAGGTTAAGGATGATTATTATCCGACTGGAGAGTCTAACTACAGACAGAATGATAATGTTGAAGATGGTTATTTTGAGATAACACTAGAGCCAATGCAGATAAGGACATTTATCCTTACTGCTAAGTTCTTAGATTAAATAGTATATTGGTTGTATCCAATCTTTCTTTAGCAGCTTTTGGCTTTTCCAAAATTACAACAACAATCTTACTTTCAGTTTTCTATTTTTTTTAGTCACAAATATGTTTTACCACCGAATTGAAATGATTTTTGTAAATATTTTTTATTACTTTACACTTATTGGTATATGTTGAATGTAAGTTTTTCTGTTGTAAATAATAAAATTGAAAATAATAATTAACAATTTAATAAATAATGTTAAAATGGTTTTATTAATTATTTATTATTTTTATTTAGCAGGGGTGTCCGGGTTCTTGAAGTGAGGTTTGTACGGTTCTTGGCGGCGGATGCGCCTGCTCACCAATTGCGTGGCAGGCCAGATTGGGAGAGACTGGTTGAGGGAGGCCTATCCTAGACCTCTCCAGCCGGACTCTCGACCGATTGATTGGTGGTGATTGATTGATTGATTTGTGATTTACGGCGGATGCGCCTGCTCACCAATTGCGTGGCAGGCCAGATTGGGAGAGGCTGGTTGAGGGAGGCCTATCCTAGACCTCTCCAGCCGGACTCTCGACCGATTGATTCGTGGTGATTGATTGATTGATTTGTGATTTACGGCGGATGCGCCTGCTCACCAATTGCGTGGCAGGCCAGATTGGGAGAGGCTGGTTGAGGGAGGCCTATCCCAGACCTCTCCAGTTGGGCTCTCGACTGATTGATTCGTTCCTCCGTCTCTCCTAGACATACCGATCCCCAGATTCCTATCCACCCCTCATACCCTTTTCCTTCTCAACACATCCTCTTCTTCGTTTCCTAAAAAGAACCCTCCACACATCATCCCCAAAGATTCATAGACCCCGAGGGGAATTATTTTCGTCATGGCCTCCTGTGTGGAACTATTGTAAAAAAAAAACATACACGTATTAGTCTGAAGAGACATTGCAACAATACCGCACAAGAGTGCCAATTGCTCCCAACCGTCAGGAGTCAGTGAGACTATGGCACCCCCAATTGGGGTATGTTGTGAGGCTGAAGGTAGTGGGGAAGGTAAGGCGGGTAAGTATCTGATGATTCAGATCTGGTCACCAAATACGGCGAAAGCCATTTCTGTCTGATTCTGAATGGTGGTCTTTTTAGCAGGTAAATACTGACATAATCTACCACTCTGGAACAGGCTGAAAAATCACGAAATAGTCTGATTTTTGCAAACAAATCAGTTCCAATTTAGAAAACGACAATTAAAATACTTTTATATTTCATTTATTTATTATATATAACTGTTTTATCGCTCATCCAATTTTGGAATTGACACTTAAATTCAAAGCAAATTTGAGTTCATTGAACCAAAATTCATGGACATAATATATAACTAGACATTGGTTTATATGCATTAACAAAGTGCCAAAATATGCATGCAAATATGCACTAAAAAGGCCGAAATATGCATTAAAAACTCTTGATATGCCCAAAATATGCACAATGTAAAATATATATATATATTTTTTTAATGTATTTTAAATTAAAGACGGTACAAAAACAGTGAAATATTCTTAAAATTATACATAGTTTTTGTGACAATATAAAATTAAGTATTTTTACAAATTTTCGAATGCAAATTTGTGACGTTTGCCACCCAGTATTAATTTGTAAGCTGAAAACGACCTCTCGATGTCAACTGACGTCATTGGACCAAATTTAAAATTTGGCGCCATTTCTGGAGATACCTATTCAGGCAGGATATGGACCTGTACCATTGATGTAGGCAATGTTCTTCTTGTCTTCAAGACTCGGGTTTTTAAACAAAATAGCATCTAACTTTTTACGAAGCTTTTCTGATATTAAATTAGGAAGGGCGTTGGCGAGTTCGATCATTGTTTCCAGTATTTCTATTGATTTAAATAGAGGAAGGTTTTTTATTTCCAATTTTTTATGGCATCTGGTAACTTGTGGAAATGTGTTGAGATGGGGGCGATATTATATTTAATGGATGCGTCTTCAAATGCTAGCTTGCTTGACTGAATTGCTTTGGCCTCAGAACTGTCAAATTGATCAACGAAACCAACAAAATATGCACGATTGGGAAAAAAGGCTAAAATATGCATTAACGCCGTAATTAGAGAGTTATATGCATTTGCATATGCAAATATGCAAATGCATATAATCCGATGTCTATATGTAACCAAAATTAATATTTTGATACTCTCGTATTTTTAATGTATTGTGAAATAACCCAAACTAATTCGTGATTTGAGCCCATGACTTCCGGATTCTTAGACAAGTAAAGGAGGCTTTCAATAATAGTAATATATTTTTAAAGTGAATAAAGCACAAGAGTCCCAACTGCTCCCAACCGTCTGGAGCCAGTGAGACTATGACATCCCGGGTTTGTTGTGAGGCTGAAGGAGTTTGGAAGTGAAAGGAGATAAGTAGATGAGTATTCAGAACTGGTCACCAAACACGGCTAAAGTCATTTCAAGCAACGTTTAAATTCTGAATGGTGGTCTTACACCAGGGCGATACTGAGAGTATCTTCAACTCTGGAACGTGCCGTAAATATACTATATATTATTTTAAATTAATTAATTGTGAAATAACACAAATTTGTACCAGCGACCTTTGTTTTGCTAGTCGAGAGTCTTCGAAATAACCACATGACGTAGCAATGAGCAAAATAAGGCTATAACGCTAGCAGTCCACAATGGCTTGCTGGTACCTATCCTGATTGCTAATGAGGTATGGAACTGGCAGAGGAAGGATGAAAGTAGACTGAACACGTGATGAATGGTGGGCATCCGCATCCGCCGCCAAGATCTGGACAAACCTCACCTCATGAACCCGGGCACCCCTGCAAATCACCAAACGCAGCTAACTACTTGGGGCGACCTATGGCAGCAGAGATGTTGGTTATTTAATAAATGGTTCCGGGAGCGGCGGTACCCATACTTGCCTTCCAAATTGAAGTTGAATTATTATTATAGAATTTTTATTAGAACAACTCCCTTTTTATAACTTTTGAAGGATATTCCCATCAATGTAATATATCATTGAGGAAGAAGATAACGGTAATAATCTGAACGAAAATATGAAAAAGAACAAGACACAGAAAAATTAAAGATGACGGTCGCAACGTGAATACCTCACAAGAGTCCCAACTGCTCTCGTCTGGAAACCATGGCATCCCCAATTGGGGTATGTTATGAGGCTGAAGGTAAGTGGGAAAGGGAAAGAGACAAGGGAGAGGAAGGTGTGGAAGTACCTGGCTATTCAGATCTTTTTTTTTTTTTTTTTTACATTAGTTCCACACAGGAGGCCCTGAGGAAAATAATTTCCCTCAGGGCCTATGTCACCTTTGGGGATGCTGTGTGGAGGGTATTTTTAAGGAAAGGAAGGAGGGGAAGTTCTGGGAAGGAAAAAGGTATGAGGGTTGGGTAGGAATCTGGGGTACAATGTGTCTAGATCATCCGCCGCCAAGACCTAGACAATGAACCCCATGAACCCGGGCACCCCTGCTAAGTCACCAAACGTAGCGAACCACTTGGGGTGACCTATGGCAGAGGTGTTGGTTATCCAATAAATGGTTCCCGGGGCGGCGGTACCCATTCCCGCCTCCCAGATTTAATCAATAAAAACGACCAAAGCCATTTTACGCAACGTTTAAATTCTGAATGGTGGTCTTACACCACGGCAATACTAAGAGTATCTTCCACTCTGGAACGTGCCGCAAATATACTATATATTTTTTAAATAATTAATTGTGAAATAACATAAGTAAATCAATTAAATAAAATTTATTTGCGCACGCCGGGTTCGAACCCGCGACCTTCGGAATGGCAGTCCAACGCCCTACCGCTGGACCACGCTGGCCGTCAGATAATTGGTGGCAGAGGCATAATTGGTAAGGCGTTTGTCCCGGTAAGATGAGAGGTTCTGGGTTCGTGTCCTAGTTGCGTTATCTTTTATTTTTCTGTGTCTTGTTCATTTTCGTTTAGATTATCAGTGTTATCTCATTCTTTAAAGAATTATTATAGATTTAATTTTTATGGATAATCATTTTGATAATTCGGTACAAATCCTGTACTTACTTATCGGCTTAGTTATATTTTAAGATAAGACTATGTTATTTATAATGAATTATTTAGTCGTGTTTTTAGTTCAGTCAGTCCAGTGACTTTCTCTCTAACAGTGACAAAATTTTGTCTTCGAAAAATAAATTTGCATTTTATAATTTGTACACAAAACGACACCAATTCAAAGCAGGTAAATTCAGCCCTTATATCTCCACGAATATAGGTAATACACATAAAAATCCCTTAACAAGCAGAGTCTAGAAATGCTGGATTTCAAGCAGTAAAATTGTTTTTATTTATTTTGTGAATAATTTTGTATGAAACAAAAAAGTTAATCAAGGGAAACTCTTGTAGATAATTTTAAGCATAAAATCACATTTTTTAAAAGTTTATTCTTATACTTGTATGTTTTCATACATTTATAATGAAAAATATATCTTTTTTCGTAGTTTACGTTTATATTTGTTAAAATGTAACTAACAATTTTATTTTAATTGTACTCAATTGTACAAAAAGTTTTAATTTATTTAAAAAATATTTATTTGTATTTATAACTAGCTGAGGCCCTAGCACGCTCGCTCTATAACGATCGATAGGATAACTATCGGTAACTTCTCATCGTTCCCTACGACAACTGCACATCGTTAACGTACAAACAACAGATGATGTCGTATATGTTAAGGACACTTAGTCATTGTGAACTGTCACTTATTCGTTGGCGATCTGTAGTCATGCTAGGGAACGATGAGAAGTTACCGATAGTTATCCTATCAATAGTTAGCCTCTGATACCCGGCATGCGTGGCTATGCCACTTAAATAAAGAATTTTTTTCTCTCTGCGTGTCCTTTCCCATTCGTCCCCGCTCCCCTTCCGCCACCTCTTCCCCGCCCTCGTCACCTTCCCCTACCGCGTACTTTTTTCACCTTTCTGGGTCTCCCCTCACCTCTCCCGCTGTCAACCTTCTCGCGAACCACCCCCTCACGAATTCCCCTTCCACCTTCTCCGCCTTACCTCTCCCTTTCTCCCTGCTGCGAACAAATCCTCCTTCATTCTCCTCCGCCCCTCCTGGATTCCCCTCCCCTCCCCCCTCCTGCCTTTTTCTCATTAACCTCCCTCCTCGTGAATTCCCCTTCCACCTTATCCGCCTTCCCCCCTCCCTCGTCCCCTTCTTACGAATCACCCCTCCTTCATTCCCCTTCACCCTCCTGGATTCCCCTCCCGCTCCCTCCTTTTTTCTCAGCCGCTAAACTTCATAAAATACACTCATTTTTTAAACAACTCGCGTGTGCCCTATTGCAATTTTTTTGCAAATTTCATAACTCTAGAACTCATTAATACAGAAATATTGCTATATAGAAACCTTCACGGGCATGTCCACAACAACTCACCAAAATTTTATCGCAATCGGATGAATAGTATAGGAAATATCTCTAAATATGTCAAACGCACGAACAGTCAAAAGTACGAAGATAAAATAGTCGTTAGGTTTTTTGAAATTATCAATTTTTCTGCGCAATTTTCTTAATTTTTCTTTCCGTAAGAACCTTCTAAAAAGTATTAGAAAACTTTTTCCAAAAGATGAATGAAATAGATAAAGTCGTTCTGAAGTTATGGCGCGATCAAGTGAAACAGGGATTCATTTATATATATAGATAGATAGATGTAAATTAATTCGTAGTAAAGATAAATCTAAAATAATAATTTAATATTAAACTTCACCTTGTATTTAATTTATTTTATTAAAAATAAAATTGTAACACCTCTCAAGAGTGCCTCTATCGGCACAGTTTCAAAACAAGGGAACCATATTGCCACCCGGTTGGGCAGCGTTATGAGATGGGTTAAGGTAGGATAAAGAGGCGAAGTTTAAGGCCCGCATTCTCAATTTCCACTGAATTATAACATGTTTACCAAGAAAACTTTAAGTAATTAAGTTCTTAAAAAAATATATGTTATTTTTAAAGATAATATCTGTACATTAAGCCAAGCCAAAACGGTAAGTGAATGAAATTCCCTTGATAGAAAAAAATTGCAAAGTTTGCTCCGAAAATTAATAAAAACAAATTTTGTTCTGTTATTGAAGAGCGATTGACTAGCGGCTGAGAATAAAAGTTTAAACATTCTTGCTACTGAAGGTTCCAATGAGAAAGATCGATCCCTATCAAATTTTTTAAATTAACAAATTAATACCAATTTATTTCATTAAAAACTTGCTTTAATATGTACCTACATAAAAATGCTCAAAACGTACGATGATAAATTATTAAATATCGTGTACTTCTTGAAAGCATTTTTTGATCATAAATATTTAAGATTTTTCAATAATGTCTAAAAAAATAAGTATGTAAATTTTTTTTTAAATATTTTACTTTGTAAGACCTTAAAAAAATAGAAAAACTGTGGTATTTTTGTCACAAAACACGTTCTCGGATTTATTTTTTAACGATTTATATTTATCTAAAATTTTATTTTGAAAACTGTGTTGACTAGATTATATATTGATTTATTTTGTTGTATGAATATATGATTTGAAATTTGTGTTGTTTTAAAATCTCTCTTTTGAAAATTGAACAAATCTGCCAACGACCAACGGTATATATAACCTTAGTATATTAAAAATTATCTTAATTTTTCAAAATTTAAAAAAACTTCGTGTAACAGATAAAATAACAAACTTTCAAAATGAATTTATGTTTTTTTTGTAAAAAAGAGTCGATACGTCTAGAATTTGATTTAAAAAGGACTAATTTCAGGTATTCTCTGGTAAAACCTATGAATGCGAAGTCATTATTTTCAATTGATCTTTACTATCGACTGGTTTATCTTATAATATAATTGAACCAGAGATTGATAGTGTCAGCAAGTCCGGGTCATTCATCATAAGTTCTGATGTGTCAGCAAAAGGGTAATTGATTCTATGTATGTGATTCATTGATTCCATCCAGCATGCTAAATTTCTATTTTAACCTTTCCCTGACTGTGCTGAAAAAATCCGCCCGCTCCGGTGCTGTGTAATCACTACACAAGCAGAAATGGTCGATTTAAAAGCCGAAAAAAAAAGAATATTTATAGCAAATCGCTATATTTCATTATAGTTGAAGTCAAGAATGTTAATAATTGATATTTAATTGCTGAAAACATGAAAAAAACATCGGTAGCTCAAAGAAACGATGCTCATACAACATGCCCCGAATGAATGCCGAGCGGCGACTGGCGGCGCGGGCGGGTCCGCATCGTCCGCGGGGGAAACCGAAGGAACAAACACAATTGACGACTGACCAGTAACCACACGGTTCTCTTTCTTGCGGATACTTATATCGAAATAGGTGAGAGTGAGACGTGCATAGTGTCGCACTAGCCGCACGCTTCACACATTTGTACGTCATACCCGCAGCGCTGATCGTATTGCCAGACGTTTGATTGTATTGGTAAATTTATTTTCGATTCTCACAAAATACCTCTGATGTGCCCGAAAGGTACTGATTATTATTTTTTTATTTAATGGTTAAATGTATAACGGAGGATTACCTAAAATCTGAACCCAGAATTTTCCATATTTACGGAGATATTAAAGGTGCAAGAAGCAATGTGTAGTAGATACACATCGCAGGCAAGGGAGGGTTAAATTAATCTTTCCTACAAATTAGGTTTAAATTATTAATACAAAAAATATATGTTTTGGATACATTAAAGATTTTCCTATCGTTTCGCTTGAGTAGAATTAAAATAAAATTTTTAATTAAATTATAAAAAAAATATTAGCCTAAACTGCTAAAAAAATGGTTTTTTCATTAGAAATATATCAACGCATAAGAAACACAAACTTTAAAAAATACGGTTGTGTGGCTAAAATTATTTGTGATAGTTTACCTTGATCAACTTTTTTCTTTCTTATAAAATTACTTGCTGATACCCGGCATGCGTAGAAATGCTACTTAAGATGATAGACTTCGCTTTTCGGCCCATACAAAAAGGACGCCCGGGAAAAAACACTTTTCTACATCGAAAATTGCACAAAATGAATATATATTTTTATACTGCCTTTTAGAGGGTGAAAACTATGTCGGTATGTTTTCGAATTTTCGATGCGTTTCGTATTAACGTAAACATTCACTGTCAAACATGTAGGATTTATCAAAAAATATTATTTAAGGAAAAAGTGCTGCTAACTCAACTCTCATAAAGAATTATACAATTATAAAAAGCTACCGACGTAGCTTCTTCTTTTTAAAAAATATATATTTTTTAAAATTTCAATTTCGTGAAAGTTTTGGTGTAGAAAAGTGTATTCTCCATAAACCCCTTTTCGAGCGATTATTGTAGGTAAATTTGAGCGTTGTCTCATTCGCACATTTCGCATTCGCATGTATTGTAAGTGTGCGTGAGCTTATTGTGAGTTCAAAGTCTTCAAAGGTTCAAAGTCTAGCCTCTTAAATAAATAAATTGTTTCTCCCTTCGTGTCATTTCCCATTACTCCCCGTTCCCCTTCCGCCTTCCACCTTCTCCGACTTCCCCTCTCCCTCGACCCCTCCCGCGAAGCCCCCCTTTTTAATTCCCCATCTGCCGCTTAACTCCATAAAATTCACACATTTTTCCAACAACTCGCGTGACCCATTTCATTTTTTAATACAAATTTCATAATGCCAGAGCTCACCAGCATATACATAGAAATATTCACAAGCATGTTCACAACAATTAAAAAAAAATTAAAAGCAATCGGATGAAATTTTAATCGCAATCGTATGAATAGTGTAGGAAATAATTTCATAATGCCAGAGCTCACTATCCTATAAACATTCCGGGTATGTGCACATCATATTCCCAAAATTTCATTGCAATCGGATGAATGGTATGGCTGCGTATAACATACGAACGCACAAACAAACAAACATTAATTTTTATATATTAAGATTCACAAAATAAATAAAATTAATTTTTGCGCTTGAAATTGTGACCTCTAGACCCCGTTTGTCAAGCGATTTTTATGCCTATTCTCTAACAATTTAACTTTTGGAGGTTATTCCCATCAATATAATATATCACTGAAGAAGAAGATAACATCTAATTTTTTTAAATATGAAAATGAAAAAGACACAGAAAAATAATAAAATATAATGGCTGCAACTGAGACATAGTCTTCTTCAATGATATACCTATACATTTTTGGCTCATCCATTATTTTTGGGTTTTGAAGACCCCTGAATTATAAGAAGGAGGAAACACAGATACCTGATGGATTGAAATTTATTTTTGTTAATTAAGATTTCTTCCTAAGTTTCAAAATTTTGCAGTATGAGCATAGCTACACGCTATAATATTATTCTGATTGTTAACCTTTCCAGAGCTGCACTGATCGACCGACCGACTGACTGACTGACCGACCGACTGACCAAGTGACAGCATGCGTCTACTAGCGTGCTGGCTAGCTCTTTTAGCGATTGTTCTATGCGCTGACGCAAGGCCAAACCGCATCGCTAAAGAAAGCATATGTGGATATGAAGTAAGTTTTTCTGGATATATTTCTCTAACTTATTTAGATATTTTTTTTTATTGCCGCTAAATTTTATCAAGGCAACAAAACTATGATTTTATTTATTAATTTTGTTTTCCAATAAAAAAATATGTGCTCACCTAACTGTATAAAAGAAATGGATTTTTTCCAAAAGTCTTTAATTTTTTTTTATATTTAAGGGGAAAGCCTCCGCGGTCTTTTTCATACAAAATTAACATTTAGATTTGAGGACAAAATCAGTTTGTCAGTTGTTAGTCAGACATCTAAACTTTTTTTACAAAGCAAAAATTTATTTATATTTTTTACTCCAAGTAATGTCAGGAATCAGTGTTTAAAGTAATTTTGTATGTTTCTTCTGAACATCAAAGAAACAGAAAAGAAACATAAAAAATAAAAAAATAAATGTGTAAAAACCATAGACATATTATGTATAGACCTGCCCTAAGTGATAAAAGCGTATTATTTCCCCCTCCTTAATTCTGGGTTCCATGGAACCGGCCGGGCTGGCGTATAGGTTCGCATGAATCTAGAAAATGTAACGTCATTATTCTTGTGCGGACTAGCGTCGAGCTCTCATCGGTACATTTTACGAAATAACACGGCAAAAATGGTAACTTGCGCTATTAAAACATGTAAAAAAAATAGAAGTGAAAAAGATTATAAACCCAATTGTCGTATTACCTTCCATATGCAGGCATTATTTGCAGCGCCGGTTCTACGAAATCTGGCGCCCTGTGCAGGAAGTACCGATGGCGCCCCCCCCCCCCAACATTTTTTTTAAAATTCAGATAAAAAATTTATATATGTACATATAAAAAAAATAAAAAAAAAATTATGCAATACGTTTAAAATAAATTAATATCCCGCCAACAAGAATCAAGAGTAACTTTTCCAAGTGACCTGGCGGTAGCTATCTATGACACTGGACAAAATAATAACATCATAACAAAATATAATATAAAACATGAGGTAGTTTAGTTCAGAAATAATAATATTCTGATCAGTTTGTTTAATATGGTGCCAAATCGCGCTCGAATGGCAACATAAATAAACCAATAACGCGGCGAAAGCGACGAACTATCATCAAAGAGCAACTTGTAATCAACGAAGGGAGATGCGTACGAGAAGCGATTAATGAACCAATCACAATGTTTGTTGAATTTCGAACGATACAATGGTCGTAAGAGCAACAAGGAAAAATAGGTCTTACGTTCGTATGAAATATATTGTATTTGGAAAAAAATTCCTTGACGTAAGTCAAATCCGTATTTCGTTAAATTTTAACCATCGATGCGCGCGCATTAAGCGAGTGCGAAACGACCAAGCCGCTTGATGGTAAGCACGTAGTTTCTTTTCTATGGCACTTTGTGACAAGCCTTTTGACCGTCTCCAAAGCTTGCTTGCGGCTTTCTCACAAGCATTGCGCAATACTACGTGCTGGCGGCAGGCTTGATGCGAATTTATATTATTTCGGGAATAGACAAACGAGAATAGATAAATAAGTACCCATAGACAAAAAACATTACGATGAGTGGTGATTTTAGATATTACGTATCGTGTAAAACAATTATATAAATCATATAAAATTATTATAAAGTAGGCAGCTTTTGTTTATGTGTTCAATTTGTCCATTTCTGGGTTCAATTCAAGAAATCCATTGATTTTTAAAGAAAATATTGTACATCAAATTCAATAATGTTATTTTTAAGTTCTGCAAGTATTTTAGTTTTTTTAAATATTATGAAAGCTGTTTCGGCATTCAATGACATTTTTAAATTGTAGTTAGGTCACTTTTAGACCACATATTTATGCGATTCTATTAACGCCGTCCAATTTCAATATCCATGGAGTTTAAAATGATTTTTTACTGGTGTTAATAATTTAATATTTTCTTAAATGTTTAATAATAACGAAACTGCTATTGTCTTAATTAAATGTGTTAAATTGTACAGGTCTTGTGTTTTTTAAAAAAATATTTCCAAACATTATGATTTGTAATTTATTATGCAGGTTATATGTTAACTTTAAATTGTTATTTATTTATGTTCTTACATTTTAATTTTTATTTAATTTCACAAAGTTGTATTTATTGTAAATATTATCTCAGCCCACTTAGTTTTTTTATTATAATTATAGTAATGTGAAAATCTGTTTAGATTTTATTTGTATTCTTAATTTTAATTTAACTGATGTAAACAATCTGTTGATTTTCCTAAATAAATAAATAAACATCTTAGAAATGAAGAAAAATAATTGTCCTTACTTTACTAATTAATGTTATATTACAATATTAATATATAAAATTTATTATTACACAATAAAGAATGCTTTGTCTTTGTTATATTCCATTTCGCACAAAATTCACTTTCAGCCCCCTTTCGACCGCCACGAAATCACCGAAGGCGTGGCCAGGCTTGAAGGAGAGGCTTGATGCGCCGCGGCAAGCCTAAAAGCATAGAGAATAATAGAAAACAATAGATAACCAATTTACGTGCTGGCCATCAAGCCGCTTGGTCGTCTCGCAGTCCCATTAGGTTCACGCATATGGAAAGTGAGTGTTGCCAGCGCGAACTAATAATTCCGTATTACGAGTAATTTTTAAACGATTCGGGGAATATTTTAATTGAATTTTAAAACAATATTTATTTTATCACGGCGCCCCTTCGTAGTGGGCGCCAGGTTTTTTGCACGTTTTTGAACGTATGGCAGATCCGGCGCTGATTATTTGTCATTATTTTAAGCTTATTCACATCATATAATATGATCAGTTTTAGACATGAAGCGGAAGCAACCGAAATTCCCGGTACCGTCGTGTGCACGTTGCAGTTTACTGTGATAAGTAAATTATGAAACATTTGTAAAAGTGTCTTAACTAAACACGGTAACAAAATATTCGACTCTCAAAACAAGCGAACCTTTCTTCATTTTATATGGATTACACAAGTTTGTTCAAACCGGGCGAACAATTCGCGCTCCCATGTAAAAAGGTCTATTCATTCAAAAGCAGATTTTACTTTTAAGAACTAAATGGTGATATTATAATGCGAGATGCCTATATACTGTCATATTGAAGTATTAACGAATCACATATCGTTACAGTCAACTCATCCCTCTGCGCCCGCTACAGTTGGTTTTTACCCCTCTCCCTGATTCTCTGGTCTATGAATATTCATATGTCTATGGAGAAAACTTATTTTGTAATTTATTGTTATCAACATTGTTGTACCTTGTAAACTTATAATTTAATAAATAAAAAAAAATAAAATATGTCCTATTTTGTCAGAAGGTAAAAATATTTCCGCTCTGCGACAAAATCCAAATAAATAGAACATTTATGAACGTATCCATAAACTAAAAACTGTTTTTGAAAGATGATGAAATACGGCTTCAAATTGTATAATTCAAAATAAACATATAATTTTTGAAATATAAACATTTTTAAAGCAAAATTATATATTTCTTAAATGACTCACCTTACTTTTTTCCTAACTGAAATTGCTGATGACAAAAAAAGAAAAAAAAACTCTCTTATTTTATTAGACAAATGTATTAAAAAAGTTATTGTCAACTCATTGTTTTGTAGAAAAAAAAAATTATAAAAAATTACCAAAGTATCATAATTTTTTTCCCAATTGTAGACGGAAACTTTGGATTCATAGAGATGTTTCTTTAATGGTTAACTTTTAGAGTTGAATATAAAGCGTGGTGTTTTCTCTTTTTAACACCGTTTAGATCATATTTCTAACCATGACAATAATGGAGACACAACGATTTCTATGAGACCCTTCTAAGAGACCTACATATATGAGCGGTTCTTAAAAGCGAATAAATTAGCCCAAGGGGCTAGTATGTCCCCGTATTTAGGAATACAATTATTTTGTTAGGAATACCTTATCAATCATATAATTGTTCTGATTGTATTTCCCAATAGTCGTGCAACCCAATAAAGGCAGGAGTCCTGAATGTTCACGTGGTTCCTCACACACACGACGATGTTGGCTGGTTGAAGACAATAGACCAATATTACTATGGCAGTAAGTTCATATCCCTGATTGTATTTCCCAATAGTCGTGTAACCCAATAAAGGCAGGAGTCCTGAACGTTCACGTGGTTCCTCACACACACGACGATGTTGGCTGGTTGAAGACAATAGACCAATATTACTATGGCAGTAAGTTCATATCCCTGATTGTATTTCCCAATAGTCGTGTAACCCAATAAAGGCAGGAGTCCTGAACGTTCACGTGGTTCCTCACACACACGACGATGTTGGCTGGTTGAAGACAATAGACCAATATTACTATGGCAGTAAGTTCATATCCCTGATTGTATTTCCCAATAGTCGTGTAACCCAATAAAGGCAGGAGTCCTGAACGTTCACGTGGTTCCTCACACACACGACGATGTTGGCTGGTTGAAGACAATAGACCAATATTACTATGGCAGTAAGTTCATATCCCTGATTGTATTTCCCAATAGTCGTGTAACCCAATAAAGGCAGGAGTCCTGAACGTTCACGTGGTTCCTCACACACACGACGATGTTGGCTGGTTGAAGACAATAGACCAATATTACTATGGCAGTAAGTTCATATCCCTGATTGTATTTCCCAATAGTCGTGTAACCCAATAAAGGCAGGAGTCCTGAACGTTCACGTGGTTCCTCACACACACGACGATGTTGGCTGGTTGAAGACAATAGATCAATATTACTATGGCAGTAAGTTCATATCCCTGATTGTATTTCCCAATAGTCGCGCAAACCAATAAAGGTAGGAGTCCTGAACGTTCACGTGGTTCCTCACACACACGACGATGTTGGCTGGTTGAAGACAATAGACCAATATTACTATGGCAGTAAGTTCATATCCCTGATTGTATTTCCCAATAGTCGTGCAACCCAATAAAGGCAGGAGTCCTGAATGTTCACGTGGTTCCTCACACACACGACGATGTTGGCTGGTTGAAGACAATAGACCAATATTACTATGGCAGTAAGTTCATATCCCTGATTGTATTTCCCAATAGTCGTGCAACCTAATAAAGGCAGGAGTCCTGAATGTTCATGTGGTTCCTCACACACACGACGATGTTGGCTGGTTGAAGACAATAGACCAATATTACTATGGCAGTAAGTTCATATCCCTGATTGTATTTCCCAATAGTCGTGCAACCTAATAAAGGCAGGAGTCCTAGACGTTCACGTGGTTCCTCCTGCGGTTTTTTAAAGGGATTATGCTTATGTTCTGCAAATAATTTACCAAAAGTATTTTGTTCCAGGCAAGACGAACGTACAGCGAGCTGGTGTACAGTACATCTTGGACTCTGTTGTGAAAGCACTCTTGGCGAATCCTGACAGAAAGTATGCATTCATTTCATTCTAGTTCAAAACTTAAGTCAAGAGAAGTCACTTATAAACCCAGTTCCTCATTGCAGAGGATCATGACCCCTACTGCAATTTCCACGCTGGAAAAAGCTCCCTCCACTCCTCGCGGTTTTGCGCCCGTGGAGAGCCAAAGATACCCTAGTAGATGTGATACTTGGTCACTCCAGCGCTTTAGTGACCTTCCTCTGCCTCTTCTGTCAAACAATGCGGCAAGTGACTATGAGTTTCTCCGAGGAGTCCTCAGTTTGGTGAACGCTCTTGGGTCTAGGCAAAACAATATCATGTCATCAATAATATTCCCCCTTCACTGTCAATCTATATACATATATATATAAAAAAATGTTTTTTTTAATTATTTTTTGTCCTGTATTAGTATTTTTTATACCATTTATCCGATTCTAATGAAACTTTGGTGAGTAGTTGCAAAGGTTTCCATATATATATAGTAGTGAGCTCTGGTGTTATGAAATTTGTATTAAAACTTTACAATAGGTGGCATGTGAAATATTTGAACATCCGGACGCGTCGGGTCCGGATGTTTGAAGCGATTTTGCCCCTTATGTATAAAGAAATTGTATGAAGAACAAGGTCAGAATCGCTTGGGCCATTCTCGTTCTTGACATTACGGATTACTGGATAGCATTTAGCCACTCCGAATAATTCATATTAATTGCTAAAGACACGCCGGGCACCAAAGATGGCGGACCAAATGGCTGCCGCTTGATAATATGAAACCTGTCACATTCGAAGTCTATATTTATTCATTGTTTTTTGAGTGATTATTAGGAAGTTCGTTTTATCTACATTATTTTGATGTAATTTTTGTAATATATCACAAAAGAAATGTTATAAAAATTGAATTCGTAAGAAAGGTGAGAACTGTCAAATATTTTACGTCGTACTGAAAAAATATATTTTTGTATGCTGGCCTTCAACAAGTTAAACAGAATTAAAAAATGAAGACTTTCAATGGAAATATACAGTCACCTTTCTCTTATTTTGAACGTCATGTATGCAAAATTTCATCACTCTCAGAATAAATTTGTAGATTTGTACAAAAAACAAAGCTAGGCCACCCACCCCTTATTAACATTTATAAAAAAATATTTTAAAACCTTTATATTTTGACTGTGTCCAGCGGTGTCCATAACTAATTTGCCAAGTATAAACAATAAGTTGTTGTGCGTTCAGGTTCATCTACGTGGAGACGGCCTTCTTCTGGAAATGGTGGCAGGAACAGGACGAGCAGACGAGGGAGAGCGTGCATCTCCTTGTCTCCGAGGGACGACTGGAGTTTGCAGGGGGAGCCTCAAAGAGTATGAATATTATAGAGACGGCATGTTGAGTGTGTCCGCCTGAACAAAGTGTGTCTTTTCGAGAATTTTACCCACACGGCTGACATTGACAGTCACACTTCGGTCGCGCATTGTGCTCCTGGTAAAACGTTAATTAAATATCGAAAAATGGTTCACTGTGCCGTTAAATTATGTAAAAGCAGTTCTGCAAAGACAATCAAGAAGAAAGACGGTCTTACCTTTCATATGTAAGTGTTTAAACATCGCTTAAATAGACATTTTATAGTTTCTCAATGTGTTCATTTCAACCGCCATGAAGCGCTATTGCGTCAACTTTTGAAAGCAGAGCGTCAATGGGCCGAATCAGTCATCTTAGTTTATTATAATTAAAAATTACCAACAAACTTTTATTTTTTTATTAATCATAACGCACAAATATAAACTTTTACTCGTGTCATAGGTACGCGTTATTCATCATTTAGCTCTTTTCATCATTTTTAAACATTTTTACTTCTATTTTAATTTAATTCTCTTTTTACATATGTTTAAAATTTTAGTTCAAAGTAAATAATCACTGTATTGTTATGTAAAAGTCACATTTATGTGCCTCTGTGGCCGAGTGGAAAGGCTCTCGACTAGCAATCCGGAAATAGCAGTCGCGGGTTCAAATCCCGACGCGGGCAGAAAAATATAATTCAATTGATTTGCGTATTCACAATTTAATTTAATATCAGGTATATTTGCGCCACGTTCCAGAAAGGGAGATACTCTCAGTATTGACTTGGTGTTAGACCACCATTCATAATCGAAACGTTGCTTGAAATGGCTTTAGTGGTGTTTGGCGACTAGATCTGAATAGCAGGGAATTTCCTTTCCTTCCTTCTCCCCGTTTCCTTCCCCTCCCCATTTACCTTCAGCCTCACAACATACCATAATTGGGGATGCCATAGTCTCACTGGGTCCAGATGGGAGTAGTTGGGATTCTTGTGATGTATTCACACAAATATATGTGTATAAAAAAATGGTTAACTTTCGAAATTACTAGACACGGCGAATTAATTTTTAGAAAAAAAAATTTGATTCACTTTAATTACTTTAAAAGACAAACATTTTCCGTCGCCCCAAACGGTATCTTTTGCAGCAAATATTAGTAAATCAAAAGGTTTTTTGAAAAAAGTTTTCGTATTAAGCGTGTCCAGTGATTTCGAAAGTTTACAAAATTAGTAATATGATTTTTTTTATTATTAAAGGTTTCCAAAAGACCCTGAGAGAAAAAGAAATTGGGTTAATGCGTTAAATCGGAGTGACGACTGGTTTCCAATCAAATCAAACCGCGTTTGCTCCCATTACTTTTCGCAAGATTGCTTTTATACAACACAAAACGGATTTATAAAATTGCACAAACATGCAGTACCTTCGCTTTCAATTATACAGGTAATTAATATTTTAATTAAATGAAGACAATATTAGCGAAACTCAATCGAAAATCTGAGAACAGAAAAAGTACCTCCGTTGTAGAGGGGCAAGGCTCTTGACTAGTGATCTGGAGGTCGCGGGCTCAAATCCCGGCGCGCGCAGATAAAAATGATTCGATTGATTTGCATTTTCACAACTGAATTTAACATTAGGCATTTTTGCGGCACATTCCCAGAATGGAAGATACTTTCAGTATCGACTTGGTATTAGACCACCATTCACAATTATTTTATTATGCTTTCATAATTATTAAATTATTATTAATGTCTCCTACATTTTATCCATCAATTGTTAAAACTTTTCTTTTTATATTTTTTATCACTGTAAAACTGTAAACACAGTTTTTTTATAATATTAATAATGATCACTCCTTTCCTAAAACTCAAGCATCAGCTTACATCGGGAAAGAATATAATAATACACTAAATTATGCACTGCAAATCTCGTGGTTAAATTAAATGTGTAAAAAAAATAACGTTTAATAAATACTTTAAAAAATATATTATTGTTTACTAACTAAAAAAAAAAATTAAATACCATTTTAAAGTGATGAGTTACGCAATGTTAGCACCAAGAAATAGCGATGTGGTTACAGCAAGCTCATAACATTGGTTTTTTACCCACTTCTTGCACTTTTTTTGCCGGCCCATGTGTTTCCTCCTTCCTACAACATGGGTCTCTTTATGACCCATGTTCACTCCTTCCTCTCCTCAAAGAGACCCTTCAGCCAGCATTTAAGAAGATGACATACACCTTAAGGGAAATTATTTTCCTCAGGGCCTCCTGTATGGAGTTAATAAAAAAAATTTAAAAAATGTCGGGGGAGACGAAAAAATGTGCATTTTAGACGAAAAAATATGCATTTTGTGTAATATTATTTCACTCACGTGAAGTGTTAGACTTTTACACTTCATTTCAGCAATTACTACAAGAAACATCTATTTACGTGCACAAAATAGGTTATAAGGTTCTTAGTTTGGATAAACTAAGTAATTCATTGAACCAAATTGATTGAACCAAAATTTCGAAAATATCAAATCCATACAAAAGTAAGCGGAGTTCTACAACTTAACCTTTTTTAAATTTTTACCACTATTCTTTGTTCTGCTAATAATACGTTGCGTAATGGGATATTATAATTTATAAAAAAACAAACGTTTTTTTTAATAAAAAATAAATAAAATAATTATTCCCATTCACAGTCCGGCCCTTATCTCCACATAGCTGCCCTCCCCCCGCACGCCGGCCACAATACCCCGCTCCTATCCCCCCCTTTTAGCCGGGCGATTCGCAGGGAGCTACACCGGTTTCTGCTATTTTACATGCGATACAAAATAGTATGCCGCTTCCAGAGCATTATAGTTCCATGGGGAGCCTGGTCTATGAACGACGAAGCAACAACACACTATCAGAGCATCGTGGACCAGTTTACCTGGGGACTGAGGTGAGTCTAAGGTTTCACTGTTGACAGCTGAACCGATATTGACAGAGTATAAATAAGAAATCGATATACAATGGCAATACTGGCGGATCTGTCACATTACGAAACGTAGAACGCCAATCGATTATTAACCTATATTAACCTAAATATGCATTTGATATCCGCATTTACTTTTTGACACTAAACGGAAGTTATTTAGTTAATGATATCTTTAGTCATATTTCAAATATTTCGTTTCTCAAAGATCATACAGAATATGTAAGTTGATTGCGTCTTAGATGTGTAGCGATTCATTGCCACCTACCTAGGTAGCCAGTCGCAATGTTTAGTACTGCGCGCCTACTGACCACCTTCTGGAAAGAGCTCGGACCTGCCACACATTACACACAGCGCTGCGTAGCCATATCGAGAAACTTCTCGCGTGTGCATGTTTGACCTACCTTCCGAGTACCTTTGGCTCGGCCTATATAAGGGCTCGAGCAAGCCAAATGGAGTCAGTCGTTCTCACTCAGTCTTCGCTGCGACAAGCCGGCGGCCTAGCAACACAACCTCGCAATCTGCGGTTCGCGCGTCGGGAATAATATTACGCGATTTGTAAATACTCTTCATTTGTAAATAGTGCACAATGTAAATATTGTAAATACATTCATCAACAATCATCCTCGCGTTTATTATTCCGACCAGCCTGCACGGAGATATCACGACACACCGGTAACTCCTCTTCCAACTGGAGGCCCACAAATCTCCTCACCATAGGACACGCATCCTGCCTCTAAAGATGCATTATTGATGTCTATGGAACGCGTATACAACTTCTTTCAATTCTAAGACCTTCGTTAGTTCAATCCGTTCAATAAATAAGCGAGTAATTTTGTATAACGAATGATATTATTCAAAAATATGTACGGGTGCCACGCTAAAAAATTTTAATCGTCGTTCGGAATATCCTTTTCAAATTGTTGACCGTGTCAGCAAATATTGATAACTGACCGTAGAGATAATGGATTTGGTCAATATCATATTGATGTAGTATTTTATCGATGCCGGACCTTCTGAATGCTAAATATCATGATACGGTGTAGCTCTTAGTGACCAGCTCAGGTACGCGGGCTCCATCCAGGCCAGAGTTAAGATGAAACCCGGTGGTGGAGAAATTTGAAAAATAGATTTTACTAAATTGTTGCTGTCACTATTGCTCTAACTCCACCGGATATTGAGCGAAAGGGACAATGCACCTCGGGCTACTAATACCTAACTAAAATCGAGGTTTTGTATTTCCCACTTTTCTCCTCCAAAATTGGACTGTTTTTTTTTTTTTTTTACTTACTACATAAGAAAAAACTATTCTATGTCTGTACGTTTTTACGTCTAGTTTGTATACTGAATGTCTTTTGACGGCGTTTAAACCAGTCAATTTTATTGATTTTTGGAAGGTCATAACTTCTATAAAAAGTAACTTATCAAAAAAAAACAAAAAGTACCGACACGCTAGTAGTTGATATTATCTATTTTATGTAAAAACAATATTTTCTCTAGGGTTAAAATCCAGAGAGATAAATAGGGAATACGTTTGTATAGAAAAATCACCGCCGGGTATCCCCTTAAGTAGCCTCTCAGAAACTGGGCGTACTGTACAGGGCCCGCAAATACTGCAGATGGTGCACAACTGCTAATCCTGTACAAATCGTGAAGTGCGTCCTTTGGAGTGAATTTGGCAGCCATCTCTGGTCAGGAGCCCCAATGTACCTGAAAAAAACCCTCGACTCTGTGCAGAAAACTGGCGGTCTGCTTGATAGATTCTCCTGTATTAACAAACGGATTGCAATCTTTAGAGCACAGGCGTCGGGTGGGAATGCTATCCTTGTTCTACCAGTATTTCAATGGAATATGCTCCGAGGAACTAGCGTCATTGATCCCCTCGGCACCGGTGCACAGTTGGAAAACACGCCAAACGCTCGCACAACATATGTACACGGTTGACATTTGTCACATGAGAACTGGTCGCTTCTACGACTCGTTCTTGTGTTCAACAGTTCGGCTGTGGAACGATTTTCCGGCCTTCCTACAACATGGTCTCTTCAAGACACGCGTTCACTCCTCCCTCTCCTCAAAAAGACCGTCCACGCAGCATCTTCAAAGAAGACATAGGCCCTAAGGGAAATTAATTAAGGGCCTCCTGTGTGGAGTTAATGTAAAAAAAAAGTTATACGGGATTGACAGATAACCTCTAGATGTAAATAAATACCTTAGCTTTTGTAGATTAACTGTCATATATTGTTGTTGAAGCATTTCAATCTTGCAAGTCACGTTTTGGATTATGTATTTAATTCTACCAATCTCCAAATTTTAATACTTAAGATGATAGACTTCGCTTTTCGGCCAATACAAAAAGGACGCCCGGGAAAAAACACTTTTATACATCGAAAATTGCACAAAATGAATATATTTTTTTATATTGCCTTCTAGAGGGTGAAAACTATGTCGGTATGTTTTCTAATTTTTGATGCGTTTCGTATTAACGTAAACATTCACTGTCAAACATGTACGATTTATCAAAAAATATTATTTAAGGAAAAAGTGCTGCTAACTCAACTCTCATAAAGAATTATAAAATTATAAAAAGCTACCGACGTAGCTTCTTCTTTCTAAAAAATATATATTTTTTAAAATTTCAATTTCGTGAAAGTTTTGGTGTAGAAAAGTGTATTCTCCATAAATCCCTTTTCGAGCAATTTCTGTAGGTAAATTTGAGCGTTGTCTCATTCGCACATTTCGCATTTGCATATATTGTAAGTGTGCGTGAAGTTATTGTGAGCGGGACAGAATGACAGTCTCGGGTTTTCCGCGTGTGGTTCAAAGTCTAGCCTCTTAATATGTTAGGATTACAACATTCTTAGTTTAATCTTGTAATTCTTGGAGATAATATTTAAAAAAAATAACATTAGATATAATTTTACTGCCAAATTTATAAATACGTGCATAGATACTTATTTTTGTGTCATTTTACCAATCACTCATTTGACACACCTGTTTTTATTGCAATTCATTCATTGACCAATTGATTACAAAATTTATCAAACACATAGATAATAATTAATATTTATATTTTTAAAACTGATAATTTATGGCGGAATTTTATTATCTATAATATAAAAAATTATGTTTGTTTGTGTGTTCGTACGTTATGCGCAGCCATACCGTTGATCTGATTGCCATGAAACTTTGGAAATATAATGCGCGCATACCCGGGATGGTTATAGGACAGTGAGCTCTGGAGTTATGAAATTATTTCCTTTTTTTTTTTTTAATAGAGAAATCTCACAAGAGTCCCAACTGCTCCCTTCTGGAGCCAGTGAGACTATGGCATTCCCAATTGTGGAGAATGTTGTGAGGCTGAAGGTAAGTGGGGAAGGGAAATAGATGGGGAAGAGGAAGGTGGGAAAGTACCTGGCTATTCAGATCTAGTCACTAAACACGGCCAAAGCCATTATTAAGCAACGTTTCAATTCTGAATGGTGGTATTACACCAGGGCGATACTGAGAGTATCTTCCACTCTGGAACGTGCCGCAAATATAACATATATTATTTTTATTAATTAATTGTGAAAAACACAAATTAATCAAATAAAATTTATTTGCGCACGCCGGGTTCGAACCCGCGACCTTCCGAATGGGAGTCAAGTGTCTTACCACTCGACCACGGACCTATACTATTCATACGATTGCGATTAAAATTTCTTGCGATTGCTGTTAAATTTTTTTGAATTGTTGTGAACATGTCCGTGAATACTTCTATATATATACTGGTGAACTCTGGCATTATAAAATTTGCATAAAAAATTAAATAGGTCACGCGAGTTGTTGGAAAAATGGGTGTATTTTATGGAGTTAGGCGGCAGGGAAAAGGGGCTGGGGCAGGGGTATGCGGGAGGGTCAGTTGGGGAATTAAGGAGGGGGGTTTCGCGGGAGGGGGGACAAGGGAGAGGGGAAGGCGAAGAAGGTGTTTATTAATTAATTCAATATATTATCATTGGAAGATCGAAGAAGCTCGGCTGATGTCCTCTTTCTACAGAAAATATCCAGGTCCATCGTAGATTGCCCGGAACTCTTACAACGAATCCAACTACGAGTTCCCAACAAACGAACCAAATCAGACAAATTTTTTAGCCTCCCTCGATGCAACACCAATTCTAAGCAAAACTCCTTTATTTATCGTGCATCACACACTTTCAATACGTACTATACACAATTTGACATTTTTAACTCTGCACCACACTCCTTAAAGTCACACAGGCAATCTCTCGCTACTTTATTATAACTACTTACATAACTTACATACACCCTACTAATTATACAGAATAGATCCATCCCTTTCCCCTCCCTCCCACCATCCCATCCCCATATGCTAATGTAACTATTTTTCTTTGTTTACACTAATAAGTTAAAATACTTCAGTGGAAAGCTATTATTGGTATACGTGGGGGGGGGGGGGGGGGGGGGGGGGGGGGGGGGGGTGGTCGCGAGAAAGGGGAGAGCGGGAGAGGGGAGGGAAAACGTGGGAAGGGTAAAAGGGAACGCGGGGGAAAGGGACGCGGGAGGGGAAGAGGTAGAGGAGTCGGAAGGGGAACGGGGACGAATGGGAAATGACACGAAGGGAGAAACAATTTATTTATTTAATTAGCATTGCAACGAATGCCGGGTATCAGCTAGTAATATAATTTAAAAAAAAACATGAAACTTAAATGACGTTTTTAATTAAGAATAGACATGATAACAATAAAATTAGATTGTTAATAATTCATATTACTTGTAAGGTATTCCCCAAACAATATTAAAGTAAGCTATTAGCCCCAAATAATTAAGCCTACTAGGAATAACCTAAATAATTAGAAATTCGACAGTCAAAGACGACTTAGCATCAAACGTAATAAAAGCCATACAATTGAATAAAATCCTTGTAGAATACCCCTCTCTCCCCTCCCTAATATGTTGTGCCATAGGTTAAGCTGAAACCCGGTGGTAGAGAAATTTGAAAAATAGATTTTACTAAATTGTTGCTGTCCCTGTTGCTCTTACGCCACCGGATATTGAGCGAAAGGGACAATGGACCTCGGGCTACTAATACCTAACTAAAATCGAGGTTTTGTACTCCCCACTTTTCTCCTCCAAAAGTGGACTGATTTTCAATTTTTTTTTTTACCAACTACATAAGAAAAAACAATTCTACGTTTTGCTTTTTTAAAAAAAACATTGTCTAGTTTGTATACTGAACGTCTTTTGACGGCGTTTAAACCAGTCAATTTTATTGATTTTTGAAAGGTCATAACTTCTATAAAAAGTAACTTATCAAAAAAAACCGACACGCTAGTAGTTGATATCTATTTTATGTAAAAACAATATTTTCTCTATGGTTAAAATGCAGAGAGATAAATAGGGAATACATTTGTATGGACAAAAAAACCGCCGGGTATCCCCTTAAGAGTCATTGACCAGCGGCTGAGAATAAAAGTTTAAAAATACTTGCAACTGTACAGGGAGGTTCCAATGAGAAAGATCGATTATTCCCCGTATCAAATTTTTAAAATAAAAAATTTGTTATCGATTTATTTCAATCAAAACCTGCTTTAATATATACTTACATTCAAGTAAGCAATAAAAGTGCTCAAAACGAACGGTGATAAATTATATATAAGTAAGTATTTTTCGATCATAAGTATTTATGATTTTTCTATAATGTCTAAAAGAAATAAGTGTGTAAAAAAAATCTGAAATATTTTAGTTTGTAAGACCTTAAATAGAAAAACTGAGGTATTTTTGTCACAAAACATGTTCTCGGATTTATTTTTTAATGATTTTAATTTAACTAAAATTCTGAAAAATGTGTTTACTAGATTGATTTATTTTGCTGTACTTATATGATTTAAAATTTGTGTTGTATAATACAATATTTCGTTTGAAAATTGAACAAATCTGCCAACAACCAACGGTATAACCTTATATTAAAAATTAACTTAGTTATTGAAGAAGAAGATAACAATAATAATCTAATTTTTTAAAATATGAAAATATACAAGACACAGAAAAATAATAAAAGATAACGGTCGCAACTGGGACTCGAACCCAGAACCTTACGTCTTACCGGGACATACACCTCTACCAATTGGGCTACTGCGATCTATTATGAGACTGTCGTAATTGTCAACTTCATATTTCAAATTTCAGAATTGACAATATTATCTTCGACTAATGTTTTTTTTTCCATATTATTGGCAGCTACCTTTATTATTGGAAACAAGTATTCAAAGAATGTATTTGTTACCTAGATAGTGTCTCGGATAAATATATCCGATTTTATTTTTATGGAACACCTGTTGACTTTTTACAAAAGTCTAAATGAATATTCATATTTTTGTAAGAAAAAATCTCCATTTATCTTTTGAAGGTTATTCCCATCAATGTAATATATCATTATACGTGAGGTTCTGGGTTCGAGTCCCAGTTGCGACTGTTATCTTTCATTATTTTTCTGTGTCTTGTTCATTTTCATATTTAAAAAAATTAGATTATTATTGTTATCTTCTTCTACAATGATATATTACATTGATGGGAATAACCTTCAAAAGTTTTTCTTATAAAAATATGAATTAAGAGGCTAGACTTTGAACGACACGCAGAACACCCGCGTCTGTCATTCTGTCTCGCTCACAATAAGCTCACGCACACTTACAATACATGCGAATGCGAAATGTGCGAATGAGACAACGCTCAAATTTACCTACAGAAATCGCTCGAAAAGGGGTTTATGGAGAATATACTTTTGTACACCGAAACTTTCACTAAATTGAAATTAAAAAAAAACTTTATTTTTTAGAAAGAAGAAGATACGTCGGTAGCTTTTTATAATTTTATAATTCTTTATGAGAGTTGAGTTAGCAGCACTTTTTCCTTAAATAATATTTTTTGATAAATCGTACATGTTTGACAGTGAATGTTTACGTTAATACGAAACGCATCGAAAATTCGAAAACATACCGACATAGTTTTCACCCTCTAAAAAGCAGTATAAAAAAATATATTCATTTTGTGCAATTTTCGATGTAGAAAAGTGTTTTTTCCCGGGCGTCTTTTTTGTACGGACCGAAAAGCGAAGTCTATCGTCTTAACTTAGTTTTTCAAAATTTAAAAAGTTAGTTTACCAGATAAAATAAAAATCTTTCAAAATCAATTTACGTTTTTTTTTTGTAAAAAAGAGTCATTACGTTTAGAATTTGATTTAAAAATGACTAATTTCCGGTATTCTCTGGTAAAACACTCTTAAGACGATAGACTTCGCTTTTCGGCCCATACAAAAAGGACGCCCGGGAAAAAACACTTTTCTACATCGAAAATTGCACAAAATGAATATATTTTTTTTATACTGCCTTCTAAAGGGTTAAAACTATGTCGGTATGTTTTCGAATTTTCGATGCGTTTCGTATTAACGTAAACATTCACTGTCAAACATGTACGATTTATAAAAAAATATTATTTAAGGAAAAAGTGCTGCTAACTCAACTCTCATAAAGAATTATTAAATTATAAAAAGCTACCGACGTAGCTTCTTCTTTCTAAAAAATATATTTTTTTTTTAATTTCAATTTCGTAAAAGTTTCGGTGTAGAAAAGTGTATTCTCCATAAACCCCTTTTCGAGCGATTTCTGTAGGTAAATTTGAGCGTTGTCTCATTCGCACATTTCGCATTCGCATGTATTGTAAGTGTGCTTGAGCTTATTGTGAGCGGGACAGAATGACAGTCGCGGGTGTTCCGCGTGTGGTTCAAAGTCTAGCCTCTTAAGAATAATTGGCTACTGTCAATGTATTGAAGTGGAAATAAGTTTTATAATTGTTATATTATTAACACATTAATTAATTTATTGTTTGAAACATTTCGACCGTCTAGTTGATAAGTCAGACATCTCCGAATACTAAGTTATGATATAATAAGGAAAGCAATTTAAATCAAATATTACTAACACAACTCTGTGTTTTACATATGAAATGTGCTATAAAATAACACCGGGAGGCATAACGGTCCGGAACATTAGTATGACATTTTGAAATATCCTACTAGTGACCCAGAAAACATCAATATTTGGTTTAAAGGTAGCGACAGACTCGCAGCTCACATCAAAAAGTTATTTATAACACAATAGCGCTCGCCATACAATCCCATGAGACCCGCCAGACGTAAAAAGATGATGCGTTGTGATCGCGGTTTGAATCTTCGCTAATCGGAATTATTTTTCGCATTCGCTACAGTGGCGATATCAGAAAAGTTATGCGACCCCCTCTCTACCGTAAACAGGAGAGGGGGTCATTTTTAATACACGGAGCATGCACGGAGCTGTCAAGTTAACATATCCAGTACAAAGAAATGATATTCTCTCGACCGCTTCCGATTTCAACTGACCCCATCTCCTGCCGTAGGAAGGAATATTTTATAACCGATACTTATAACGCAGTATCTTTTTGATGTGAACTTCGCGTTTGTCGCCCGCCTAATTCACTATTACAAGTTTTAGTGCATTATATTTGATTTGGCGGTGGTTATGAGTAATTTATTTATTTTTTTTTATTTAAACGCCCATAGGGCTTTTACATACATAAATCAATACATGTTTTGATTAATTACAGTGAAGAGTTAGAAGTGAATAAAATACAGGTAAGTAACAGAAAATATTAAGACACATAATATAGGTTAGATATAATATGAGTTGACAAAATGTAGGTATTACAGAATATAAATAAAGTTTAAAAAAAAATAGCCTGCCAATATCCTCCAAATCAACAATAATAGGTATTAATAAAAATGTATAATATTGGTATTTACAATAGTTTATGAATTAAATAGAAATAATTCGCACATACGGCGTTTAAAGTTTATCAAATTCAAATTATTGTCAAATACATCAATATTGTTTAAATATTGGTTACCAAGACTATGTAATCGTTGTATTGGGGAATGCAATTTATAGTTAGAATGAGATGTGTGTATATAAAATGTTAATGTTTGTCTAGTAGTTCGTGTAGGTACATGTAGATTTATTAAATGCAAGAGTTCACAGCAATCAAATTTAGAGTTTAATAAAAAGTTAGGTCGGTTATTTTTCGTCTGTTTTCTAAAGTTGGAATATTTAAAATATTCATTAATGATAGGTAATTTATGTGCTCTAAAGGGATGTTAAGTTTAAAATTTACAAATCTTAGAAATTTTCTTTCAATTCTTTCAATATTATGGATATGAATTTTGTAGAAGGGCGACCAGAATATTGAGTTATGTTCAATTAGACTTCTAACCAGGGATATGTACAACAATTTTACGATTCGTAAAGATTCAAAGTTTTTAATTGTTCTTAAAATAAATCCTAATATTTTCATACCCTTATTTACAGTTTGATGAATGTAAACAGTAATCTGAGTATTGTACCAGATAGAGGGTACACTTTTACATATAACTGCATACTCAATTCAAATTCCTTAAATTATCATTTTGTAAATAGTTATTTTTGGATAATTTTAACAATCAATCAGTTGGCACATCTGTTTTTGTTGCAATTCATTCGTTGACCTATTGATTAAAAATAATGTCAAACACGTAATATAAATGTATTGTTTGAAACATCTACATCAATAATTATCGCGATCGTAGCGGTCACGAAAAATAATGCCAATTAGCGAAGATTCAAACCGCGATCACAGCACATCATATTTTTACGTCTGGCGGGTCTCTATGGGATTGTATAGCGAGCGCTATTGTGTTATAAGTATCTTTTCTACCGACACACTACGTTATAAAATATTCCTTCCTACGGCAGGAGAAGGGGTCAGTTGAAATCGGAAGCGGTCGAGAGAATATCATTTCTTTGTACTGGATATGTTAACTTGACAGCTCCGTGCATGCTCCGTGTATTAAAAATGACCCCCTCTCCTGTTTACGGTAGAGAGGGGGTCGCATAACTTTTCTGATACCGCCACTGTAGCGAATACGAAAAATAATTCCGATTAGCGAAGATTCAAACCGCGATCACAGCGCATCATCTTTTTACGTCTGGCGGGTCTCATGGGATTGTATGGCGAGCGCTATTGTGTTATAAATAACTTTTTGATGTGAGCTGCGAGTATGTCGCTACCTTCAATCATTAATTCTACCCTTTGGAATAACAAGGTTCCATCTGTTGCGGTAATGTCATGCGATAATGAACTCTAAAGTAGCTTACTACATATCACATTATCGCATGACGTTACCGCAACAGATGGAACCTCGTTATTCCAAAGGGTCGTAAATATAAAATTTAAAACACAGTACGATTGGATATTTGTGTTACTTCGTATAAGAGTTGTGACCCTCCAAATAATGTTAAAATTGCCCGGTTTGAACGTCATCAACAGACATTCAGTTTGTAAACTAGACATTGTATATAAAGTAAAAATAAAATAAAAATCGGTTCAGTTTTGAAGGAGAAAAATAGGGAATACAAAACCTCGATTTTCTAAAATACTTTATTGTTGAAATTTCTCAGCGACCTTATACCGGAAATTAGTCCTTTTTTAATCAAATTCTAGACGTATTGACTCTTTTTTACTAAAAAAAACATAAATTGATTTTGAAAGATTGTTATTTTATCTGGTACACGCAGTTATAAAATTTTGAAAAACTAAGTTTATTTTTAATATACTAAGTTGGTCTTTGGCAGATTTGTTCAATTTTCAAACGATAGATTCTATTAAACAACACAAATTTCAAATCACAATATAATCATACAACAAAATTTATTTATTTATTTATTTATTTATTTATTTATTAAAGAATTTTGTACATAGTGTACATATTGTGTTATTTCGCCCGCCATGCTAGGGATGTCCCTGTGTTATGGCGGGTGAAGTATGCAGATTATATGGGTAATGAAGTACATTTACTGATTATATAATAATTATGATAATGAGGTTTACAGTTAATGCAGCAATGAATTTATGATAATGAAATTTACATATAATATAGTAATAATTGATGATAATGATGCTTACAGGTAATAAATAAATCAATACATAATCTATTCAACACAGTTTTAAAAATTTAAATTTTATTAAATTAAAATCATTAAAAACTAAATCCGAGAACGTGTTTTGTGACAAAAATATCTCAGTTTATCTATTTATTTAAGGTCTTACAAACTAAAATATTTAAAAATTTTTTTACACACTTGTTTTGTATAGACATTATTGAAAAATGATAAATACTTATGATCAAAAAATACTATCAAGAAGTACACTATATTTAATAATTTATCATCTTGCGTTTTGAGCATTTTTATTTCTTACTTGAATGTAGGTATATCTTAAAGCAAGTTTTGAATGAAATAAATCGATATTAATTTAATAAATTAAAAAATTTGATACGGGGAATAATCAATCTTTGTCATTGGAACCTCCCTTTACAGTTAAAAGCATTTTTAAACTTTTATTTAAGAATTCATATTTTGAATATGCAATTTGTTGGTTGTTACAGGAAGTTGAACGACACTTTCGGTGCTTGCGGTCGCCCCAGAGCTGGTTGGCAGATCGACCCGTTCGGACACTCTCGCGAACAGGCCAACCTGTTCTCTGCCATGGGCTACGATGGTATGCTGCTCAACAGAGTGGACTTCCAGGACAAACGCCAAAGGGTAGCCAACCAAGAGATGGAAGTGTTATGGAGAGCCAGCGATGATCTTGGTATGTTCAATTGGCTACGTTTGAGTCTTAGCAGGATTCGTGGGGTGAGGTTTTTTTAAATTTATTTTTAAATGAATACCGCACATAAGTCACAACTGCACTCGTCTCGAGCCAGTGAGATTATGGTATCTTCAATTGGGGTATGTTGTGAGGCTGAAGATAGTGGGGAGGGGAAGATGATCTGGTCACCAAACACGGCTAAAGCCATTTCAAGTAACGTTTCGATTCTAAATGGTGGTCTTACATCAGGTCGATACTGAGAGTATCTTCCACTTTTAAACATGCCACAAATACACTCCCATAACTGGTGTACTATATAGGCTTCAAGAATTACTACCTCTCTTTATTAACTTCAGTCTACAATGCCATGGTACACTCTCACCTTTCCTATCTCTGCTGTATCTGGGACTTTGCCTCAAAGAAATTGATAGCCAACCTGCAGGTAGTTCAAAACCGAGCTCTCAGAAATGTTTATGGACTTCCATGCGACACTCATTTCAGGGACATCTATTCAGTTTCCGGTATCCTTCCAATCACAATCCTTCCTAAACATGAAATCACAAGCACCATCCTACAAATTACCCAACAATCAACTCATACTAACACCAAGCCAATTTACAATCAAGACATCCACAACCACAATACTCGAAATAACAATAAAATCCGCGTTCCTCAAACACACACTACAAAATATGGGATAAAATCTCTGAACTATATTGCCTATAGATACGTTTTTAGATTTTCACGGCCAAAAGCATTTTCGTTGTTTGTTTTTTGGGGTGTTATGCCGTGTTGTGCTACCTCCTTCTTTAGCCGACGTTTCGGACAGCGTTGCAGTGTCCATCATCAGGGGAGATCCGTCGATGTGAATTTGTAGTTTTAAGTGTGTGCTTATTTACTTGGAAGCGATACCGTGTCGTCAGCTTCATTTCAGGAGAAAGTTACATTTCTCCGTGGACGGGCCCCAGGCTAACGTAAATACTGCGCTTTCACCAAATTTCCCTTTCAAAGTAGTTCACTTTCTCCTGAAATGAAGCTGACGACACGGTATCGCTTCCAGTAAATAAGCACACACTTAACACTACAAATTCACATCGACGGATCTGCCCTGATGATGGACACTGCAACGCTGTCCGAAACGTCGGCTAAAGAAGGAGGTAGCACAACACGGCATAACACCCCAAAAACAAACAACGAAAATATATTGCCTATACACTATATAATTCGCTTCCAGATATGTACAAAAACATTCAGCATAATAAAAAATTGCAAAGCAATGCTTTAAAAGAATATTTTTTAACCACATTTAAAAATGAAAATATGTAATTGTCTTGTCATTTTTTGTTCTATCTTATATACTCGTATCGTTTTTCTCTCTCTTTACTTGTTTTCTCTTGTCGTTTGTTCTACTTAACCTGTCTTTATTTTTATTTTTATGCTGTACTGAATGTAAAACTTATATTATGATATCAAAATACCTTTGTAAAATTGTAACTATGAATTGTAAGTTCTTAAATTTTAAAATTGTTAGTTCTTATTTTTTCTTAATTGTAAGTTCTCCTACCTATGAATTGTAAGTTCCTCCTGTCCTACAATGAGTTTTGTAACTCATCGGGATTGCTCTAGTAAGAAATAAAAACAATGAAATGAAAAAATACTATATATTATTTTTATTTAATTAATTGTGAAATGACACAAATCAATCAAATAAAATTTTATTATTTGATTAGAAGTCGCGTGCCTTACCTCTCGACACGCCGTGCCATGACTGGGTGTGAATGATCTATATATTATTTTTATTCTGGTTATTTATTGCAGGCGCCTCTTCGGACCTGTTCACGAGTATCACCTTCAATCACTATTCGCCTCCTCCGGGCTTCTGTTTCGATATCTTGTGCGGTGATGACCCCATCATCGATGACGTCACCAGCCCCGACTATAATGTTGATTCCAAGGTAGGCTATCACTTAAAAGGGTATTACCAGAGAATACCGGAAATTAGTCATTTTTAAATTAAATTCCAGACGTATTGAATCATTTTTACAAAAAAAACATACATTGATTTTGAAAGATTGTTATTTTATCTGATACACGCACTTTTAAAATTTTAAAAAACTAAGTGTATTTTTAATATACTGAGATTATACCGTTGGTCGTTGGCAGATTTGTTCAATTTTCAAACGATAGATTCTATTAAACAACACAAATTTCAAATCAAATAATCATACAATAAAATAAATCAATACATAATCTAGTCAACACAATTTTCAAAATTTAAAATTTAGGTAAATAAAAATCATTAAAAAATACATCGTGTTTTGTGACAAAAATGCCTTAGTTTTTCTATTTATTTAAGAGGCTAGACTTTGAACGACACGCGGAACACCCGCGTCTGTCATTCTGTCCCGCTCACAATACGCTCACGCACACTTACAATACACGCGAAAGCGAAATGTGTGAATGAGACAACGCTCAAATTTACCTACATAAATCGCTCGAAAAGGGGTTTATGGAGAATACACTTTTCTACACCGAAACTTTCACGAAATTGAAATTTAAAAAAATATTTATTTTTTAAAAAGAAGAACCTACGTCGGTAGCTTTTTATAATTTTATAATTCTTTATGAGAGTTGAGTTAGCAGCACTTTTTCCATAAATAATATTTTTTGATAAATCGTACATGTTTGACAGTGAATGTTTACGTTAATACGAAACGAACCGAAAATTCGAAAACATACCGACATAGTTTTCACCCTCTAGAAGGCAGTATAAAAAAATATATTCATTTTGTGCAATTTTCGATGTAGAAAAGTGTTTTTTCCCGGGCGTCCTTTTTGTATGGGCCGAAAAGCGAAGTCTATCGTCTTAAGGTCTTACAGACTAAAATATTTAAAAATTTTTTTACACACTTATTTTGTTTAGACATTATTGAAAAATCATAAATACTTATGATCAAAAAATACTTACAAGAAGTACACGATATTTAATAATTTATCATCGTGCGTTTTGAGCATTTTTATTGCTTACTTGAAAGTAGGAATATATTAAAGCAAGTTTTGAATGAAATAAATCGATATTAAATTTTTTATTTAAAATATTTGATACGGGGAATAATCGATCTTTCTCATTGGAACCTTCCTGTACAGTTGCAAGCATTTTAAAACTTTTATTCTCAGCCGCTGGTCAATCGCTCTTAATGTTATTTGTACATCTGTATAAGCTTGTGCCAGCGACTAACATCCCTTTGTCTTGTTTTCACCTGTGGAAGTGGGATAAAATTTTTGAAAAATTCAATATTTACCCTCATTTCTACCGTAATTTTTATTTTTATTATGTGAATACTGCACAAGAGTCCCAACTGCTCCCGTCTGAAGGCAGGAAGACTGTGTTTTTTTCCATTAGTTCCACACAGGAGACCCAGAGGGTCTTTTTATGGAAAGGAAGGAGAGTAGAAGTTCTGGGAAGTAATAAGATATTAGGGGTGAGTAGGAATCTGGAGTTCAATGTGTCCAGTAATGACGGATGTACGAATCCATCCCTCCGCCTGAGGTGCAAGGTGATGGGTCGAGAGAGTCTGGCTGGAGAGATGAAAAGGTCTCCCTCAATTAGTCTCTCCTGATCCTGCCTGACACGCATTAGGAGGGCAAACACATCCATCGCCAAGACCTAGACAAATCTCACCCCATGAACCCGGGCACCCCTGCTAAGCCACCAAAGTGGTATCCCCGATAGGGGTATCTTGTGAGGCTGAAGGTAGTGGGGAGAGGAAGGAAGAAGAAGACGATGGGAAAGAAGAAGGATGAGAAGTACCTGAATATCAGATCTGATCACCAAAAACGCCTAAATCCATTTTTGGCAACGTTTTAATTCTGAATGGTGGTCTTAAGAGGCTAGACTTTAAACGAAACGCGGAACACCCGCGTCTGTCATTCTGTCCCGCTTACAATAAGCTCACGCAAACTTACAATACATGCGACTGCGAAATGTGCGAATGAGACAACGCTCAAATTTACCTACAGAAATCGCTCGAAAAGGGGTTTATGGAGAATACACTTTTCTACACCAAAACTTTCACGAAATTGAAATTTTAAAAAATATATATTTTTTAGAAAGAAGAAGCTACGTTGGTCGCTTTTTATAATTTTATAATTCTTTATGAGAGTTGAGTTAGCAGCACTTTTTCCTTAAATAATATTTTTTGATAAATCGTACATGTTTGACAGTGAACGTTTACGTTAATACGAAACGCATCGAAAATTCGAAAACATACCGACATAGTTTTTACCCTCTAGAAGGCAGTTTAAAAAAAATATATTCATTTTGTGCAATTTTCGATGTAGAAAAGTGTTTTTTCCCTGGCGTCCTTTTTGTATGGGCCGAAAAGCGAAGTCTATCGTCTTAAACCAGGGCTATTTCTCTTTGTCGCTCCAGTGGATCTAGAAAGTATTTGCCATATTTTGGCAACAAAGCAATCCGTGGTTTTGGAAATAGTGCCGTATTGTGGCAAAAAGCGTTCGAGTGGTTATGCTCCGAATTTTTTGCAGCTGTCGATAGAATTTTTGTTTTTCTATCCATCGCCATATCTAACTCAATTTACACCAATGGTGGAGATTGCCGTCATTGTTTTAACACGCCTCCAGATGTCATTTACGTAAATAATAATAAAATATAATTAATTATTTGTGTGATAGTAGCTTATATCGAGATAAATGTTATAAATATGGTGATTTAAAACCGATGACGTAATTATGGGTGATTGACATGTTGTCATATAATTATCAAATTAATTCATTAAATAATAATAAATAATGTGATTAAAAACAAAACCGATAATATTGATTAGGTCATAGGTTCTTAAGTTATAACTTCTTAGGGGGCCTTACATTAATTACGTGAGCAAAAAATGCGCGAGGGGGTCCAGTGAAATCTCACAAAATTTCATTATACCGAGGAGGTCCTGCTCCCGTCTAGGTCCTGCTCCCGTCTGAAGCCAGTGAGATTATAGCATCCCCAATTTGGGTATGTTGTGAGGCTGAAGGAAAGTGGAGAACAGAAGGAGATGGGAAAGAGGAAGGTGGGGAAGTACCTGGCTATTCAGATCTAGTCACTAAACACGGCTAAAGCCATTTCAAGCAACGATTCAATTCTGAATGGTGGTCTTACACCAGGGAGGTACTGAGAGTATCTTCCACTCTGGAACGCGCCGTGCTATTCAGATCTAAAGCCATTTCAAGCGACGTTTCAATGCTGAATGGTGGTCTTACACCCAGAGGCCCTAGCACACTCGCTCGATAACTAGGATAACTATCGGTAACTTTTCATCCTTCGCTAGCGTGACTACAGATCGCCAACGAATAAGTGACAGTTCACAATGACTAAGTGTCCTTAACATATTCGACATCAACAAGTTATCCTATCGATCGTTATCGAGCGAGTATGCTAGGGCCTCAGGGCGATACTGAGAGTATCTTCCTCTCTGGAACGTGCCGCAAATATGTCATTATTTTATAATTATTTGTGAAATTACACAAAGTAATAAAATTATATTTATTTGCGCAAGTCGGGTTCGAAAGGGGGGCCTTCGAATTGGGAGTCGAGAGCCTTGCCCCTCGACCACGCCGGCTGTCGAATTGATGTATATGTACTTCTTGACTATTTTTCCACATAATCGCCACCCCGTTGAATGCATGTGGTGAGCCTTGGCACAAGCTTCTTTACGCCCTCCTGGAAATAACTCTCCCACCCACTCTTCCCCCCACTTCAGAACCTCTTTCTGCACCTGCTTGTCGGTTGGATTTTTTTTTTTGTTGTTTTTTATTAAACTTGAATTTAATAATGTTATTATTAAGTTCTGTAAGTATTTTAGTTTTTTGTATTATAGTGACAGCTGTTTCGGCTTACTAGACCATTTTCAAACTGTGGTCCCTGACCCTAATTTAACACTAATTAATAAAGTAAGAAAATTTTTTATTTATTCCCCATTCTTAGTATATTTACAAAACAAAATATCCAAATAATTCATAGCAGTATGTCATTATTAAATAACAAAGAAAAAATTAACTTTTAGTGCGGGGAAAACATATTTCAAAGTACCCTGCTAGAGAATCTTTTGTTACAATTATTTTCTTGGCAAAATGGTTTAACCGTTTATAAATCAATTTATACACCTTCAAAATCGACAGTCGCTCGTATCTAGGATGAACGAAGTATGTATGAAGAATGAATTAATGATGAATGTAAGTAAGTCTAAAGTCATGGTGTTTGAAAGAGAGAATCAGAAAACGGTGTGCAATATAGTTGTGAATGAACTTGGAGCAGGTGGATGAGTTTGTATATTTGGGAAGTATGTTTACGAGAGATGGGAAGGCTGATAGGGATATCGAAAGAAGGGTGAATGCAGGTAACTCCATTAATGGAGGATTGAACGCCGTTGGAGCCAACAAAAAATTGTCCACAGAAGCGAAGCTAGCAGTCCACAAAGGAGTACTGGTACCTACCCTGGTGTATGGCAGTGAAGCGTGGAAATGGCAGAGAAAGGATGAAAGTAGACTGAATGCTGTAGAAATGAGATCCCTGAGGCGTATGTGTGGTAAAACCATGTATGATCGTGTGAGGAATGTGGAGATCCGAAAAGAATGCAAGGCTGATGTGAGCGTAGTAAGTAAGATTAAGAAAGGGACGCTTAAATGGTTTGGGCATGTTGAGCGAATGAATGAAGAAAGGAGTGTAAAGAGAATTTATGACGCGAGTGTGAACGGTAGAAGAAGCCGAGGACGCCCAAGGAAGACGTGGCACGATCAAGTAAATCAGATACTTGAGTCGGGCCATGTCAAGAGTCAGAATAATAGAAGATTATGTATGAGAAGATGTATGAATGTGAATGAGGCAAGGAGCGTGTGCCAAGACCGAAGTGTTTGGCGGTCCGTCCTCTCTGCCTACCCCTGCGGGGAAACGGCGTGATGGTTAGTTAGTTAGTTAGTTAAAATCGACAGTTAAAATCGTATAAATACGTCGTCTCAATGTGGTACGACCACAGTTTGAAAATGGCCTTGTTAGCTGGAACAGCTGTCACAATAATAAAACAATACTTGCAGAACTTCTTCTTCTTCCCCTTGTCCTATTCGGGTTGGGGACCCACATCGACAAGGCTCCTCCATACGTCTCAGTTGCGCCGATTGTTCGGCTTCCGTCCATGGCAGACCCATCCTCTCCTCGCACAGTTTTTGGAGTTGCCTCGCCCAACTGTGTCTGGGGTGGCCCACTCGACGTCTACCCTCTGGAATGACACTCAGTATTTTCCTCGGAAACCGGTCATCAGACATTCTTAGTACATGCCCAAGCCACCTCAGTTGCGATTTTTCTATGAAGAGTAGCATTAGTTAAATGTTTAGAGAAGCTTACTTGCAGAACTTAATAAGAAAATTATCAACATTAAATTTTATTAAATAAAAATAAATAAATAAATGGAGTTCTACGAATTAAACACAAAAATGTTTCAATTCTGAATGGTGGTCTTATGCCAGGGCGATACTGAGAGTATCTTCCACTCTGGAACGTGCCGCAAATATAGTATACATTATTTTTTTATTAAGTAATTGTGAAATAACACAAATTAATCAAATAAAATCTATTTACGCACGCCGGGTTCGAACCCGCGACCTTCCGATTGGGGGTCAAATATCTTACCACTCGACCACGGACGGTCGTCAGATGATAATCTGAAGGTGACAGATGACGGATCAATATCGTATCGATAAAGGGTTTTATCCATCGTCCATGCTACACCCCCAGGGCTTTATACATTCACGTCTTAGACATTTAGTCATCATTGGTTATAGATCACGTTTCCAGAGACTATTGGATTGCATCACAGACATATTATTCATAGACTTGAGAAGCAGGGAGAGGGGTAATAACCATCTGTAGCGGGGCGGAGAGGGATGAGTTGACGGTAACGATATGTGATTCGTTAATCCTTCAATACGACAGTATATAGGCATCACGCATTATAATATCACCATTTAGCTCTTAAAAGTAAAATCTGCTTTTGAATGAATAGACCTTTTTACATGGGAGCGCGAATTGTTCGCCCGGTTTGAACAAACTTGTGTAATCCATATAAAATGAAGAAAGGTTCGCTTGTTTTGAGAGTCGAATATTTTGTTACCGTGTTAAGTTAAGACACTTTTACAAATGTTTCATAATTTACTTATCACAGTAAACTGCAACGTGCACACGACGGGACCGGGAATTTCGCTTCATGTCTAAAACTGATCATATTATATGATGTGAATAAGCTTAAAATAATGACAAATAATGCCTGCATATGAAAGGTAATACAACAATTGGGTTTATACTCTTTTCACTTCTGTTTTTACATGTTTTAATAGCACAAGTTACCATTTTTGCCGTGTTATTTCGTAAAATGTACCGATAAGAGCTTGACGCTAGTCCGCACAAGAATGATGACGTCACATTTTCTAGATTCACGCGAACCTATACGCCAGCCCGGCTGGTTCCATGGAACCCAGAATTAAGGAGGGGGAAATAATACGCTTTTATCACTTAGGGCAGGTCTATACATATTCATATGTCTATGGATTGCATATAAAAATTGTTTAACCTTTGAGTGTTATGTGAATTCAGGTGAAGGATTTCGTGGCGTTTGTGGAGAGACAGCAGTTGGCGTACAGGACTAACAATGTGATTGTGACAATGGGGGATGATTTCCACTACCAAGATGCCCACGTTTGGTTCAAAAACCTCGACAAACTGATCAAGTGAGTTGGAAAATCTAAAACTTAATGTAATGAAACGGAACATAAGTACTAATAAATTAATTGACAGACAAAGGGCAAAACGGTTGAGTTGAAACAGGATTTTATATTTATTTATACATTTTTTAATTAACCACTGGAGCTACAGAGTAATTTCAATATTTTTTCTCGGATTGCTAAAGGAAATTTTACCGCCCACATTAAAAAAAATCATACCCCGAATTTGAATATGGAGACAAACAAACTGATTATAGTTCTATGTAGCCAATGAATTCCCCTATCTTTTGTCTATTATCACCTATTTGTAGGATTTATAAAAAAAATATAATTAAATCTTTAACCTTAAAACATTTTAAAGTATCTAAAGAATATTTATTTTGTTATATTTTAAATGTACAATATGTTATGTAGTCGTTTTAATATATATAGATTTTTAAAATTTGCCACATTTGGCAAGAAAGCAATCAGTGGTTGTATAAATAGTGCCATAATGTGGCAAAAAGCGCTCGAGTGGTTAATGAAGATATTATGAGCGAAACTTAATTGAAAATCTGAAACAGAAACATCAGAAAAAATCGGGTCACACCTTCGGCTTTCCGGACCGCTGCTCTACCTCTAATATGTTTTCGAGTAGTTTAGCGGCCTACGCTAGGTTTGTGTAACATGGTTTGTGATACAAAAGAAAGTGCCCCCTTCGTAGCGCCTGCTCGCGTCAAGGCAAGAAAAACATCCCAGTTTTCGAGTAGTTTAGCGGCTACGCTAGGTTTGTGTAACATGGTTTGTGATACAAAAGAAAGTGCCCCCTTCGTAGCGCCTGCTCGCGTCAAGGCAAGAAAAACTTCCCAGTTTTCGAGTAGTTTAGCGGCTACGCTAGGTTTGTGTAACATGGTTTGTGATACAAAAGAAAGTTCTTTAAACTGCAAACGCAATATTACGTTATGCCAATTTGCTGTACATAATTGCAAATCCAACCTCTGCCAGTACTGTAGATATTCGTCTACATCACCTGTTCCGTAGATATTAGTCAGCAGTTTGAGCTGTAGATATTCGTCCTCACTTTGGTTCCCATAGATATTGTTCCAACATACCTCCTATAGATATTAGTCAACACATGGATTCTCATAGATATTAGTCCACTTTGTTTAGTTTTTGAAATTCCTGTAGATATTAGTAGACGCCTCCAAAAATGAATGTACTAATTAAATTTATGTCTAGTTAATAATCACAGACTACATATACAAGTCATAATATTAAATATTCTCCAAATAGGTAATACGGATGCCAATTTTAAAAGTAAAAAATACCCAGAATTCATGCGTTTATAAATTTGTTATTATTTTTTTGTTATGAGCCCTAAAAATATAGAAAAAACAGTTAAATAAAGGTACATTCAATGGCTCTCTAACACTGTAAGCAGTTTATATGTCTCCGTACTAAAATTCTGAAGTATGATTGTTTAATGAGGGCGGGAAATCGGACGCCCAGAATCCTGCAGCAGTTTGAGCTGTAGATATTCGTCCTCACTTTGGTTCCCATAGATATTGTTCCAACATACCTCGTATAGATATTAGTCAACACATGGATTCTCATAGATATTAGTCCGATTTGTTCAGTTTTTGAAATTCCTGTAGATATTAGTAGACGCCTCCGGTGAAACAGTATCGGAACCATCTTGAGTGACTTTTCTTTATAGATACGTGAACGCCAATAAGGAAGTTGAGTCCTTTTTTTCTTTTTTTTATCAATGTTCACATGTAAACTTAAATACTAGTATTTTTTTTTAAGTTCGCTTTTACAATTAAATTAATTTTATAAGATTGAATTTTATTAAGCCCGCGAAAACACCGGCAAGAGCATAATACCGTGCGGGAGAGTTCGTGACGTAACCCGGTCCTTGATTATGTGAAATATTAGGTAAAAAAATAAATTTAAAAAGTTGTAGTTGTTAGATAATCTAGTACTAACCAATTCAGTTACCGGAATTTCGAAAAAAGTGCATTTTAATGGTTATTTTTTAAATAAAAAAAAAACGAAATGTCATTTTTCACCGACCGCTATGTTAGGAACTGTTGCTAGTTTCGTTGAAAAATGACATTTCGTGTTTTAAATTTAAAAAATAATCATTAAAATGCACTTTTTTTGAAATTCCGGTAAATGAATTGATTATATTTCACACAATCAAGGACCGGGTTACGTCATGAACTCTCCCGCACGGTATTAAACTCTTGCCGGTGTTTTGGCGAGATTTAATAATATTGAAACTTGTAGAATTAATTTAATTATGAAAACGAACTTTAAAAAAAAATTACTGGTTTTTAAGTTTGCATGTCACCTACATGAACATATTTTTTATAAGTCAAAATATTTTTCACTCAACTTCCCTATTGGGCCCAAGGTGAAACAGTATCTAAACCATCTTGAGTGACTTTTCTTTCTAGATATGTGAACGCCAACGAGCCCAAGGTGAACCTGTTCTATTCCACTCCGTCCTGTTACATAAAGGCTGTCAATGACGCAGATATTAGTCTACCCACCAAAGAGGACGACTTCTTCCCATATGGTTCTGACGACCATTCCTACTGGACTGGGTACTACTCCTCTCGTCCCACTCTCAAATACTTCGAGCGAAAGGCAAATAATATCCTGCAGGTAACATAAATATTTTTTTGATCCAATATAATTTAATAAATTATTTCATTTATACTTATGAATGTAGCTCTAACTTTTTGTAGTTTATTCATTTTAAATAAATAGAACGCACAGTGAAAGGGAACAGGTCTAAGATAGGACAACAAGATAATATTTTTTTTGTTTATTTATAATGGACTGAATATTATTTTTTTAAGAGTGGGGGGAGGAGATAGAACAGAAAATGAAAGGGAACATGTCTAAGATAGGACAATAAGATAATATTTTTTGATTATTGATAATGGACTGACTATTATTTTTTTAAGAGTGGGGGGAGGAGATAGAACGGAAAGTGAAAGGGAACATGTCTAAGATAGGAAATACTAAGATATCAAGACACCTTGAAAACAATAATTTTTCCGATTTCGCTAACCATGCTAACCATACTATTACAAATAATCATAGTTTTTAAAAAAAATATACTATTACACATTTAATAAAGAAAAACGTTTGGATCACTTCAAGCCTTAGAAAACAAAAATTAAAAATCCCCCAATAATAATGAGTCTTTATATAGTATACATTTAGGCACAATCGGGTTTTAAAAATAATTCACCAAAGTTTGGTAATTAAACATAACTTGATTGACTGTCATTATATTATGAATACGAACCAAATTCATTTTTAGAAAATAATTTCTTTAAAATTTACTATGATAAAACTATACTAACAGACAGACCAATTGGTCATAATATACCTGATATAGTTTTACATGACAAAATTAAAAAAAATAACTTATATCATTGATGTAGCTATTCCAAATTCCTGTAATATTTAAAAATCTGTTTCTGAAAAAATAAGAAAGTATACAGATTTAGGAAATGAAATTAAAAGAATTTGGCACTCTCAGACTATAAAAATATTACCTTTTGTTATTTCGGCTACTGGCATTATACCTAGCTCTCTTATTAAAAATTTAGGCATATTAGATTTGTCAAAGAATTTGTATATAAAAATGCAAAAATCAGTCATTTTAAATACATGTAGAATTACGAAAGATTTTTTAAATATTTATATTGAGGGATCAGTAGGATTTATCGGTCAAATTAGGAATTCCACAGAGCCGAACCCTCTGATATGAAAATATCTGGAGACGGTGAATTATATTCCCATTTAATAGTTTGGTAGATTAACGTGTTGTTCTTGTATTGTTTTGTATTAATTATACTTATATAATACACTTGCATAACGTGGATTTACTAGATGATCATTTATATGGAAAAGTGTATGAAAGGGTTTAGTTTTTCCTATGGGAAAAACTAAACCCGTTCCTGTAAATCTGGTGAATAAAAAAAAAAATAGACAAAAAATATTATCTTATAATCCTATATTAGATATGTTCCCTTTCAATGTCGGTTCTATTCTTATTATTATTAATATACCTTTTTAAGGTGACTTTATATTTTAGTCTTTCCTATCTTAGACATGTTCTCTTTAGCGTCCGCCACACTACTCGCGAAGTTGATCGAAGTTGATGACGAAGTGAACCGAGTAGTGTGGATAGACGCTTCGTGTTCGAACTTCGGAACACTTGGATTCCTGTGACTCGGCGCAAAAGCCGACACAATTAGAAGTTGGACGAAGCGAGGCGAAGTTGCCCGAAGCGAAGTGAAGTGCGTGTCCACACTATCTACTTCGTTCAACTTCGCGAGTAGTGTGGCAATCGCTTTTCACTGTCCGTTCTATCTCCTCCCCCCTTCTCTACTCATCCCTAGCCACGCCCCCACCCCTACCACAACATTTATACTTTCTACACACCATGCTGCGAACAGCAGCTTTTGGCAGCTGGCTAAAAATCGAAGGTTGGAGAATGTCCCCCGTCTCTTTTTTTCCCATGCGAACCCGTAACACTCTGTTTCACGTTGACTGCAAATTGTAAGAAACCGTCTGCCGTTAGTACCAACCGAGGAAATGAGATGGTGATATTGAATTTGTTGTGTTAATAAAAGAGACAGAAGACAACGTGAAACAGAATGTTACGGGTTCGCACGAGGAAAAGGGAGACAGGAGACAATAACCAGCTGCTTACAGCCGGCTGTTCGCAGCACCGTGTGTAGAGCCCATACGTAATACATTTTTCACTCACCCACTGTTTTGTAATGTCAAGTTATTACATGTTTGCCCTGAGGAAGGAGCGGTTGTTAATAAAAAATATAAGCGGTTCTAACTTAGAATTACTATTTCATTTATGTATTTAATTTGTATCTTAGAGATCAAGTTAGTTGAAGGATACGAATTGTATCTTTTAAAAAACACATTTTTTTTACATTAGCTCCACATAGGAGGCCCTGAGGAAAATAATTTCCCTCAGGGCCTATGTCATCTTTGTGGATACTGTGTGGAGAATATTTTCAAGGAAATGAAGGAGAAGAAGTTCTGGGAAGGAAAAATGTATGAGGGTTGGGTAGGTATCTGGGGTTCAGTGTGTCCAGATTTATACAAACCTCACCCCATGAACCCGGGCACCCCTGCTAAGTCACCAAACGTAGCAAACCACTTGGGGTGACCTATGGCAGAGGTGTTGGTTATCCAATGGAGGGATGGATTCATACGTTCGTCACTCCTGGACACATTGGCGCCCAGATTCCTACCCGACCCCATCTTTTTCCTTTCCAGAACTTCTTCTATTTCCTTTCCTTTAAAAGGCCCTCCACATAGCAGTGGAACTAATTAAAAGTCACACTGGCTCCGGCAATTGGGACTATATATTGGGTGTAATATTAGACGATAAATTAAAATTCGACAAACACTTAGAAAACATAACTAAGAAAATTAAAAAAAAGTAGGATTCCTTAGAAGGATCAGAAATAACTTGGATCTCAAGACAACGCCCCTTGTTTACAATTCTATCGTAACTCTGCATTTAAATTATTTTTCTAGTGATTTATTCCTATGTAACGAAGCACAAAATAACAAACTACAGGTTGTACAGAAGAGGGGAATGAGGATCATTTTAAAGTGCAACATTTTCACTAGAGTCAAAATTATGTTACAAAATTTAAATATGACGACAACCAAACAACATATAATATATAATACCTTAACAATGTTGTACTAACTCAAAAATAATATGCTGCCAAGTTATCTGAAAAGTAATATTGTTTATCACGAAAATGTTCATAATTATCCTACGAGAAGATGCAGAGATTTTAGGCTTCCCAAAACTAAGCTTTCGTGCACCCAAAATAGCGTGTTTTATAAAGGACAAAAACTGTATAATAACCTACCGAATGCCGTTAAGGAAGCCTCAAACCTTAGCACTTTTCGTAGGACATGTGCTATATATGTTAAAAACAATCTTTGATTTGATTACAAATATTATACTGTATCTTAAATTGTTGTCAACTGTATTTCTTAATTGTATTTTTTAATTTGTATTTCTTAAACTGTATTTATTGAATTGTATTATATTATTTTCTTACTAGATGTATGAAAAAAATGTGCAAATATCCAAATAAACATAACAAAAACAAAAACAAAATATAGTGCAATGCCTATTAATTATTTGATATGTTGTGTTCTAGGTGTGCAAACAATTGAATGCCATAACCACCTCTGGCAAAAGTGAAAATGTTGGATTGGACATGTTGAGGTCTGCGTTGGGTAAATATCCTAACTTATTAATAGCCCTTGGGAAATTCAAAGTAAAGAACGAGCCAGACTTTAAAGATGACCTGAAAATTGATACAGAAATCGTCGCAATAGGCGACTTTAGATCCGAAAGGTCCCATATCGTTCGGCAGTATTCGCCTACGCCTTTTGCTTAATTAAAAAATACAAAACAAATCCCGAAAGTTTCATCGCAATCGTATGAACGATATGGCAGTGTATAAAATACAAATAAACAAACAAATACTAGATTTTATATAATACTAGCTGACCCGGCAAATTTCGTACCGCCTCAGAATCAAAAAATGTTGGGTTTAATTTATTAGCTGAAATAAATTAAGTTTTTATTAAGTTAAAATAAATAGGTACCTACTCTAAGTCCAAAAAATTAAATTGAGCTGTTGACTAAGCACGAAGTGTTCGGCACACTACACCATTGGCAGTTCGAATTGATTCAAATTATGTCGACCAACGCACATTATTTGAAAAGCCGTTCCATACAAAATATATGAAAAATATAATTTTCTTCATAAATATTTTTCCGGTGATTTTTTTAAATGTTTTAATAGGTATTCTGTTAATCGGGACGGAGACAAATCCAACAAATCAAAGATCACGAAAATCGGTCCAGCCGTTCTTGATTTATAAATGGTGTAACTAACCCGACTTTGTTTTATATATAATATAAGATATCAACATTTCATGGTTTTACCAGCAACTATGGCATTTTTTGTGAGTTAATTTTAACTATGAAAAAAATAATCTTACCTTACGAGATTTATGTAGAAAATGTATGGCTTTTCCGGAAACTATAGAACATATTATATATCGGGATGTTTTATATTAGCGCCGTCCGAGTATACATTTAGGCACAATCAGGTTTTAAAAATAATTCACCAAAGTTTGGTAATTAAACATAACTTGATTGACTGTCATAATAAAGTACATTTTTAGAAAATAATTTCTTTAAAATATACTACAATAAAACTATACTAACAGACGGACCAATTAGTCATAATAGACCCAATATAGTTTTAAATGACAAAATTTAAAAAATAACTTATATCATTGATGTAGCTATTCCGAATTCCTGAAATATTGAAAAATCTGTTTCTGAAAAAATAAGAAAGTATACAGATTTAGGAAATGAAATTAAAAGAATTTGGCATTCTCAGACTGTAAAAATATTACCATTTGTTATTTCGGCTACTGGCATTATACCTAGCTATCTCATTAAAAATTTCGGCATATTAGATTTGTCAAAGAATTTGTATATAAAAATGCAAAAATCAATCATTTTAAATACATGTAGGATTACGAAAGATTTTTAAAATATTTATATTGAGGGATCAGTAGGATTTATCGGTCAAATTAGGAATTCCATCGAGTCGAACCCTCTGATTTGAAAATATCTGGAGTCGGTGAATTATTTTCCCACTTAATAGTCTGGTAGGTTAACATATTGTTTTGTATTAATTATACTTATATAATACACTTGCTTAGTGTGGATTTACTAGATGATCATTTTTATGGAAAAGTGTGTGAAAGGGTTTAGTTTTTCCTATGGGGAAAACTAAACCCGGACCTAAAAGTCTGGTGCACAAAATATGAGTACATTGAAAAATAATTTTTTAAAAATTAGGCCCCAAAAATATCTTTTCTTTGAAAAAATAATGGTTTGTTCTCAGGTGTTATGCAACATCACGATGCCATCACAGGCACGGAAAAGCAGAATGTAGCTTATGACTATGCCAGAATCCTGGACCAGAGCGTTCAGGAGTGTTTGGTGACCATGCAGGACGCTTTGAAGTTAGTATCATCTATTGTCTCTGTGTTTCCTCCTTCCTACAACATATGTCTCTCAAGACCCATGTTCACCCCTTCCTCTCCTCAAAAAGATCCTCGACATAGAATCTTCACAGATGACACAGATCCTGAGAGAAATTATTTTCCTCAGGGCTTCGACACATCGACGGATCTGCCAGATCTGCCCTGATGATGGACACTGCAACGCTGTCCGAAACGTCGGCTAAAGAAGGAGGTAGCACAACACGGCATAACACTCCAAAAACAAACAACGAAAATACTTAAAAGTAGTTTATTGGGACTTTTTATCTGTTTTTGTATTATGTTTTTTATTTATTATTTATTTTTATGATATATATGTATTATTCTTTGTTTTAAATGTTTCTTTAAATAAAAAAAATAAATAAAAAAAATGTCCTCCGGCGTACCTCAAGGTTCTCTTTTAGGGCCATTATTATTTAATGTATACACTAGGTGAGACAGCATGTAACGGAAGAATTTCCAAAGGTATTTTTGGGCATATTTTTCTATATATATAGCTTTTTCAATATATTGTTTTTCCATTAAACGTCGCCACTGATCACACTAGCACATGTCAAGGGATCATCTGCTAAGCGTGCTGCTGGAACGCAATGGAGTTCGTATATGGTGACACGTGATAGACTTTTTCGTTTTTTTTTAATTGACAAAATATCACCGGATAGCAAAATGACACCAACATTATTTTTTACTCCAAATATGGCCAGGAATCGCTTGTTAAAATCCTTTGGGTAATTTCTGAAACAATCTATAAACATTAAAAAAAAATACTTTGATCTTCCCCGAACCAAGGTTTCAAGTCTGTCCTGATGATGGATACTGTAACGCTGTCTAAAACGTTGGCTAAATAATGAGGAAGCACAATATGGCATAATAACCCAAAAATGAATCACGATAAGAATGTTTTAAGTGTCTGTCTGCATTTCTTGCAAATTCCATTTTATTTTACTATTCAAAAGGCGGGTGTGGGTACCGCCACCCCGGGAACCATTTATTGGATAACCAAAACCCCTGTTCGCTATGTTTGGTGACTTATCAGTTTATGGGGTGAGGTGAGTATATGTCTGGGCGGCGTTTGCGTTTGCCCACCTACTACCTAGCAGACCGGATCGAAAGATGAGGGAGACCTTTTGACCTTTACAGCTGGACTCTCTAGACACATTGCCTTGCACCGCAGTTGGAGGGATGAATACCTCACAAGAGTCCCAACTGCTCCCGTCTGGAGCCAGTGAGACTATGGCATCCCCAATTGGGGTATGTCAGGAGGCTGAAGGGAAGTGGGGAAGGGAAGAAAACGAGGAAGAGAAAGGTGGGAAAGTACCTGGCAATTCAGATCTAGTCACTAAACACGGCTAAAGCCATTTCAAGCAACGTTTCAATTCTGAATGGTGGTCCTACACCAGGGCGATACTAAGAGTACCTTCCACTCTTCCTTCCTTTCCACAATAAGACCCTCCACACAGCATTCCCAAAGATGACAGCGGCTTGTTTTTTTTCATTTTCTGAGGGCCTCTTGTGTCGAGCTAATGCAAAAATTTATTTTCAGATATTTTTTCCTACCATACCTGGTTTTTCCAGAATTAAATGAAATTTTTTTTTTGTGTTTTGACTTCTAGCGAGCTTATGACTGATCTCCCAGACACCGTCAGTGGTGATCAACCTCGCGATGCTGCGGCCCCTAAAGCGGACACTCCTTTCTTATCCCTTACGCTCTGTGAACTGAACATTACCCAGTGTTCCGTCTCTGAGCAGGCCAACAGCTTTGTGGTGAGTGTCCCTCCATTTCTTTAAGGTGAATGTCAAATAATGATAAATAATAAATGAATGTCATATTCTAATATTAAGAAAAGTTTATTGTTTGCGAAAGTGCACAAGCAATATGGTAATAAATAATTTAATTGGGAATATTGGATTGAATCACCGTTGAAATATTGTATTTCTTAGCCTTTCTTGAAAGATTTGAGTTTACGCTTTAGTTATATTTTTAATTTTCTGTAACTTGTTCCCTTTCGTCAAAATTATTAGCGTTATCTTCTTCTTCAGTGATATATTATATTGATGGGAATAACCTTCAAAAGTTATAAAAATGGAATTGTTCTTATAAAAATAGAATTTTAATTTGTGTTCAGGTGACCGTGTACAATCCTTTGGGACAATCGCAGGACCATTACGTCAGAGTTCCTGTTGCTGGCAGCGAATACCTCGTCAGGGATTCTGAAGGTGAGGACCTAATTACTATATATAATAGATAACATAAATAAGTTGGAAATACAAGGTGGCGCAAAAGTCATTACACTATCGGAAAATGCTATAATTTTTGCAATGTCAGTTCTGCGGTGATATTTGTGAAGTAAACAGATACAAAATACACGTCAATGTCACATCACTACTGTAAAGTAGGTCACATCACTAGTGAAAAGTACTTGTGATCATTATGTCTATGGTCTAAGCTCTCTCTCTGTGTCGAGCTCTGGTCATGTCAAGTCGTAAATAAATCTTCATTATAAAATATAATTGAAAGTGTTCTCAATAAGATCCTCAACCATTTACACAACAAAACAGTCAACAAGGCATAAATCGCTATACCCTTTAAGAATGCGGAATTTTTTTGAAAAAACGCACTTCCAGGTCGCCTAATCTCTCGTTTTGATGTTTTACATTGGCCGGCAAGATCGCCCGACTAAACCGTCCCAGACTTCTTTGTGTGGGGTTTCTTGAAGTCACGAGTATATGTCATCAAGCCTCAGGCTCTTGAAGCCCTCAAAGAGAATATCCGTCAAGAATGCGAGAACCTACCGCTGGAAGGGTGATGGAAAATGCCATAAATCGTACCTGTATGGTCACAATTCTGGCGGTGGCCACTTGGCAAATACAATTTTTTCGACTTAAATTATGAAAAAATTAGGACATCAAATAAACACAATTCAAAAGCAGAACCAAAATGATACATTCATAAAAACAATTACAGCCAAAGAACATCAGATGACAACTTTTGCTCCATCTTGTATATTGAATTATATGAATTAATTGACTATTTTATGAACAAAAACACGATATATGAAGATATAAAGAAGAGACCTAAAACTGTCACCCTAAAGAGGAAACCGGGTGAAGTTTTGTCCAGACAAACGTATTCCCCAATTTCCTCTCTGAATTTTGACACTAGTGCAATTATTTTTTCAGTATAATATAGGATACCGACTATCGTGTCGGTACGTTTTGCTTCTTCTGATAGGTTACTTCTTATAGGAGTTAAAACCCACAAAAAATCGTTAAAATTTTCTGGTTTGAACGCCATCAACAGGCGTTCAGTATCCAAACTAGACAATGTATTTTTAAAAAAAGCAAAACGAACAGACAAGAGTTATTCCCTTGTAATAAAGATAGTAAAAAAAAAATGGTAATTCAAAACCTCGATTTTGATGATTTTATTTAGGTATTATCAGCCTGAGGCGCAATTGTACCTTTCGATCAGTATTCAGAGGAGTAAGAGCGACAGTGACGGCAACAGTTTGCTAAAATACACTATTGTTCAAATTATAAATTCTCTTAATATTACATAGCGCATCTTGACAGTAATAATAAACACAAATGTAGAGGAGTGCCTAATATAACGTTAACAGGTATGGATAACATAGTATCTTCAAATAACGGCGTACCCTGTTACTGTAGGAACTCATAACAGAGTATTGAATAACTTCGTTATTGGCATTATTGAGTTATTAGATCAGTTTATCATTTTAGTTAACAGAGTATTGAATAACTTCGTTATTGGCATTATTGAGTTATTAGATCAGTTTAGTTATTTAGTAATTTCAGAATACGTTCATTATTCGTATCGCTCGGTTATCCCGTCAAATTCATTCTCCGTTATTCGATTCTTTCGTTAACATTACAAGTTAATTATTTAAATCGTTTGTGAGTACTGTGATGATTTTATAATTATATATAGGACTGAAGGATTGTGAGGAAAATTATTTTAGACTATTTATTTAAGTGCTGATTGTTTCGCTGTTTGTGAAAATTTGCGATACCTACATATTTGGTGTTTTTGTTGTTAAACATTTCGGATACAAAAGTTTATAATCAAGATGTCGAACAAAAAATAGAGTGATTTGTAAAGGTCAGTTTTCTATTTTTGTTGTCGTTCTAAACAGTGGAGGCTCGTGACTTTTGTTGAGCTAGAGTGCTAATATTAACAAAAATGGTATTGTTAATATCGTTGTAGCCGAAAAAAAAAAAAATTTTTTGTATGAATATTTTCAGGAAATCGCAAAACTGAAATTTCCTAAAAATGGCAAAACTGAAATTTCCTAAAGATTTTTTTTTTTGTATGAAGATTCGAAAATTCGAAAAAAATATTTTTTTTGTTGACTACAACGACATTAATAATGTATTACAATATGACGTATAAAGTGTCATTATCGACTCAGCCCCAGCAACGAATAACGATGCCGTTCTGTTTTCCGTTCCATATTTACATTATCTACAAGCTGTTATTAAATAACAGGTATGATACTATGTTATTGGCTTAGGGTGTTATTCGTTATATTAGGTATCGGAAAAGAACCGTTATTCCCACCTCTACACAAATGTGCATGCGTGTGATCGTTGCTAGATTCCAAATGCGATGTTGCCGGATATAAAAAAACAGAATTAAGATTTTTAATTAGCATTAAATCGAATCTGTGCTTTTACAGTATTTATTCAATGTGTAACCAAAACACCGTTTAATAGTTGGGAAGTGATTTTTCCTGCTGTTTTACTGTTTTAAAATCAAATGGTCCTTTGTAAATTTTAATGTATAGCTGTATCTTTACGGAAGATTGTTTTTTATTAACTTAAAAATATTTTTAAAAAGACTCCCATATTAAGATGTAATGCTTTTATGGTTATGGCCCAAGAGTTGTGGCATCATGATAGGGGTGAATTAGGTATACATTAGCTATTACATATTACATATGTATGAGGAAAGCAATTCCCCTCAGGGCCTATATCACCTTTGGGGATGCTGTGTGAAGGGTCCTTTTAGAAAAGGAAGGAAGGGTAGGAATCTAAGGGTCAGTGTGTCCAGGAGTGGCAGATGCATGAAACTATCCCTCCTACGTTAATGTTCTGGCTGAAGAAGTCAAAAGGTCTCTCTCCACCAGTCTCTCCCGATCCGTGCGCCAAATCCAGACCAACCTGGGCACCCCTGTTAAATCACCAAAAGTAGCGAATCAGTTGGGGTGACCTATGGTAGAGGTGTTGGTAATCTAATAAATGGTTCCTGGCAATACCCCTACCCGCCTTCCAAATTGTACAGATCCTAAAAATCTAAAACCGAACTTGAATTTATTTTCCAGGAAAACAGATTCCAACACAGTTGGTCACAATTCCTAGCAGTGTAGTTCATCGGCTTATACGAGACTCTATAGCAACCGAAGAACTGGTATTCTTGGCCACCGATTTACCACCTTTTGGGTACAGATCATATTATGTGACTACTGTGCAGAGACAAGTGTTGGGAGAGGAACAAGAAGAAGTAGGAAATGCAGTGGGTGACGGGAAAAAGGAGAATGACGACGATGAAAACTCTATCGGGAACGACGTAAGTACCAATTTAAACTAACTCACTATGGCATATGGCATCCCCATAGTTGTGGGGAGGGGAAGGAAATGTGAAAGAGGAAGGTGACAGTACCCAGCTAATCAGCTCACAAAACACGGCTAAATCCATTTCAAAGGTTTTATTTCTTATTTTGTAAATCTGGCATAAGACCACCATTCAAGCGTTTTATTTATGAATGGTGGTCTTACACCAGGGGGATAATTATACTCAAGTATTTAGTTCACTTGATCGTGCCATGTATCCCTCGGATGTCCCCGACTTCTAATACTATTTTCCTTACACCCATGTCTTTGTTCATTCCCTCTACATACCCAAACCATCTTTAAAAGCGTCCCTTTCTTAATATCACTCATTACGCTTACACCAGCCTTGCATTCTTTCCGAATCTTCGCATTTATCACACGATCATACATGGTTTTACCACATACACGCCTCAGGGATCTTATATTACGTCTACTTTCATCCTTCCTCTTCCAGTTCCATGCCTCACTGCCATACATCAGGGTAGATACCAGCACTCCATTGCGGACTGCTAGCTTTGCTTCTTGTACGAATTTAGAAGATTGAATTTGACTAGCAGTTCATTTCGGATTACTGATACCAATCCTGATATATGCAAGATAAGATCATTACACTGAATGCTGTACATATGATACCCCTATGTTAAAACCATGTACGCTCAAATGGCTTAATGACTTGTAGTTAAACATTTGATGATGACTTTTTGTTGTTTTCCAGCGCCTGACGCTGTCCGTCGACCCCCAAACTGGTTTCGTCAGCAGCCTGTTCATCGCCGCCAAGAACCTCACCATCCCCCTACGACAAGAGCTGCTCTACTATTTGGGCGAGGGTGGAAACAATAACGGCAGGTAAACAATCACATTCTTTTCATATAAATCAACAATAATAGTGGTCCAAGAAGGGAGCCCTGTGGTACACCGCGAGTTTTCCAACTAAGCACTAAACCAAACAGATTTTTTTTTGTAACAGCGTACTGTGCAGGGCCCCGCAGATATTTTAATAGTACACAACAACTGCTTCTTCTTCTTCTTCTTCTTCGATGGTGCTACAGCCCATATCGAGCTTTGGCCTCCCGCAACATTCGCCTCCAACTCCTCCTGTCCTCAGCAGTTGACTTCATAAACATACTTCATATACACAACAACTGCTAACCCTGCAAAAATCGCAAATGCACCTCACGGTTGCATTTGACATCCACCTCTGTTTTGGATCCCCAAAATAAATAAAAAACTCTAGACTGCAGAAACGCAGTTCGTTTGAAAGATTCTCATATCTTAATAAATGGCACAGCTGTCAGCTGGGAATGCTGTACTTGTTCTTCCGGTATTTCAATGGAAGATTGATTCCTTCGGCACAGGTGCACAGTAATGCTGGAATCAGACAGTTCACTCGAGTGAAGATTTACGCCATGTTTTTTCGGCCTAATCGTCCATTTTGTTTCATTCCATGTTCAGACGGCGCTATAGAAATAAGCGTTCACTCGTCCATTCCCACCACAGCGTCGCCGAGCGAGGTCAACCGCGCTGCAATTCGTTTGATTTCCAGCACGGTCCGGCCCCGAATTTTAAGGAAAAACATGTCAGATGCATCGATTTTTACGCAATTTTGTTGACACAATTAAATAAAAATAAATAAAGAAAACAGTATAGTTTCGTCTTATAGACTTTTTTTATTTTTTATGACATAATAACACAATTTGATTTCACTTTTTTTATTACGATCATTTTCCTACAAATTAATAATCTTACATATATTAAAAAATATATAAAATACATGGATAATAAATAATAAGGGAGACCCAAAAATTTATATGAGAGGTGTTCCCAAAAGCAAACAAATTAGCCGAACGAATACCATTTTGACGTTTTGCGTGCGATGTGATAGCGTCCTTTCATGGTCCTTCCCGTACAGGACGCGAGACAAACTGATTGAGAGTTCACTCGGTGTTCAGACGTTTCACTTTGCTCTCTTCCGCGCGCATGCGCGCGCAAGTGAAGGATGCCGAATGAAAATATCCAACATTGTTGGATCGGTTCACTTGAAGATTTCATTCGGCAGTGTTCGGCACTTTCGATTCATTTCATGTTCAGACGTGTCATTCCGAGTAAACTAGGCCGAATGAAATGCGGAAATGAGCGATTAGTGAAACGTCTGAATGGCGCTTTAGGAAACACGCTAAGCGCGATCTCAACATTTATACTTAGTTTACATTTGTCGTCTCTACGACACGTTCTTGAGCTCAACAGTTCAGCTGTAAAACGATTTGCCAGCCTCTGTGTTTCCTCTCTCACACAACTTTAGGTTCACTCCCTCCTTTCCACGATATGAACCTCCACACATCATCATCAAAGATGACATTGGCCCTATGGGAATAAGTCAATGCAAACAAATATGTTTAACCACTCGAGCGCTTTTTGCCACATTATGGCACTATTTCCAAAACCTCGGATTGCTTTGTTGCCAAAATGTGGCAAATAAATTTTTATTTTATTTTTTATTAAAATGACTATATAATATATTGTACATTCAAAATTTGGGAGGCGGGAACGGGTACCGCCGCCCCGGGAACCATTTATTGGATAACCAACACCTCTGCCATAGGTCACCCCAAGTGGTTCGCTACGGTTGGTGACTTAGCAGGGGTGCCCGGGTTTATGGGCTGAGGTTTGTCTGGGTCTTGGCGGCGGATCATCTGGACACACTGAACCCCGGATTCCTACCCAACCCTTACACCCTTTTCCTTCCCAGAACTTCCTCTCCTTCCTTTCCTTAAAAACACCCTCCACACAGCATCCCCAAAGATGACATAGGCCCTGAGGGAAATTATTTTACTCAGGGCCTCCTGTGTGGAGCTAATGTAAAAAAAATTAAATAAATATTCTCTAGATGCTTTAAAATGTTTTAAGGTTAAAGATTTAATTATATATATTTTTATAAATCCTACAAATATGTGATAATATATCAAAAGATAGGGGAATTCATTGGCTACATAGAACTATAATCAGTTTGTATGTCTCCATATTCAAATATGGAGGTATGATTTTTTTAATGTGGGCGGAAAAATTTCCTTTAGCGATCCGAGAAAAATTATTTTAATTGCTCTGTGGCTCCAGTGGTTATAAAAAGCAATTTTATTAAGATGACATTATATTTTTCAGAGCTTCCGGCGCTTATGTCTTCAGACCAAGGGGAACTAACACCACACAACTCTCTACTAAACCAGTCAACACTATTCACAAGGTATTTAATTTTATTAACTTTTTCTCAAGTCGGTTCCTCATTGCTGAGGATCGTGACGCCTACTCCAATTTTCACGATCGACAAGGCTCCTCTACTCCTCGCGGTTCTGCGCTCGTAGAGAGCCAAGGACATCCTAGTACCGGACGCCAGTGATACTTGGTCACTGCAGTGCATTGCTGACCTCCCTCTGCTTCTTCTTTCAAACATTACGGCCAGCAGCCATGAGTTTCTCCAAGTTGGAGTCCTCAGTTTGGCGACCAATGGGTCAAAAGTAATTTAAGCCCTCAAGTTAATTTGTTCACTTTTGGGAACAACTCATATAGGGGGTTCGTTTTTAGATTTTCACGGCCAAAAGCATTTTCGTTGTTTGTTTTTGGGGTGTTATGCCGTGTTGTGCTACCTCCTTCTTTAGCCGACGTTTCGGACAGCGTTGCAGTGTCCATCATCAGGGCAGATCCTTAAAGCTAACGGCACGGTATCGCTTCCAACTAAATAAGCACACACTTAACACTACAAATTCACATCGACGGATCTGCCGGATCTGCCCTGATGATGGACACTGCAACGCTGTCCGAAACGTCGGCTAAAGAAGGAGGTAGCACAACACGGCATAACACCCCAAAAACAAACAACGAAAAAAACTCATATAGGTTTCATAGAAATCGTTGTGTCTCCCTTACTATCACAGTGAGAAATATTATCTAAATGGTGTTAGAAAGAGAAAACACCACACTTTATATAAAGTCTAAAAGTTTACCACAAAAGAATTAACCTCTTGAATGTCGGATGAAATTTGCCCACATATGGTCCTATTCCATAGAAAATTAATATCAGAGCATTCCGAGAGGCTAGAGTACTGAAATAAAAAGCAATGTCTGGAATGATATTGGCGCAAGCAATTCTGACACTTTCCTTGTATAGTTTCTTTATACACAAGGGTTAAAACGCATTTTATTTTTTAACCTCTCATCTGTCAACAGCCCGCCGGCGGGCGAGCGCCAAATGAGAGGTTAAAATGTACACCTTAATGAAATCAAAGTTTCCGACCAATTTGAAAAATTTTTGTTACCTTTGGAAATTTTTTAAGAATTATTTTTACATGAAACGACAGAGAAGTGAGTTGATGATAACATTTATAATCCATACATTTGCCTAATAAAATACGTGTATGTTTTTTTTCGTTAATAGTAGTTTTAGGTGGAAAAAACGTAACGTGAGCCATTAATAAAACCTTTCTAAAAATAAAATTTAGAAACATATTTCATCGCCTTTACAATCAGTTTTTAGTTTTCGGATACATTTAGAAATATTCCATTTGTTTGCTGTTATAGCAAAATGGAAATTTTCTGACCTTCTGACAGAATGCTTGAGGCTTGAGGGGTTAAGATACATTGTAGGCAGATAGTTGTGCGTAGCTCTTTCAGAATGGATACATTTGTGCGTCTGGCTGTCCATGGAATCCTGAACGTTTTTCTCAAGCACCATATTTTTAGGACGTCTACCCACATTATTTCGCTGGATTCTAAGTGCCCACGTTACCAATGTAATTATGGGAAAAATCAATAAATCAATTACATTAAAACTTATGATTTTGTGGACAAGTGGAGCCCGCACAAATACTGTAAATTCAATATGATACCGGCATACATGGACTACTTGATGATTGAGTTGTTCAGGTAGAATTCAGCTTGTAAAGGCAGCAGAAGCTATGTAGGACTATAGGGATCAACACATCTTCAAGTAATTTAAGATATGTTGTAGGCAGATAGTTGTGAATGCGTAGCTCTTTCAGAATGGATACATTTGTGCGTCTGGCTGTCCATGGAATCCTGAACGTTTTTCTCAATCACCATATTTGTAGGGCGTTTACCTACTTTCTTTCGCTGGATGTAAGTGCCCACGTTACCAATGTAATTATGGGAATAATCAATAAATCAATTACTAACATTAAAACTTATGATTTTGTGGACAAGTGGAGCCCGCACAAATACTGTAAATTCAATATGATACCGGCATACATGGACTACATGATGATTGAGTTGTTCAGGTAGAATTCAGCTTGTAAAGGCAGCAGAAGCTATGTAGGACTATAGGGATCAACACATCTTCAAGTAATTTAAGATATGTTGTAGGCAGATAGTTGTGAATGCGTAGCTCTTTCAGAATGGATACATTTGTGCGTCTGGCTGTCCAAGGAATCCTGAACGTTTTTCTCAAGCACTACATTTCTAGGGCGTCTACCCACTTTCTTTTGCTGGATCTAAGTGCCCACGTTACCAATGTAATTATGGGAAAAATCAATAAATCAATTACTAACATTAAAACTTATGATTTTGTGGACAAGTGGAGCCCGCACAAATACTGTAAATTCAATATGATACCGGCATACATGGACTACTTGATGATTGAGTTGTTCAGGTAGAATTCAGCTTGTAAAGGCAGCAGAAGCTATGTAGGACTATAGGAATCAACACATCTGCCCTGATGATGAACACTGTAATGTTGTCCGAAACGTCGGCTAAAAAAGGAGTTAGCGTAACAAAAAAAATAAACAACAAAAATATAGTGATACTGTCAATAAAACTTTCTTTTGAAACATTGTTTCCCAAATTGTGGACTCAAATCTGCAGAAACTCGTGGTCACTGGCAAATTGTTTAGCAGGAGAAGCAGAACAAGAATACTGACAAATATCAATGAGTTATTATGTTTTCAGGGAGCCTTAGTAGAGGAATTGTACCAACACTTCTCCGAGTGGGCATCTCAGACCATCAGGATATACAAGGACAGCAATCATGTGGAGTTTGAGTGGGTGGTCGGACCCATCCCCGTGGAGTGAGTACCCCTCTAGTCATTCAGTCATCCTGTCATTAAATCATCTAGCCATCCTGTCACCCAGTCACCCTATCGTCATGTCATCCGGTCATCCTGTCCCGAATTCTGATAATCTGGTCATTCACAAATAAGCTGTTTTTACAGTGCCAGAAGCTAGTCACCTTGTCAATTAGTCATCTTGTCTTGTCATTTGGTATTATTTTATTATGTCATCTCGTCATCTAGTCTTGTCTTCTTGATATCCAGTTATATAGTCATCCTGTTATTCTGTCATCCTGTCATACAGTCATCATGTCATCCTGTTATTCTGTAATCCCATCATACAGTCATAATGTCATCCTGTTATTCTGTCATCCTATCATACAGTCGCCGTGACATCGTATTATTCTAACATCCTGTCATCTAGTAATCTTGTCATCCAGTCATCCTGTCATCCTGCTATTCTGTCATCCTGTTATTCTGTCATTCTATCAAACAGTCATCGTGACGTCGTATTATTATGGCATCCTGTCATCTAGTAATCATGTCATCCTGTCATCCTGCTATTCTGTCATCCTGGTATTCTGTAATCCCATCATACAGTCATCATGTCATAATGTTATTCTGGCATCCTATCATACAGTCATCGTGACATCGTATTATTCTGACATCCTGTCATCTAGTAATCTTGTCATCCAGTCATCCTGTCATCCTGCTATTCTGTCATCCTGTTATTCTGTAATCCCATCATTCAGTCATTCTGACATCCTGTAATCTTGTCATCCAGTCAACCTGCTATTCGATCATCCAGTCATCCTGTCATCCTGCTATCTGTTATCCTGTTATTCTGTCATCATATCATACAGTCATAGTGACATCGTATTATTCTGACATCCTGTACTCTAGTAATCTTGTCATCCAGTCATCCTGCTATTCTGTTATCAAGTCATCCTGTCACCTAGTAATCTAACATATGTTGTACATTGCAGGGACGGAATTGGCAGGGAAGTGGTATCCAGGTTCTCAACTGGAATGGATACGGCGGGAACCTTCTACACGGACTCTAACGGCAGACAACTGCTGAAGAGGGTCAGGGATAAGAGGGATTCATGGGACGTAGAACTGTTAGAACCTGCTTCAGGTAATTATTGATACTCTAAGTCCCTTCGTACGTGGAGATACTTACAAACTACGTGACTGTAATGCAACCAAAAGTAGCCTATCAACATCCTACTCTTTAATGTTAGTTTCCTTATAAGGCGCTACCTGTAATAAACTGAACTTGATCATTTTTAATACAAAGACGGAATTTAGGCGCGCTGAGTCTGTTCTGAGTTCAACACGTTCTAAAAATTCACGTACACAAGACTTTCCATCATATCTTAAATCCCATTTATGCAAGGGCACCAGCGGGGCTGGGGAAAGAGATGACACCTTCGACTCCGAACCATCAACGTTAGTTCCTTTGGGGAATGACATTTCGGGATCTTTCGTCTGACTCCTTGTCTCAGGCATTTAAATATTATTACCTATATCTTAAGGGATCAAAAAAACAACCACAAAACACTTAGTCACGCCCAAAGACGGAAAATGAACAATAACATAACAATAACATAAATAATATTTCTAGAATTCGCCACAAGATGACACTACTTTCGTTTGGAAATTTCGTTACATTTCTCCGTGGACGGGCCCCAGGCTAACGTAAATACTGCGCTTTCACCAAATTTCCCTTTCAAAGTAGTTCACTTTCTTCTGAAATAAAGCTAACGGCACGGTATCGCTTCCAACTAAATAAGCACACACTTAACACTACAAATTCACATCGACGGATCTGCCGGATCTGCCCTGATGATGGACACTGCAACGCTGTCCGAAACGTCGGCTAAAGAAGGAGGTAGCACAACACGGCATAACACCCCAAAAACAAACAACGAAAATAACATAATTACACTAAACATGGAATCTAACCTAAAATAAATAATTAAGGTATTTTAAAGGTGGCTGCTCTAATGAGCTAACTGCATTGATTCCTGTGCACCGGTTCACGTGCATGAAACTCGAACACCCGTTCACAGTTGATGTTGGCTTCATGAGAATGGGTCGTTTCTTCGACTCGTTTTTGTGAAAGTCGGCTCTTATGTGGAATGAGCTACCGATATCTGTTTTTCCTCCTTCATATAATCTGCACCATTTCGAGACTCGCATTAATATATCCCTTCCCAAAGCCTCTCCCTTAACCCACCTCACAACACTGCCTAACAGGGTGGTCACATAGTTCCCCTGTCTTTACACCGTTCCATAGACATATGAATATGTATAGACCTGCCCTAAGTGATAAAAGCGTATTATTTCCCCCTCCTTAATTCTGGGTTCCATGGAACCGGCCGGGCTGGCGTATAGGTTCGCGTGAATCTAGAAAATGTGACGTCATCATTCTTGTGCGGACTAGCGTCGAGCTCTCATCGGTACATTTTACGAAATAACACGGCAAAAATGGTAACCTGTGCTATTAAAACATGTAAAAATAGAAGTGAAAAAGAGTATAAACCCAATTGTCGTATTACCTTCCATATGCAGGCATTATTTGTCATTATTTTAAGCTTATTCACATCATATAATGTGATCAGTTTTATCACACCGAGAGACATGAAGCGTAAGCAACCGAAATTCCCGGTCCCGTCGTGTGCACGTTGCAGTTTACTGGGATAAGTAAATTATGAAACATTTGTAAAAGTGTCTTAACTAAACACGGTAATAAAATATTCGACTCTCAAAACAAGCGAACCTTTCTTCATTTTATATGGATTACACAAGTTTGTTCAAACCGGGCGAACAATTCGCGCTCCCATGTAAAAAGGTCAATTCATTAAAAAGCAGATTTTACTTTTAAGAGGTAAATGGTGATATTATAATGCGTGATGCCTATATACTGTCGTATTGAAGTATTAACGAATCACATATCGTTACCGTCAACTCATCCCTCTCCGACCCGCTACAGTTGGTTATTACCCCTCTCCCTGATTCTCTGGTCTATGAATATTCATATGTCTGTGCACCGTTCAGACCTGGGAAATCTTGTGAGGTATCACATAATGAAATGGAGAATTGATTGATTTAATTTTTAGGAAACTATTACCCGGTGACCTCTGTGATCAGCTTGCGCGACCAAACCTCTGGGCTGGAGCTCTCTGTGCTCACTGACAGAGCTCAGGGCGGATCGTCACTCAAGGACGGAGAACTGGAACTCATGGTATGTCCCTCCACACAGCAACCCCATAGATAACAGGCTCTGGGGAAAAGTATTTCCCTGAAGACCTCATGTGTGTATCAATGTAAAAAAAATCAGTCTTCTTCTATTATACATAACATTTTTATTTATTAATATTATCATTGTCATTTATTTTGACATTTGACATTTGTCACATGAGAACGGATCGCTTTTACAACTCGTTCTTGAGTTCAACAGCTCGGCTATGGAACGATTTGCCGGCCTCTGTGTTTCCTCCTTCCTTCAACTCAGGTCTCTTCAAAACCAATTTTCACTCCTTCGTCTCCTCAGAAAGACTCTCCACACAGAATCTTCAAAAATGGCTTAGGCCCTGAAAGAAATTATTTTCCTCAGGGCCTCCTGTATGGAGTTAATGTAAAAAAGAATAAAAACAGACTCTCTCGGCCCATCGCCTTGCACTGCAGTGGGAGGGATGGATTCATACGTCCGTCACTCCTGGACACATTGACCCCAGATTTATACCCACCCCTTATACCTTTTTCTTTCCCAGAACTTCCTCTCATTTCTTTCTCATAAAATATGCTCCATACCGCATCCCCTACATGATATAAGCCCTGTTATACCATGTCAGATATTAAAACTAATTGTTGGTTGTTGCAGATCCATAGGAGATTGTTACACGATGATGGTTTTGGAGCGGGGGAGGCCCTAAACGAACAGGACGGAGGCCTCGGACTGGTGGCTAAAGGGACTCACTACCTCCATATAGGAGATTCTCAAGATAAAGGTAAACTTACATCGTTTTACCTTTCAACCACCTCTAAGCTGTCAATCAAAGAAATTTCAACTAATCATTGCTGAACACAATAAAAATAACCAGGATCTCTAATTCAGCAAAATCGATAATGTTACAATATCGGATCGATAGACCTAATATCCGACGATTTTATATCGATACCCTTTTTAATCTCGTCGAATTCAATGTTTCAAAGACCCAATCATGTCTGATTACGTCTAAAAGGGATCGAAATGACAATCTAGTCTCCTTCAACGGTAGCATTCTTCCAAACAAGTCCTCCATTGATATGCTCGGTGTAACTCTAAGTGACCAGCTCAGGTACGGGGGCTCCATCGAGGCCAGAGTTAAGTTGGCTTCTCAGAAACTGGGCGTACTGTACAGGGCCCTCAGATACTTTAATTGTACACAACTGCTAACCCTGTACAAATCGCAAGTGCGCCCCACTGTTGAATTTGGCAGCCATCTCTGGTCTGGAGCCCCGATGTACCTGAAAAACACCCTCGACTCTGTGCAGAAACGGGCGGTCCGCTTGATAGATTCTCCTGTCTTAACAAACGGATTGCAATCTTTGGAGCACAGGCGTCGGGTGGGAATGCTATCCTTGTTCTACCGGTATTTCAATGGAAGATACTCCGAGGAGCTAGCGTCATTGATCCCCTCGGCACCGGTGCATAGTCGGGAAACACGCCAAACGCGCGCCCAACATATGTACACAGTTGACATTTGTCACATGAGAACGGGACGCTTCTACGACTCGTTTTTGTGTTCAACAGCTCGGCTGTGGAACGATTTGCCGGCCTCTGTGTTTCCTCCTTCCTATAACATGGGTCTCTTCAAGACCCACGTTCACTCCTTCCTCTCCTCAAAAAGACCCTCCTCACAGCATCTTCAAAGATGACATAGGCCCTGAGGGAAATTATTTTCCTCAGGGCCTCCTGTGTGGAGTTAATATAAAAAAAAAATAAAAAAAACCCTGAGCACGGTTGCTCTGTTGACAGCCGGTACGATATTGACAGGGAAAATTAATAAGAAATCGATATACTGTTTATGGATTTACATTCTTAAACGTTTGAGGTTTCACTTACAAAAATTTAAAATAAAATTTTTAAAAAATACTAATAAATTGACAATTTCGAATGGAAATATTAACTTTATTATAATTATATACCTACATTGTCATTTCGCATGTACTTTTTGATGCTAAACGGTTCGTTAATGAGGAAATTCGTTATATTTGAACCACATTCGTTTCTCCAAGGTCGAACGGAATAAATTGATTGCGTCTTAGACGAATTAACAAAGTCTATACTTTAGGTATATATTCGATTGGTTTACTTCTAAGAGCTTCTTTAGTTCACCTCCATTCATTTATAAAGCAGTTATTTTGTATAAAGAAGGACGTTTTCAAAAAGTTAATTTATTCTAAGGTTTTTTAAAGACCTCGCCACATAAAAGCGATGATGCAAATAATAATGTAATCTACTAGCACTATTCTATTTTTCCCACTTATTGCTGAGGCAGGGGGGGATTCGAACCCCGTAAATACCCCCTTACGTAAGCCCTTGGCCCAGGCATCCATAGCCTAGGAGCCTGTGGCATAGGGGAATTCAAGCCCTCTATATCCTCCCTTACGTAGCCCTTGGCCCAGGCATCCACAGCCCAGGAGCCTGAGGCATAGGGGAATTCGAACCCCCTAAATCCCCCTTTACGTAAGTCCTTGGCCAAGGCATCCACAGCCCAGGAGCCTGTGGCATAGGGGAATTCGAACCCCCTAAATCCCCCTTTACGTAATCCCTTGGCCCAGGCATCCACAGCCCATGAGCCTGAGGCATAGGGGAATTCGAACCCCCTAAATCCCCCTTTACGTAAGTCCTTGGCCCAGGCATCCACAGCCCAGGAGCCTGTGGCATAGGGGAATTTGAACCCCCTAAATCCCCCTTTACGTAATCCCTTGGCCCAGGCATCCACAGCCCATGAGCCTAAGGCATAGGGGAATTCGAACCCATTAAATCCCCCCTTACGTATGCTCTAGGCCCAGGCGTCCACAGCCCAGGAGCCTGAGACATAGGGGATTTCGAACCCCCTTAATCCCCCCTTACTTAAGCCCATGGCCCAGGCGTCCACAGCCCAGGAGCCTGTAGCATAGGGGAATTCGAACCCCCTAAATCCCCCTTTACGTAATCCCTTGGCCCAGGCATCCACAGCCCATGAGCCTAAGGCATAGGGGAATTCGAACCCCCTAAATCCCCCTTTACGTAAGTCCTTGGCCCAGGCATCCACAGCCCAGGAGCCTGTGGCATAGGGGAATTTGAACCCCCTAAATCCCCCTTTACGTAATCCCTTGGCCCAGGCATCCACAGCCCATGAGCCTAAGGCATAGGGGAATTCGAACCCATTAAATCCCCCCTTACGTATGCTCTAGGCCCAGGCGTCCACAGCCCAGGAGCCTGAGACATAGGGGATTTCGAACCCCCTTAATCCCCCCTTACTTAAGCCCATGGCCCAGGCGTCCACAGCCCAGGAGCCTGTGGCATTAGGGAATTCGAACCCCATAAATCCCCCCTTACATAAGCCCTTGGCCCAGGCGTCCACAGCCCAGGAGCCTGAGACATAGGGGAATTCGAACCCCCTTAATCCCCCCTTACTTAAGCCCCTGGCCCAGGCGTCCACAGCCTAGGAGACTGTGGCATAAGGGAATTCGAACCCCATAATTCCCCCCTTACATAAGCCCTTGGCCCTAGCGCTCTACTACGGAGGCAGATAACTATATAAGTGTATTTACTTGTAGGAGCTGCAACCAGAAGGAAGCTGATCTTAGCGAAGCAATTGGAACCGGTGATACTGTTTTCAAAGGCAGACGAAATTCCCTACACCCTGTGGCAGCAAGCTAAGAACGAGGTAAATTTATATATATTTTTTTATTTTAGTAAAACCATGTACGCTCGTGTGAGAAATGTGGAGATCCGCAAGGCTGATGTAAGCGTAATCAGTAAGATTAAGAAAGGGACCCTCAGATGGTTCGGGTATGTAGAGCGAATTAATGATGAAAGGAGTGTACAGAGAATATATGACGCAAATGTGAATGGTAGAAGAAGTCCGGGACGCCCGAGGAAGACATGGCACGACCAAGTGAATCTGATACTTGAGTCGGGCTATGTCAAGAGTCAAAATAATAGAAGAGCATGTATGAGACGATGCATGAATGTGCATGAGGCAAAGAGCGTATGCCAAGACCGAGTTGTTTGGCGGTACGTCCTCTCTGCCTACCCTTGCGCCGAAACGGCGTGATGATTAGTTGCACTGGAGCGACACACAGTGGGCTGAAAATCGCCTTTCATAGACATAGAGACTTGAATTTTCAAGGCTCTTTTTTTGGCTAGAAATGGATTCTGCTGATCATTACTTGCAAAATTTTGGTTTATAGTGTCAATAAAATATTGTAAACTACACGAAGCATACTCATATGTAAAGCATTTAAGCATTAAAATGAATCATCAACATAAAAAAGTTTTTTTTTTCAACTTTGAGGATTTAAAAAAAACGCGCAAGTTGCGCCAAATACGAAGTATGTCCAAAAAATACAAATAAATAGTAGTATATCTGTGTGTAAGGATGTAACGGCCAACCTTATGATTCCAGAGATAGCCTCATTTTTAATGTCAGTGCCATACAATTTTTTCTTTAAAAAATTATAACTCCTTCATTTGTACACGCAATTGCTTCAAACGAAATTTCATAGCATAGTAATGATCAGCAGAATCCATTTCTAGCCAAAAAAAGAGCCTTGAAAATTGAAGACTCTATGTCTATGAAAGGCGATTTTCAGCCCACTGTGCGACAGAGCAATTTAAAACTTTTTCCTCAGATTGCTAAAGGAAATATTTCCGGCCACATTAAAAAAAATCATACCTCCGAATTAGAAAATGGAGACATACAATCTGATTTAGCGATGGGCACAATCGATGAATAATCGATTATTTACTCGATCTTTTTTACCATCGAATGATTTCGATTCATTTCCATAGAAAAATCGATTCTCGCTTCTCGATGTCAAATTCATTCGAATGCACAGTCCGAGAGAATCGGTTTGAAACGTCATCGAACTTGGAATCGATTCTCGCTTCTCGATGTCAAAATTCTTTCGAATGCACGGCCGAGACAATCGGTTTGAAACGTCATCGAACTTGAAATCGATTCTCGCTTCTCGATGTCAGAATCCATTCGAATGCACAGTCCGAGACAATCGGTTTTAAACGTCATCGAACTTGGAATCGATTCTCGCTTCTCGATGTCAGAATTCGAATGCATAGTCTTGAAACGTCATCGAAAGTGATTTTGCTTGTCAAACGAAATATTTTATAGGTACATGTTATAAACAACCTGATGTGTGAATTTTAAATTATGAATGAATACTTTTAGGTAACGATTTACGTTTTCAGTATAGTTTATACGTAAAAGATTGCGATGGTGATAGCTTTCAACAATTTAAAAATGTTTATTATGAGGTTATGTATCATCTATTTGGGTATTGTATATTTAATTTAAAATAAAACAATAACTTAGTATATACCATATTTATATTTAATGCCGACCGGGTTTCGCTAAAACCGTAGTTTCTTCAGGGCAGTAAATAATACTCTACCAAAATCAGCAAGTAATATGTTTTCATATGGACATATCCAAATATATTTAATTGATTTGAAATTAACAGGTGTTTCTTAGTTTGTAATAAAAATGAAACGATTTCTATAGTAAGAAAAATTTATTTATATAATTAAAGATAATATTTATATATTTAATGATAATCTCTTAATAATTGCATACGAAAAGGTGTCCATAACCTACATGTTATTTAGAGGTTATTTTTTTAACAAAAACGACATAAAATTATTATCTTCGTGTTAAACACAGACACACTGTCAATATTATTAATGGGAATTTGTACCTACCGGCTAAACTAAATATCTTATTAGTAATTTTATTGTTGTGAGATGCCCACATATTTGAAATTCGTGAAAAAAAGGAATAACACTAATGTTGCCATCAAACAAAAAGGAATTTGCCAATTTGCCATTGCCAGGAAAGAAAAACGGTGATTGAAATGTTGTTGCAGTACTTACTTACTAATGTTGCGTTATTTAAACATGTTATTTAGAGATTGTTTTTGAACAAAAATGTCATATAATTATAATTATTGACATATTATTAAACATACATAAATATTTTTAATGGAAATTTTTACCAACGGGCTAAACTAAGTAGCTTAACAATAATTGTTATTTTGTGAAATGCATACCAAAAAACAACAAATAAAATTACAACAAAAAATAAGCGTTGCCATACATGATGCACCATAATAATTTTCGGCTTCCTACCCCCCCCCCCCCCCCTCACAGACAAAAATCCTGCCCCTGACCGTAGCTATTGCTCCCAAACTCCGAGCAAAAAATCGATTAATCATTCGATTATTGTGATGTCTCGATTTAAAAAAATCGATTATATAAAAGTTTCGATCATTCCCATCGCTAATCTGATTATAATTCTATATAACCAATGAATTCACCTATCTTTTGTCTATTATCACATATTTGTAGGATTTATAAAAATAATATTATTAAATCGTTAAGTTTAAAACATTTTAAACGAATCTAGAGAATATTTGTTTTGTTATATTTTGAATGTACAATATATGGCAACAAAGCAATACGTGGTTTTGGAAATAGTGCAATAAAAAGCGTTCGAGTGGTTAGAAACATCCCATCCACTGTTCACTACTATTTATAATACTTCCAATAATAATGAACAATAATTAACATTTATTTTTTAATTATTTCAGTTCAGCGGACTCATTGCAGATCTTCCTGAAAACGTCCATCTCTTAACAGTAGAACCTTGGAAAGACAGTAACATCCTAATCCGCTTGGAACACTTCATACAAAAGACAGACGACCCGTCAGACCTTTCAAAGACCGTCACAGTCAACCTGGATAGAGTCTTCTCAGCATTCCAAGTCCTGGCCATGAGAGAGACAGTCCTCTCCGGCAACCTGTTTCTGGAGGACTCTAATAGGATGAACTGGAAATCTCAAGGATTCGAAGATATGTCAAAGGATGATTTTTCAACTGAAGAGTCTAGAAATGTTAAAGATGGCGAATTTGAAATAACACTTGATGCCATGCAGATTAGAACTTTTATTTTAACTGTCAATAAGATGAAGAATTAAAAACAGTTTGCAATTCTATTGAGCCGACATTTGATCACAATAAAATAATAATTTTTTTGTGTATTTTAATTTTTTTAATTTTCACATTCCTCTTTTAACCAACACAGGATGACCAGGGGGCCTACTCTCTATCTCTCACAACGTCCGTACGGCCGGTTTAGCTACGTCAATAACGAGTTTTAACCTTCCTATTACCGCGCTAAAAACTTCTTCGCGCTCCGGTGCTTAACACTCAGTAAATATTTATGTATTGTATTTATTTAATCCGCAATATAAATGTATTGCGGACGAATACCTAAAGTATGAACTCTGTGTTTAGTATATTTAAAGAGATATTTCAGAAAGTACATACCGTCTCAGCTTTGTTGACAGCTCCGGCAAGAAAGGTTAAACCATAAACGTGCTGGTTTGTCAAACAGAAAGATAGAGAGTAAGCCCCCAGAAGTAAATAATTTCACTCAGGGCCTATTTCATATTTGGGGATGCTGTGTGAAGAGTCTTTTTAACCTTTTCAATTTGGGCGGCGGTAATGGGTACCGTTTATTGGATAACCAACACCTCTGCCATCGGTCACCCCAGGTGGTTCGCTACGTTTGGTGACTTAGCGGGGTGCCCGGCTTCGTGAGGTAAGGTTTATCTAGGTCATGGCAGCGGATGATCTAGACACACTGAACCCCAGATTCCTACCCAACCCTCATACGTTTTTCCTTCCCAGAACTTCCTCTCCTTCATTTCCTTAAAAGTACCCTCCACACTGCATCCCCAAAGATGACATAGGCCCTGAGGGAAATTATTTTCCTCAGGGCCTCCTGTGTGGACCTAATGTAAAAAAAAATAAACCTGTCATCTGTGGCTCGGACGTCGGCGTCCGGGACAATTTTTTTTACTTTGATTTTAACCCTTATGTATAAAGAAACTGTGCAAGTCAGAATCTCTTGCGCCAATATCATTCAAGACGTTGCTTTTTTTTCAGTAATGTAGCTTCTCGGAATGATTTGAAATTAATTTTCTAAGGAGAATGGTTGTCATTTGGCCAAATATTATCCAACATTCTTGAGGTCAAGGAAAGGAAGGATAGGAAGTTCTGGGAAGGAAAATAGTGTTTATTTTTATATCAACTCCACACAGGAATAATTTGCCTCAGGGCCTATGTCATCCTTGAAGATGCTGGGTGGAGGGTCTTTTTGAGGAGAGGAAGGTGTGAACATGGGTCTTGAAGAGACCCGTGGTGTAAAAAGGAGGAAACACAGAGGCCGGCAAATCGTTCCACAGCTGAGTTGTTGAACTCAAGAACGAGTCAAATGTCAACCGTGTACATATGTTGGGCGCGTGTTTGGCGTGTTTCCCAACTATGCACCAATGCTGAGTGGATCAATAACGCTAGTTCCTCGGAGCATCTTCCATTGAAATACCGGTTTATGAAGGATAGCATTCCCATCAGACGCTCTAAAGGTATGAGCAGATGGTAGGAATCTAATGAAAGACGATGAAAGATGAAATAATGATAAGATATGAAAGATGACGATGAAAGAATCAGTGAAAGACGATGGGTCGAGAGAGACCATGTGGAGAGGTCAAAGGGTCTTCCAAAACCGGCCTCTCCCGATCCGGCCTGCCACATTCGCATTCACTGCCAATATCTAGATAAACCTCACCCCTTGAACCCAGGCACCCCTACTAAGTCACCAAATGTAGCAAACCACTTGTACGGCAAGGGTGTTGGTCATCCTATAAATAATTCTCAGGGCGGCGGTACCGTCATACGCGCCTCCCAAACATTTCACACGCCACCTATTGAAAATTTTTAATACAAATATCATAACGCCAGAGCTCACCATTATATATAGAAACCTTCGCGGGTGTGCGCACAACAAATCACCAAAAGTTTCATTGCAATTGGATGAATGGTTTAGTTACCGCATAAGGGACAAACAAAGAAAAATCATTGAAGAAGAAGATAATAATAATAATATAAATTAAAATATGAAAATGAACAAGACACAGAAAAATAATAAAACATAACTGGGACTCGAACCCAGATCTCGCGTCTTACGGGAACGGCGCTCTACCAATTTAGCCACTGCGTCTTATTATAAAACCGCCGTAATTATTGTCAACATCATATTTCAAATTTCGGATTCAACAATATTATCTTACAACATTACAACATTATGTATATATATGTGTACTTATGTATTTTTAGTCATTATTTTTGTAACAGTCCTGAGGCCCTAGCACGCTTGCTCTATATCGATCGGTAGTATAACTATCGTTCCCTAGGACAACTGCACATCGCTAACGTACAAACAGTTGATGTCGAATATGTTAAGGACACTTAGTCATTGTGAACTGTCACTTATTCGTTGGCGATCTGTAGTCGTGCTAGGGAACGATGAGAAGTTACTGATAGTTATCCTACCGATCGATATAGAGCAAGCGTGCTAGGGCCTCTGATGATGGTACGGAGGTACCGAAACCAGTAGACGAAAAATAAAAATAAAGTTACTTGAAACAAAGTATTTTCTTATCATTTATTTAAAATGTCAAGTCACAATGTGTTTGCTTCTTTTGAAAAAAAAAAAAAATATATATATATATATTATCTTCGACAAATGTTTTTATTTTTCCAAATATTTTTTTATAAAAATATATTAAATTATTTTATTATTCGGCGGTACATTCCCTCTGCACACCCCTACGGAGACACTTAGTTATATTTTGTCATGTAAGTAGGTATACAAAACTTCCCTAACTTCGGAGGGGGAATTAAGGAGTGGGGTTACGCGGGAGGGGGGTCGAGAGAGAGAGGGGAAGGCGGAGAAGGTGGAAGCGGTATGCGTGAGGGGGGTGGGGTTTGCGATAACGGAGAGAGTGGGAGAGGGGAATGGGATGCGGGATAGGTAAAAGGGAAGGCGAAAGGGGAATGGGACGCGGGAGGGAAGAGGAAGAGGAGGCGGAAGTGGAACGGGGACGAATGAGAAATGACACATTTCAACGCATGCCGGGTATCAGCTAGTTGTAAATATAAAACACCCTGCCATAGACCAAATTAATAACTATACCACTCGAGCGCTTTTTGCCACGTTGTGGCACTATTTCCAAAATCTCGGATTGCTTTGTTGCCTAAATGTGGCAATTTAAAATTTTATTTTATTAAAACGACTATATAATAATATATTGTACATTAAAAATATAACAAAATAAATATTCTATAGATACTTTAAAAAGTTTTAAGGTTAAATATTTAATAATATTTTTTTTATAAATCCTACAAATATGTAATAATAGACAAAAGATAGGGGAATTCATTGGCCACATAGAACTATAATCAGTTTATATGTCTCCATATTCAAATTCTGAGTTAAGCGCCATTCAGATGGTTCACTAATCGTTCATTTCCCTATTTCATTCGGCCTAGTTTACTCGGAATGACGCGTCTGAACATGAAATGAAACGAAAGTGCCGAATACTGCCGAATGAAATCTTCAAGTGAACAACAGTGTTGAATATTTTACTTCACTAGCGCGCGCATGCGCGCGTAAAGAGCAGAGTGAAACGTCTGAACACCGAGTGAAATCTCAATCAGTTTGTCTCGCGTCCTGTACGGGAAGGACCACGGAAGGACGCTATCACGTCGCACGCAAAACGTCAAAATGGTATTCGTTCGGCTAATTTGTTTGCTTTTGGGAACACCACTCATATACATTTTTGGGTCTCCCTTATTATCCATGTATTATATATATTTTTGAATATATGTAAGATTATTAATTTGTAGGAAAATGTTCGTAATAAAAAAAGTGAAATCATATTGTGTTATTATGTCATAAAAAATAAAAAGGTTTATAAGACGACACAATACTGTTTTTTTTTGTTTATTTTTATTTAATTGTGTCAACAAAATTGCGTAAAAATCGATGCATCTGACATGTTTTTCCTTAAAATTCGGGGCCGGACCGCGCTGGAAATCAAACGAATTCCAGCGCGGTTGACCTCGGTCGGCGACGCTGTGGTGGGAATGGACGAGTGAACGCTTATTTCTATAGCGCCGTCTGAATATGGAATGAAACGAAGATGGAAGATTAGGCCGAAAAAACATGGCGTAAACCTTCACTCGAGTGAACCGTCTGATTCCAGCCGTATGATTTTTTTAATGTGGGTGAAAAAATTTCCTTTAGCAATCCGAGAAAAAATATTTTAATTGCTCAAAAATAAAATAATTTTTACTTCTAACATATTTTTAAATTAAATCACTGCGGGAAGGGTAGTTCTGCCTTTTACGCCGGTCCTACTTGAATACCTGGAAAGGCATTGCTGGCAAATATATTTATATAAGTATTGTACACCAATCTCTTCGTAAGAGTCCCAACTATAGGTATATATGATACAAATCTCCCCCATCTTCAAATCTCCTTGTCTTTTGTGTGGTCGAATATTTTATCCAAAAATAAACTTACACTTTGGGACTGGAGATGCGAAAATTGTTATTTTTTTTGCCAAGATTTGTACCAAAATAAATCTCTTAATTTTTTTGTAATGTAATAAAATACACACATTATTTTCCCATAAAATGTCAATCAATGGGCCAACACTGACTTTAAGCGCCTCCGCCCACTGAGGCAACTGAAAACTCTCAACTGCCAACTGTCTTTGTATGACAATGTGATGGCCCGCACACTACACAATCACTCAAAAACCCGTTGTCAATGGTATTGTAAGCAGTGACTCGCGACTTACACTGCTGATTGCCATGGCCGGCCGTTGCTAGTTGCCAGCTGTCAGCTGATTGTTCTTCGTCTATGGTTAAACAAGCTTTTTGACCAATCAAGACATAGAAACCAGCTGGTTTTAGTTTGTTTTCAGTTGCCTCGTCAGCCTCGTTTAGCGCCTAACTTTTGTTTATGGAGTCCACAAATAAACCAATCAGAGTCCTATTACAAAGTGCGTAATAATGTTGGTCAATATTTTATGTAGTTGGGTTGTGATTGTGTTCTATAGAAAAAAAATCATTCAAATGTTCATGTTATTTTCGAAAATATATCGATTTATATATCGGGTTCCTTGTTTTCGCTGACCTGAAGTGTTTAAATAATTAAAATCCAACGATGGCAAAAAGATAGTCGCAGTAAAATGCGACATTTTTAACATTATTAAGTAGTATTTGAACAACCGGTGCATGCAAATAAAGCTATTGAACACCTTAAGTAAAAAAAGAAAAATCTTAGCAGGCGTTCCTCAAGGTTCCATATTAGGTCCAATTTTATATATCATTTATGTCTCTTTTATTAAATACATTTTTAAACATGTAAAACACTTTGTGTATGCTGATGATACTGCATTGGTGATTTTTGGCAGTGATTTGCAATTATGTATTAAACTCTTACAAAAAGATTACATTGAACTTTTGAAATGGTCTCACGACTCTGGTCTAATCATAAATGCAAAAAAAACTAAGTTGTTACATATTAGATCACCCAATGCCAAGGTAAATTAAAACACACATTTCAGATTGCTTACATATTGATATCCCTGCATTATGCACATGTGAAAATATTGAACTGGTTAAAGAATATGTTTATTTGGGAGTTATTATTGATTGTTTTTTTAAATGGGATTTACAAATAAATAAGGTCTGTGAACGACTGAGATCTATTATTAGTATATTATATAAATTAAAATTCTATGTTCCAATATGCACACTTCGGATAATTTATTTATCATTAGCTGAATCTATTATAAGGTATGGAATTACTGCTTGGGGATTTTCCTGTAAAACAAATATAAATCATGTTCAATCAGTTCAAAATTCATTAGTTAAATTATTAGCTCATAAAAGTTTATACGAACAAAGACATAATGTTCCATACCTTTATCAAAATCTTAAAATTCTCTCAGTTTTTTATTTTTTATTTTATATAATACATGTTACATAATTGTGACATTTACATAAAGTTGATATATTAAATCACCATACTAGGCGGCTGCCTGTATCATGGTGACCAATATAGTATAGTTACATTGTATGAAATATGCAGTCTAGTGTAAACATGGAATTAGTATAAATCATGTTAAATATTGGAAAAATTATAATAAAATGTAGAAAATAGAAAGGAGAAAAAAAGTACATTAGCATTAGATTATATAAACAGGCTTCTAATTCTATCACATTCACTCATCAAAAAGTCTCCAAGCGTCTTCCTGAAAGTGTGATATTTGGTTATTGTCTTTATTTCAATTGTTAAGTTATTGAAGATTTTTGGAGCAAGAAAGTTAAACTGTGACTGGGCCATTGAGGTTTTTGTTACTGGAATTATATAGTTGCATTGGTTGGAATATCTTGTATTATATTTTGATTCAAAAACATATTTTTTAATAAATTTGAATTTAAAATAGCAAGAAATGAATTTTACATATAGGGATTGTATATTAAGTATTTTAAAGTCTTTAAATAAGTCCTTTGTGGGATGAATGTAATGTACTTTGTAGATAGTCCGTATTATCAATTTTTGAGCCTTTACTAATGGATCTAATATAGTTTTAGAACACCCTCCCCAGACAACAATACCGTAAGAAATAATTGATTGACATAGAGAAGAGTATACTGTTTTTAATGTCTTTTTATTTAGTATATTTCGTAGTGATCTGAAGATATATGCTAGTTTCCGTATACGACTTGTTACATTGATTACATGATCTTCCCACCGAAGTTTGTTATCAATTATTACCCCTAAGTATCTAATGGAGTCTACGCGTTCCAGTGGATTGCATATGCAACTAGCGAGATCTCTGCAATAATGTATTTTTAGTGAATGATTAGTTGAGGGTTGGCTTATACTATTGAGGCTAAATGTTAAATATTTCGTTTTAGCTATGTTTAACGTGAGTAGATTATTATCCAGCCATTTTTTAATGTTTTGTAATATTACTTCTGCTTTGTGGAATGTTTCTTCCCATGTTTTACTTTTTAGTACCAGGGCAGTATCATCGGCAAAAATGATCATACTGGCATCAATTTGTAATCTACATAGATCATTAATGTATATGAGAAACAGTATGGGACCGAGTACACTGCCCTGTGGTACACCAAAGTTGATTCTGGTTGGATTAGACGGTTTAAGTGATGGTAACTTAACAAATTGCTTTCTGTCTGTTAGGTATGATTTGAACCATTCGAATGCCTTATTCTTTATTCCGATTTTCTGTAACTTGGCTAGAAGGATTGGTCGAGATACTGTGTCAAACGCCTTAGCCAAGTCTAGAAATATTGCCAAACATTTATCACCTTTGTCTAGGGCTTGCGTTATGTGTGATGTTAATTCTAGAATAGCTGTATCTGTGCTTAGTCCTTCTCTGAAACCATACTGGTTTGAAGAGAGAATATTATGTATTGTGAGATGGTCAATAAGTCTTTTTTTAACGATTTTTTCAATAATTTTGGAAAGTGACGATAAAATTGAAATAGGTCTATAATTTGATATATTTGTAGGAGTACCAGTCTTAAAAATTGGTTGAACCAAAGCAAGTTTGAGTTTATTTGGAAATATACCTTTATTGAGACTAAGGTTAATGATATGTACCAGTGGTTGGTTTATAAAAGGTTCAATTATTTTGAGTATGTTTGAGGATATTTTGTCGAGATTACATGAATGAGAGGGCTTCAATTGTTTAATAATTTGTGAAATTTCGGCAGAGTTAGTGGGGTCAAATGTGAGTGAATTATTTGTTTCACAAACTGATTTATTTATTTTGTCAGCAAGAGCATTTTCATCTAATGATGTTTTGTTTAAAATTAAAGTGAGATCAATTCTATGGTATAAAATTATTTTTCAACATATAAATGGCCCTTTGTACATAAATAGACTAGAACACTCTTACAATACTCGTTTTACGTTAAATGAAGGACTAATCGTTCCTAAGCATGTAAACAAATATAGGCAAAGAACGCTGGACTAAATGATCCCAAATTGCTTAAATATGTTACCTGCAGCAACCAAAAAATGTACAAACGCAAAAATAAATATCATGTTAAAAAATTGGCTCGCTGAAAGACATAGTTTGTATTAGATTCTAAGACAAAAAATTTCTAACTTCATACACTTTTTATATATATATATATTTTTTTAAATTTATTTTTATATCACTTATATATATTATTTTTATTACCTCTTTTTTATTTTTATATCATTTTTTAAATTATTTTTATATCATGTTACACCTTTTTAGGCTATATTTCTTATGGTATGAGTGTATACAATATATTTTTTTTATGAATGTAAACAATTATTTCTTAATAATTAATTGAATTTTTGTTATAATCCATTAAGTTAAAAGAACCCATTGACAAACTACTTAAAAGTAGTTTATTGGGACTTTTTCTCTGTTTTTGTATTATGTTTTTATTTGATATGTACGTATTATTATTTGTTTTAAATGTTTCTTTAATTAATAAAAAAAAAAAAAAAAGGTACCTTATTGATAAAGCTTTAAATTTGACGGCCTTTCTGCAGTTGTCGTTTGTCTATGGTTAAAAAATCTGACAGCGATAGGGGGATTGGTTTATTTATGGTTATTTGGGGATTGGTTTTTTTTTATGGTTATTTGTTTATTTATGCTGACAGATGGCCAGCTAGTGCCGCCAGCCGCTCCGTTTTCTAAATTAAATTTTAATTAGAGTTTTTGGATTTACTGCCAAAATATTCGGAGTTATGTGCTAAAAACATTGAATTAGGTTTTTCTGGTCTGTCTCCTCGCCTACTGCCTAATTAAAGTTACATTCCACGTCATTGGAGCACGTTGCATTGAAACCGCTGCTTTTCGCCAAGTTGTGAGTAGACTTGCGTTTTCCCTACCAACTCGTTTTTATTACTTACAGTCTTCGAACAAGTAGTATCAAGATAAACCGTGTGGATCTGAAAAATAAATGCCGTCGACGGGACTGCTAGATTCTATTCTTTGGACATTTTTTTTAGTAGCGCCAACCGCGTCTAGCTCACCACCATCCATTGATGTAGTATTGTAATTCATATGAAGAGGCATACTTATTCATAAATTGTTTTCTAGGTTTCATTATTTGTGGCGGAATTCTTCACAAAAATCCCGTTTTGCTGGAATACTCGCCCCAGAGCCATGGATATACCCAGTCCAGAGAAAGTTCTTATCAAGGTGGAACCAGGATCTGAAGATGAAGGCGCGAAAGAAAAGTCCTTTATAGAAATAGAAGTCCCAGGTTTTAAGAAGGAATACTTGGAATACTTCCATCGCACTGCTTCCGGTAAGAAATAAAACATTTACACATTTGATGATCTCATAATGTTTGAATTTAAAAACTTGCTTTCCTTGGTGTGTCAATTAAATGAACGGTGTTTAATTTATTTTGGGACACATTGTTTAGTTTTATTTGCTTATTTTTCAGACTTAGTAACGGGCTTGAAGACGCACCCTGAAGAAACACCATCCTTATGCAATACAGCATTAGCGGGACACTTGCCCACCAATACTGGAAAGAAACCATTCTGGTGTTCCTACTGCAACTATACATGTTCTCTGAAGGGGAGATTAACTAAACACATGCAGACTCATAGCGGAGAAAAACGTTTCTTGTGTTCCTTTTGCAGCTATTCCTGTTCTCGAAACTCAGACCTTGTTAAACACTTACGCACCCATACTGGAGAAAAACCTTTCTCGTGTTCCTACTGCGACTGTTCATTTTCTCAAAAGCAAAGTTTAAAAAACCACATATCGACTCATAGTGCAGTCAAAGCTTTCCCGTGTTCTGTGTGTCCATTTACGTGTTCTCAAATACGATATTTAAAGATACACATGCTGTCTCACAGTGAAGTCAAACCTTTTCCATGCTTCTTCTGTAGTTTTTCAAGTGCTACAAAGGCGGGCATGCTTAAACACAAGCGCACACACAGTGGAAATAAACCGTTTTCGTGTACCGACTGTAACTATACATGTTTACTGAAGGGAAATTTAAATCGTCACATGTTTACACATACTGGAGAAAAACCTTTTTTGTGTGCTGACTGCAAATTTTCATGTTCACTAAAGGAAAATATAAAAACTCACGTTCTTAACCATACTGGAAAGAAACTTTTTACGTGTCCCGACTGCAACTATACATGTTATCTGAAGGGGAGTTTAACTAAACACATGCAGACTCACAGTGGAGGCAAACCGTTCTCGTGTTCCTTTTGCAGCTATTCGTGTTCTCGAAACTCAGACCTTATTAAACACTTACGCACCCATACTGGAGAAAAACCTTTCTCGTGTTCCTACTGCGACTGTTCATTTTCTCGAAAGGAAAGTTTAAAAAACCACATTTCGACTCATAGTGCAGTCAAAGCTTTCCCGTGTTCTGTGTGTCCATTTACGTGTTCTCAAATACGATATTTAAAGATACACATGGTGTCTCACAGTGAAGTCAAACCTTTTCCATGTTCCTTCTGTAGTTTTACAAGTGCTACAAAGGCGGGCATGCTTAAACACAAGCGCACACACATTCGAAATAAACCGTTTTCGTGTACTGAATGTAACTATACATGTTTACTGAAGGGAAATTTAAAGCGTCACATGTTTACCCATACTGAATAAAAACCTTATTTGTGCGCTGACTGCAAATTTTCATGTCCACTAAAGGAAAATTTAAAAATTCACGTGCTTAATCATACTGGAGAGAAACTTTTTTCGTGTCTCGACTGAAACTATACGTGTTCTCGAAAGGGAAGTCTGAAAATTAACTCGTTGACTCACAGTAGAGAAAGAGCGTTTTCCTGTTCCGAGTGTAAGAATTCATGTTCGCTTAAAGGAAACCTAAAGCGACACATGCTGAGTCACACTAAGAACAAACCATTTCCATGTTCAGAGTGTAACTCTTTATTTTCACAGAAGAGACAATTAAGCAATCACATTTTAACTCACGGTGGGGTACCCTTTGCTTGAACCAACTGAATATTCGACTTTAATGACAGACAATTAATACAAGCTAATTTTTCTACTCTTATTGAAAACAAAGCTTTTTCTTGTTCTGAGTGAAAATACTCGTAAACACTAAAGGGAAACGTAAAGTACTCACATGCTGACTTAGACTGGAGACAAACCATTTTCATGTTCGTAGTGCAACTCTTCATTTTACAGTAATTACATTTAAACAATCACATGTTTTCCCTTAGTGAAGTGAAACCTTTCTCATGTACCGACTGAAACTATTCAATATTATAGTCTACCTTTTTATGGCCTCCCTAATAAAATATTATCATGTAGATTTGAAATCGCAAATTAATCAAATATCTCTAAGTTTACTCCCACAATAATCTTTATATAATCAATGTTTCTTTGTTTATCCCATATACCTTCCTAAATCATTCATCCGATTGCAATGAAACTTTGGGGATTTGATGTGCGCATTCCCGCTAAGGTTTCTATATTATCGCGAATGGTGAGCTCTGACATTATGAAATTATTTCCTTTACTATTGGGATATGACGGAGAGGGGAAGGGGACGTGGGAGTGGAAGGGGAGACGTGCCAGTGATAGGGAGGAATGAGAAAGGACAAGCAAGGAGAAAAAAAAAATTTATGTAAGTGGAATTGCAATGCATGCCTGGAACTCACTAGTTGTTACACATTTAAAAGTTTAAAATTAATTTTTCTCATGTATTTTTGTAATTATCAACAAGACTCTAGAAAGTTTAGATCAGCCTCTTTACCATTATTTAATGAACATTGTTCAGTTTTTTTTTTAACTTATTTTTTCTTCATTTAAACATTGTTTACTTGTTGATATTGTATATTGCCTTCGACGATGTGAGATTTGTTTTTGGTTTTTCATGCCGTGCTGCGCTACCTCTTTTAGCCACCGTTTAGGATATCATTACAGTTTCCATTATCAGGGCAGAGGTGTGATGGATATCTAACCTCATAATAGCACATCTGCCCTGATGACGGACACTGTAATACTGGCCGAAACGGTGCTAAAGAAGGAGCTTGGGCTACACAGCATTATAACACAAAAATAAATTAAAATAGTAAATTTATAAAAATTATTTATTTTTTATAATTATTTTTTAATCGTACTTACGATATTTTTTAATAATTTTTAAATAATGTCTAAGCAAAACTGGCGTGTAAAAAATCTGAAATATATTGGTTTGTTAAGTCCGTAATTTACTAAACAAATAGAAGGACTTGCATCACAAAACACGTGTTTGGATTTTTTTCAATGCTATATATACTAAAGATAAAATTCTAAAAACAGATTTCTGAATTTATGAGTTTAGATCAGCAATTACACATCTGGCCTGTTGATGGACCCTGTAATGCTGTCCGAAACGTTGGCTAAAGATGGAGGTACCGCAACACGACATAACAACTCAAAAATAAATCACGTTTTTGTAAATAAATGAATAAAAATAAATCATAAATAAATTTTTCTTTTGGCCGTAAAAAATCTCCAATCTTATCTACATTTTACAAATTTATGACTTTTATCGCCTTCAACATATTTTTGATTATATTTCTAGAATCGTGTATGTTAATGAGTTTATATATTAACTCTAGTGTTCAATATTCAGGCAAATTTGTTCGCTTTTCGGAACAACTCATTTATCCACTGGAGCGACAGAGCAATTTAAAACTTTTTTCTCAAATTGCTAAAGGAAATTTTTCCGCCCACAATAAAAAATCATCCCTCCGAATTTGAATATGGAGACAAACTGATTACAGTTCTGTATAGCCAATGAATTCATTAATCACATATCTTTTGTTTATTATCACATATTCGTAGGATTTATAAAAGAAATATTACAAAATCTTAACTTTAAAACCGTTTCCGGGGTAGTGGTAACCATAACCGCCTCCTAATTTGAAAAAAGCGAAAACCCGTCAATGTGACGGCCGTGGTCTTTATAGGTATGTAGGGGTACCCGGTTTTTCTAGTGTTAAGTCGGAGTTTATTATTCGGTACTCGAACCTATGAATAGTTGCTATATATTGGATAAGTTCTCGGATTGCTAAAGGAAATTTTTCCGTCCACATTAAAAAATCATACCTCCGAATTTGAATATGGAGACATACAAACTGATTATAGTCCTGTATAGCCAATGAATTCATTTATCACATATATTTTGTTTATTATCACATATTCGTAGGATTTATAAAAGAAATATTACAATATCTTAACTTTAAAACCGTTTCCGGGGTAGTGGTAACCATAACCGCCTCCTAATTTGAAAAAAGCGAAAACCCGTCAATGTGACGGCCGTGGTCTTTATAGGTATGTAGGGGTACCCGGTTTTTCTAGTGTTAAGTCGGAGTTTATTATTCGGTACTCGAACCTATGAATAGTGGCTATATACTGGATCAGTTGGCCGAGTTTTCTCACCATTGCGAGTGTTTTATTTTTATATTATTAGGAGGATGGTGAGAAACCCCCTTAACCCACTATTTAATTAAGGAGGCGTCTACTAATATCTACAGGAATTTCAAAAACTGAACAAATCGGACTAATATCTATGAGAATCCATGTTTTGACTAATATCTATACGTGGTATTTTTTATTTTATTTTTATTTATTTTATATTACAGAAACAAACAGTACATTGGTTACTGTGATGAGACAGTTTACAGATATTAAATGATATTTCATGGTGGGTACCTATGATATGTTTCTTTGAATGTCTTATTTGTGATTACCGGGTGATGTGCGTAGTGTATGTGTGCGTGAGTGTATGTGTGAGTATGTTGGTAGGTGTGAGAAGTGTATGCGCATTGAATAGTTTATATCATTGACATGTTTAAATCATTGACATGATGCTCTTTTTAAATTTGGGCAGTGAATCGGAGAAAATGTCAATGTTAGAATTTAGGCAAATATTATTGAATGTATGAAGAGCACGGTTAATTGGCGAATTAGTTGCTGCATTTGTTTTGCAATTCAGCGTGTGGAACAGTGCAGTATGTCGTGTACGTCTTAAAGGTATATTGAAATTAATTAAGGATAGTAGTTCGGTACAGTCGATATTATTATTTAAAATTCTGTGTATAAATGTTAAATCAGGTATGTTGGAACAATATCTATGGGAACCAAAGTGAGGACGAATATCTACAGCTCAAACTGCTGACTAATATCTACGGAACAGGTGATGTAGACCAGTGTTCCGCAAAGTGTGCTCCGCGGCACACTGGTGTGCCGTGGCCATCTGTAAGTGTGCCGCGAGTCCCGCGTCACTTCTCACAAAGTGCTCTGTAAATCGGTCTTTATTTTTCTGTGCGGCGCGGCGGCCGGAGGTGGCGTGGGTGGGACTCGATCGCTGCGAAGTGACCGTGTGCTACGCCGCTACGCTACATTATCACGTGTGCTACACTACATAAGTGGGGTGCTATTGCTACATTATCACGTGATTGCGCACGAGCTATCGGGGTGCGTGCGCGTGACAACATAACATTACGAATTACGACGGCGACGTTGCGCCCGCTTGTTTAGTAGTCATTCGTTAATGCTAGTGTTTGGTTGGGTCGTCGCGAACTTAATTGACTTTTTAATTGCAAAAAAATATCCCATATTACGTGTATATAATGGATAAATTCGTTAAACGTACCGCAAGTTTGTCAAGTGAAACTAATGATTCCCAAGAAGAAGCAGAGTCAACGAAGAAAAAACCTAAGCTTTTTGATCGGAAATACGATGAGAGCTATGTGCGTTATGGCTTTATATATTGCGGTGACGAATCGTGCCCAATCCCAAAATGTCTTGTTTGTGGAGAAACTTTGGCTAATAATTCGATGGTGCCCAGTAAACTTTCACGACATTTAACAACTAAACACCCATCGGTGGCTCACAAAGATAAAGCCTTCTTTCTACGTATGAAAGACCAGTCTAAGAAACAGGTAACTCTCATGAGTTCGTCTTTCAATACATCAAGCAAAGCGCAAAAAGCAAGCTACGTGATCGCTAATATGCTGGTTAAATCGAAGAAACCTCATTCTCTCGCTGAAACTTTAATTTTACCTGTCTGCAAAGAAATTGTCAAAATTATGATTAGCCAAGAAGCCGCTAAGGAAATCGAAAAAATACCTGCGTCAGCAGATACGATCTCACGTCGCATTAATGAAATATCCACCGACATTTAATCAACGTTAATTGAAAAATTAAGGCTAAGTGGAGTTTTCGCGCTACAAGTCGACGAGTCTACTGATATCAGTGGTCCCGCGCATCTCATCACAAATGTGAGGTACACGGATGGATATGAAATAAAAGAGGAGTTTTTATTTTGTCTGCCACTACCTGGTTATACCACCGGAGAAGAAATATTCAGAGTAACAAACCAGTACTTCAGTGAACATAATTTGGAATGGCGCAACTGCTTAAGCATTTGCACAGACGGAGCAGCAGCTATGACAGGAAAAATTAGGGGATTTATAACCAGGGCTTCTGAAAAAAATCCTAATATTAAAAATTTACATTGCTTTTTACACAGAGAGGCACTGATGACGAAGTCTCTGCCTGATGAATTGTTGTCTGTCTTACAAGAAGTCGACAAAATTGTCAATTACATCAAGTCGCGACCGCTGAACTCTCGTCTGTTTAATGCATTGTGTCAGGAAATGGGAGCAGATCATCAGTCACTTCTGTTTCACACAGAAGTACGATGGCTTTCTCGCGGAAAAGTGCTTTCTCGGATTTACGAGCTGAAAAATAAGACCCAGACATTTCTAGAAACCCAGGGTTCAGACTTTGCTTCTCTATTTAAAAAAGAAGAATGGGTAGCAAAACTTGCATATCTGGCGGACATATTCGCTCAATTAAATGAGCTGAACAAAAAAATGCAAGGAAGAAATTGTAACATTTTAACGTCTTCGGACAAGATTGAAAGCTTTCGCGCTAAGTTGGTGCTATGGATCAGCCACGCTACCAATGGTAGTAACGAAATGTTTCCAAATGTCATGGCTGCCGATTCAGAAAAAAAAGTGCAGGCTTTGATAGTGAAACACTTGGAGCTGTTAGCAGAAAAAATGAACTCATATTTTCCTAAGTGTGACCTGCAACCTATGGACTGGGTAAGAAATCCATTTTCGGAAAGCATTTCCCTTGGACATTAACCAATAAACGAGCAGGAAGAATTCATGGAGCTTAAAACTGATCGGACACTAAAATTAAAATTTTCTGAAACAGAGTTAGCACATTTTTGGCTCCACGTAAAAAATGAGTATCCACTGCTGTCAAAGCGAGCTATTGCAATTCTATTACCATTTGCCACGACCTATTTATGCGAATTGGGGTTTTCAACTCTCACTACGATAAAGTCAAAAAAAAAGAGAACGCCTGAGGACGATCGACGAAGAGATGCGAGCAGCGTTATCAACGATTATTCCAAATTTTGATCGTCTGTGTTCAGTTAAACAGGCTCACATTTTGCATTAAACATCTTTTCATGTTATATTGATTTTAATAATAAATATTAATAAAATATCGTTTTTGGTAAATTTTGGTTCGGAGTGGCCACGCTTATTACGAATATTTTTTAGAAAAAAACTTTAGACATGCCGTAATTACTATAAAAGGAAACTTTTTGGCTTGGTGGCGGCGGAAAAAGATGCATTTTAATTATCAATTGCGTAAAATTAAAATTCACTTCTCGAACCGATTCGGTGACAGTTCGCGGTCATTCTGTCACTGTTATGTGATAAATATCAATCATAATTACACAAATCCGGCTAGACAAACCCTGCTTTGCCAAACAAACCATTCAAAACCTGGGATGTTTTTTTAAATTATGATGACCTGCAGCTTTCGTAGTTTTACCTCAAATTTCGCCGTTAAGCGGGCGACAAACGCGAAGTTCACATCAAAAAGATACTGCGTTATAAGTATCTTTTCTACCGACACACTACGTTATAAAATATTCCTTCCTACGGCAGGAGAAGGGGTCAGTTGAAATCGGAAGCGGTCGAGAGAATATCATTTCTTTGTACTGGATATGTTAACTTGACAGCTCCGTGCATGCTCCGTGTATTTAAAATGACCCCCTCTCCTGTTTATGGTAGAGAGGGGGTCGCATAACTTTTCTGATATCGCCACTGTAGCGAATACGAAAAATAATTCCGATTAGCGAAGATTCAAACCGCGATCACAGTGCATCATCTTTTTACGTCTGGCGGGTCTCATGGGATTGTATGGCGAGCGTTATTGTGTTATAAATAACTTTTTGATGTGAGCTGCGAGTCTGTCGCTACCTTAATTCGTAATAAGCTTAGCCAATCCTATCCAAAATTTACCTTGTTTTTTCTTCTTTGGTGTACCGTTAAAATTTCTTGATTAGTTAGGTGTATATCTACAGTACTACCTCACTTTAGGCGAAAAGGGTAGTTCTACCTGTTACGCGGTCCTACTTGAATTCCTGAAAGGCAGTGCCGGCAAATATTTTATAAGAACATTGTACACCAATCTCTTCGTAAGAGTCCCAATTATATGTACTTGTGGTACAAGTCTTCCCCATCTTTTTTCATTGTTTTTATTTCTTGCTAGAGCAATCCCGATGAGTTACAAAACTCATTTTAGGACAGGAGGAACTTACAATTCATAGGTAGGAGGTAGTAGTTACAATTTTACAAAGGTATTTTGATATCATAATATAAGTTTTACATTCAGTACAGCATAAAAATAAAAATAAATACAGGTTAAGTAGAACAAACAACAAGAGAAAACAAGTAAAGAGAGGGAAAAACAGATCCGAGTATATAAGATAGAACAAAAAATGACAAGACGATTACATATTTTCATTTTTAAATGTAGTTAAAAAATATTCTTTTAAAGCATTGCTTTGCAATTTTTTATTATGCTGGATGTTTTTGTACATATCTGGAAGCGAATTATATAGTGTATAGGCAATATAGTTCAGAGATTTTATCCCATATTTTGTAGTGTGTGTTTGAGGAATGCGGATTTTATTGTTATTTCGAGTATTGTGGTTGTGGATGTCTTGATTGTAAATTGGCTTGGTGTTAGTATGAGTTGATTGTTGGGTAATTTGTAGGATGGTGCTTGTGATTTCATGTTTAGGAAGGATTGTGATTGGAAGGATACCGGAAACTGAATAGATGTCCCTGACATGAGTGTCCCATGGAAGTCCATGAACATTTCTGAGAGCTCGGTTTTGAACTACCTGCAGGTCGGCTATCAATTTATTTGAGGCAAAGCCCCAGATACAGCAGAGATAGGACAGGTGAGAGTGTACCATGGCATTGTAGACTGAAGTTAATAAAGGGATGGGTAGTAATCCTTGAAGCCTATATAGTACACCAGTTATGGGTGTAATTTTCTCCTTTACATGATTTACGTGGAGATCCCACGAGAGTTGGGAATCTATGATCAGACCCAGATATTTTGTGCTCATTTTCTTTTCGAGGGAGTTGTCTCCAATTTTGATATCGAGGCTGAGATTTTTTTTGTTACCGAAAAGTATATAGTGGGTTTTTTTTACGTTAAGGGTTAGTTTGTTTATTCTCAACCAACTTGTGAGATGGGAAATATCAGCATTCATTTCCGTTTCAAGCTCCGCTAGGTTCGGTTTAGTATAAAAAATTACCGTATCATCCGCATAAAGTTGTATAGTACCTTTAATACCCCACTTTGTTATGTCATTTACGTAGATTAGAAAGAGCAACGGTCCAAGAATTGATCCCTGTGGTACTCCACATGATATTTTACCTAATTCACTCGTTTCTCCCCCTAGTTCTACTGCCGAAAAGCGATTTGATAGGTAAGATCGGAAAAGTTCCAGAGGTGTACCAACAATTCCCAAATGTTTCAGTTTTTCGATCAATACGTTATGATCCACCGTGTCAAACGCCTTTTTTAGATCAATAAATATTGCCGCCGTAAAATCACCGTGATCTATATGTTTCTGCAGATTTGATATAAAATCGAAGGCTGCACATTTAGTGTTAGAACGTCGTCTGAAACCATATTGTTTTGACGTGAGAATTTTGTTGTGTTCAAGGTATTTCAGTAGTCTTTCTTTAATGACACATTCAAAAATTTTAGAGATAGCTGGAAGTATAGAGATTGGACGATAATTTTGGACATTTTTTTTACATTCGTCTTTATGTACAGGAATAATTTTCGCAATTTTTAGTTTATCGGGAAAGGTACCCTTCTTCTTCTCTTCTTATCTCCTTGTCTTTTGTGTGGAAGAATATTTTATCAAAAGGAAACTTACACTTTGGCACTGGAGATGCGTAAATTTTCTTTTTTTGTGAAAAGATTTGTACCAAAGTAAAAAACAATTTTTTTGGTAATGTAATAAAAATCATAGGTAAATTTTTAACACGTAAAATGTCACTAAATGGCCCAACACTGACTATAATACCACCACTGACCATAAAACATATATCGTTTATGGAGTTCTATTACAAAGTGCGCAATAATTTTGAACAATACTTTTATACATTTGGGTTGTGATTATGTTCTATAGAAAAAATCATTCAAATGTTCATGTTATTTTCGAAGATATATCGATTTATATATCAGGTTCCTTGTTTTCACTCACCTGGTGTGCTAGCACGGTCGCTCGATATGAAGTTACCGACCGATTGTCGGTAACTTCTCATCGTTCCCTAGGACAACTGCAGATCTCAATCGCACAAACGACAGTTGATATCGAATATATTAAGGACACTTAGTCATTGTGAACTGTCACCTGTTCGTTTGCGATCTGCAGTTGTCGTAGGGAACGATGAGAAGTTACCGATAGTTATCCTATCGATCGTTATAGAGCAAGCGTGCTAGGGCCTCTGAAATGTTGAAATTACGAAAATCCAACGATGGAAAAAGAATAAGGCTGGAATCAGACGGTTCACTAATCGTTCATTTCTGTATTTCATTCGGCCTATTTTACTCGGAAAGATACGCCTGAACATGAAATGAAACAAAAGTGGAACGAAGTTGGGAACATTCGCTCGAGCAACCATAGAGTAAACCTTCACTCGAGTGAGCCGTCTGATTCCAGCCTAATCGAAGGGAACTGCGACATTTTTAACATTACTAAGTAGGTACCTTATTGATAATGGTCTCTGCCCACTTCACCGCTCCAAACCATGACCGTAACCGTAGCGGTGCATGCAAAAAAATATTCTTTGTATCGATCAGTATGAAACGCTGCCCACTAGCCCGTCCCGTCACCGACGAACACCGTCGCATACCATGACCGGACTGACGGCGAATTCTCGATGACAATATTTTGCAGGTGCCGGTCCGCTCTATGCATGGCACGCGACGGTGTTAGAACGGGGATCATACGCGTACGATCCCCGTTGTAACCCCGTTCTAATAGTGATATTATTCTTTGAGTGATAATATTTTCTATATTTCTTAATAATTCATTACATTGGAATGACTAGTTGCTTAAATAATGTCCAAAATTCTCCCTCGATTTTTCTTTTTTTTAGAACCGTACGCGTATTGAACGGGAATGGTACGGACACTAACCCCAGTGTATACGGGTATCATACGGTCACTAAACCCGTTACATACGGGGATCATACGGTGTTAGCACGTTCTAGTGGGCATAGTAGGGCGTAGCGTATTTATTTCGTCGCTGATACGTTCATAGTACGGTCATGGTATGGAGCGGTGTTGTGGGCAGAGACCTTAAAGCTTTTAATTTTTTAATTTGACGACCTTTCTGCAGTTGTCTTTGTCTATGGTTAAATCCATCTGACAGCTGACCCGCTGAGTGCCGCTATCTGCATTGTTTTCTGAATTAAATTTAGAGTTTTTGGATTTAGTGCCAAATATTCAGATTTGTTTGTTAAATACATTACGTTAGATTTTTATGGGCTGTCTCCTCACCTATCCCCGAATTAAAGTTAAATTCCACGTCATTGGAGCACTTTGCATTGAAACCGCTGCTCTTCGCCAAGTCGTGAGTAGATTTGTGTTTTCGTTATTAATTCGTTTTATGACTTACGGTCTTCGACCAAATACATGCATTAAGACATACCTTGTGGGTCTTAAAAATGATACCGGAACCAAAAGTATTGATTTAAGAAAACATTTATCAAAAAGAAAGTGCATTATCTCAGTCAAAAGATCGCACGAAGCCTTGGTTTGTACCTTCTTTTTTGGGGGAGTAAATTTGTTTTCCAGCTAGACAGCGGCAACGGAATGACTAGCTTTGTGAAGATCATTTTTAAAACCCGAAATTGAGGCAGTTAGAAATATTTTTAATATTTAAACGTTGTGGACTTTATTATTAACAATTTAATCAATTATATGAATACTTACTTAAATATAATACGTAACAGCGTATGGAGAAAAGTAACATACCATGAAAATGTTAAATTTCTTCCTAGCAAAACAACCACGTCACGCAAGAGATGCGACGGAATTGGATGGACAGTTTGTATTATGAAATTACTCATAGGTGGTGTTATTTTTAGATTGAAATAAGGTATGGGAGGGTTAATATATAGTTTTTATATCAATGCTTACAGTCATACATTTTTAATGATAAACTTTTGTTGTTTACCTACGAAGCCAGGTTTTATAAGTATGTAATTATTTCTAGACTTTTTGTTTTAAAGAGTTTTACTTTCCATGTACATGGGATACTTAAATTTTAACATATTTATTTAAATACATTTCTGTACTTGTATACATTTTAAGTATGCTAGTAAATGATGAACGACGGATACTGACGACGACGACGAAAAAAAAATGAACGACGAAGCTGGTAGCAGAAAAATTAAAATTTTAGACACAAATGTACATGGAAAATAAAACTCTTCAAAACAAAATGTATCGAAATTGTTACATAGTTAGTGCGCAGAAATACAAAACATTGAAAACATTAGACAATATTGGTTTAGGTCGTGGACGTTTTTAGGCACAATCAACTGTGCACTGTATTTCTAGTATTCCGCCTACTTTCATCCTTCCTCTGCCCATGCTTCACTGCCAAAGGGATAGTGTCATTTCAACAGGGAGTGAGGGAGAGAGGACTGAACTTCACATCTAGCGACATACTTATTCATACATTGTTTTATAGGTTTCATTTCTTTTGAGGCAGTATCCTTCATAAACTCGTATTGCTTTAATACTCACCGCAGAGCCATGGATATACCTAACCCAGAGAATGTCCCTATCAAGGTGGAACCAGGATCTGAAAATGAATGCGCGAAAGAAAAGTCCTTTATTGAAATAGAAGTCCCAGGTTTTAAGAAGGAATACCTGGAATACTTTCAACGCACTGCTTCTGGTAAGAAATAAAACATTTACGCATTCTGTGATCTTAATAATGTTTGAATTTAAAAATTTGCTTTCCTTGGTGTGTCAATTAAATGAACTGTGTATGCTTTATTTTGGGGAACTGTTTTTTAGTTTTATTTTCTTATTTTTCAGACTTAGTAACGGGATTGAAGACGCACCCTGAAGAAAAACCATTCTTATGCAATACAGCATTAGCGGGACACTTGCCCACGAATACTGGAAAGAAACCATTCTGGTGTTCCTACTGCAACTATACATGTTCTCTGAAGGGGAGTTTAACTAAACACATGCAGACTCACAGTGGAGGCAAACCTTTCTCGTGTTCCTTTTGCAGCTATTCGTGTTCTCGAAACTCAGACCTTGTTAAACACTTACGCACCCATACTGGAGAAAAACCTTTCTCATGTTCCTACTGCGATTGTTCATTTTCTCGAAAGGAAAGTTTAAAAAATCACATTTCGACTCATAGTGCAATCAAAGCTTTTCCGTGTTCTGTCTGTCAATTTACTTGTTCTCAAATACGATATTTAAAGATACACATGCTGTCTCACAGTGAAGTCAAACCTTTTCCATGTACCCTCTGTAGTTTTTCAAGTGCTACAAAGGCGGGTATGATTAAACACACGCGCACACATAGTGGCAATAAACCGTTTTCGTGTACCGACTGTAACTATACATGTTTACTAAAGGGAAATTTAAAGCGTCACATGTTTACCCATACTGGAGAAAAACCTTATTCGTGTGCTGACTGCAAATTTTCATGTTCACTAAAAGAAAATTTAAAAACTCACGTTCTTAACCATACTGGAGAGAAACCTTTTTCATGTCCCGACTGCAACTATATATGTTCTCGAAAGGGGAGTCTAAAAATTCACTCGTTGACTCACAGTGGAGAAAGAGCTTTTTCCTGTTCCGAGTGTAAGTATTCATGTTCGCTTAAAGGAAACCTAAAGCGACACATGCTGAGTCACATTGAAAACAAACCATTCCCTTGTTCAGAGTGTAACTCTTCGTTTTCACAGAAGAGACAATTAAGCAATCATATTTTAACTCACGGTGGGGAGATACCCTTTGCTTGTACCGACTGAATATTCGACTTTAATGAAAGACAATTTAAAAATCACGTTTCTGCTCTTATTGGAGAAAAAGATTTTTACTTGTTCTAAGTGAAAATACTCGTATACATTGAAAGGGAAACTTATAGTACTCACATAGAGTGGAGACAAACCATTTTCATGTTCGTAGTGCACCTCTTCATTTTACAGAAATTATATTTGAACAATCACATGTTTTCCCTTAGTAAAGAGAAACCTTTCTCATTTACCGACTGAAACTATTCAACATTATAGTCTACCATTTTATGTCCTCCCTAATAACAATATTATCATGTTACTTTGAAATCGCAAATTAATCAAATATCGCTTAGTTAACCGCTTGGGCACAGAAGCGTGTTTTCACGACAATTTAACGTAGGTAGACATAGGAATGACGCATGCCCCGCACCTCAGTTATTCTCCCACAATAATCTTAATATATAAAAATGAACGTTTCTTTGTTTGTCCTTTGATGCGTTCCTAAACCATTCATCCGATGCATGCCCGCCATGGTTTCTATATAATAGTGAGCTCTGGCATTATGAAATTATTTCCAGACTATTGGGATATGATGGAGAGGGGCATGGGAACGTCTGAGGGAGGGGATTCGCGGGATGGAAAAAGCGGGAAGGAAAAGGCGTGGAAGGTGAAGGGGGAACGGGAAGGACTTGCAAGGAGAAATAAAATATTTATGCAAACGGCATTGCAATACATGCCTGGAGATAACTATTCTGAGAGATTTATATATTGAGCAGTATACGAAATTTTTATATACATAAAGATATTAAGTAAGTACGATTAAAAAATAATTATAAAAGTAAGTAGATAATTTTAATAAATTTACTAATGTAATTTATTATTGTGATTTATTTTTAGGTTTTTATGCCGTGTTGCGCTACTTCATTGAGCCACCGTTTCGGATATTATTACAGTTTCCATCATCAGGGCAGATGTGTAATCGCACATCTAATCTGATAATTGCACTTCTGCTCTGATGATGGACACTATAATACTGACCGAAAGGTTGCTAAAGAAGTAGTTAGCGCAAATCAGCATTATAACCCAAAAATAAATCTCAATAATAAATTACAATAGTAAATTTATTAAAATTATGTACTTATTTTTTTATCGTACTTAAGATAATCTTTATGTATATATAAAAATCTCGCGTCACGATGTTTGTTCGAGATAAACTCTGAAATTTACTAACCGATTTTGATGAAATTTTGCTTACTGTGTGTAATTTGGTCCAACTTTAAAGGTAGGATAGTTTTTATCTAGATTATTGACATCAATATTTATTATTGCGAAATAAATGTTTGCCATAGGACAATGATTTGAAATTATTTCTAAGTTCCATAAGTTTTTGACAGATGACGTGTGGGTTAATTTGAATTTTTCTTACCTCGGCAATGGAGTTGTGTTTCGATTTTACGTCAGTCTTTGTGTTTCGTTAGCCACAGCACAACGCGTGGCCGGTTCATCTAGTTTTTTTTTGAATTTTCAATAATGCTTAAACAAAATAGGCGTGTAAAAAATCTGAAACATATTGGTTTGTTAAGTCCGTAAGTAAATAAACAAATAGAAGGATTTTCGTCACAAAACACGTGCTTGGATTTTTTTCAATGATTTTTTACGTATTAAAATGAAAATTCTCAAAACAGATTTCTGTACTTATGAGTTTAGATCAGCAATTACACATCTGCCCTGATGATGGACCCTGTAATGCTGTCCGAAACGTTGTCTAAATAAGGAGAAAGCAACACGACATAATAACTCAAAAATAAATCACAATAATACTTTTGGCCTAAAAAATCTCAAATCTTATCTTACTTTTACAAATTTATGACTTATCGCTCCAACATATTTTTGATTACATTTCTAGAATTATCTGCAGGTGAGTTTATATATCGAGAGACCACAAAATCAATTATAATACACAAAAACTTGTAGTGAATTAATCAATAAATTGATCTTTTCTGGGTCACTAGTGGGACATTTCAAAATGTCTACTAATGTACCGGACCGTTAGGTTTCCCGGTGTTATTTCGTAGCGAATTTAATATATAAAACACAAACACGTGCAAATATTTTTTCATATACGGTGAACAATCGAATATTCCTTTCTCTCATTATCTCGAAACTTAATATTCGGAAATGTCTGACTAGTCAACTAGACGATCGATATTTACTCTCTAGTATAAATAAACTAATTTTGTTAGATTAAAGTTTATTTGCGCTACATGTTTAGTTTTTAGTTATTTTGTGAAGGTAGTTACTTTTATATAATTCAAATAAAATATACTAGCAAGGTGTGATTTTTTTTTCATTATCCCCACAAAGGAGCCTCTGCGGAAGGAAAATCTCTCAGGGCCTATGTTATCTTTGAGTATGTTGTGTCGAGGTTATTTTTAGGGAAAGGAAGGAGAGGGAGTTCTGGGAAGGAAAAGGTATGAGGAATTGGTAGCAAACTGTATGTCAATGTGTCCAAGAGAGAGGGAGAGACGTATGAATCAATTTCTTCCACTGTACAAGGCGATAGGTCGAGAGTGTCCGGCTGGAGAGGTCAAAAAATTTCCCTCAATCAGTCTGCCGATCCGACCAGCCACGCAGTAAGCAGGGCAAACGTATTCGCTGCCAAGACCTAGATAAACCTCACCCCATGAATCCGGGAACTCCTGTTAAGTAACCAAACGTAACAATTCACTTGGAATGATCTATGGGAGGAGTGTTGGTTATTCAATAAATGTTTCCTGGGTGGCGGTACCCTTACCCGCCTGAACGCGGCGGTGAACGAATGTCTTCGCGACGCTCTCACTAGCAACATTTTTTTTGAAGAAAAGAAGTTTCTGACTTTCAAGATATTTTTTCTGCAAAAAAGTTTTTTAGTGCAAAATGATTTTGCAGTTCAGTGATATCCAACTGAATATTGGAAGGATAACTAATTATTCCATTAAAACTGATTTCAAAAGGATGTACAATAATTTGCAAGTTGGCGGAAATTTTTAAACTTGCTCACGTGGGCCATTTATAATTCGTTCGCGGGCCACATTGTGGCCCGCGGTACTGGGGTTGGGCAGCCTTGATGTAGGGTTTTATCGGTCGAATACCCCAATAATAAATCACCATAGTACTTTTGGCTGTGAAAATCTAAAATCATACCTTTAAATGTCTCTTTGTAAACCAATGTGAGGGCTGCATTTAAAAAAAAATTTCTTGTATTTCATGTGTGTGTTTTATCCATCGTAATTTTATTTTTATTATTTCTTTCTCATTTACTTTAAAGTTATAAGTACTTATTTATTTTATTTTATTTTAGGTAAATAAACAGTTTACAATGTGGTTCATTTATACATGGATTGTGTAATGTGCAATTCACTGAGAAACCAATTATTTTAGATTTCCTTGTTGTACTAATATGTATTGTGTCGTGTTTTATTATTATTATTATTGTGTTATAGCCCTCTGGTCGTAAAACAAATAAATGCATTTCAGAGTTATTATTTTTTTCAGTACTACATACTCTGCCTAATAACAAATAAAACTCGATTACGCATGCTGTGAACATTTTTAATTGGAGTGTTGACGTCTGCGCACATTCTAACGGTATTATGAGTATTTTAATATTATTATTAACACTGTAGGTACATAAATGTTTAAAACAATAAATAAATAAATAAAATAAAATGCATTAAACTTAGGTTAGACTAAATGACAAAATTCATGAATTCATGAGACTGAGCTTTGACGAGAGGGAGGGGGGCCTTTTTGACAAAATACATGTTTACGAACTAGGTCCAGAGAGGTATCTAGAGGTTGCTATTTATTCATGCGCGCCGAAAAGAATGAGACTGGCCAAGTTAGGTTTTTCGTAAAGAACTGTAAAAAGGAAAGAAAATCACCTTGGCTAACTGTAGAGGTGGGTTTCATCTATTTTGTGCGTTTTTATTTTGTGCGGAGATTTTAAATTTTTTTGCCAAGAAGAGCATGTTTTCATGAAGGTATGAATTTTATTATTTTATGTGAACTTCATTGAGGAAAATATTTAATGTTTATACTAGTTAGTGAAAATCTACTAAACTAATGATGGAAAACGATCATTGCAAAGAAATATGTTCTAATCTAATCAAATCTAATCCCTACTACGTAGGTACTTTATTGGTGAAACATGACGATATTTCTGAAGTTGTGTTTTGTCTGTGGTTAAATTCACCTGACAGTTGTTGCGCGTAGTGCCGCCAGCTGGACAGTTTTCTGTGAATATCCCATATGTTGCTTTTCATTTGAATGTTTGGATTTAGTGCCGAAATTATCACAATTACGCATTAAACAGATAGATTTAACTTTTTACATGATTTATTTTCGCTTCTCTCGATATAAGGTTATGTTCCTCGCTATTGGAACACGTTGATATTGAAACTGACGCGTTTCGCCAAGAACGTGAGTAGATTCGTTTTCCTTTTATTAACTCGTTTTGTAACTCACAGCAATATCTTTTTAATGTGCTGCTGTTTTTGAAAACATTTAAAATTATGCGAAGGTTTACGTATGAAACCTTCAGTGTTTGCGTTTTTAGGTTATGTTCAGTTTATTCAGGCTAAATTCACAGAGGATGAAAATAAAAAAAATATTGACATATAAGTGAAATGTTTGAAGCGTAGGTGTGTGGTATCAATTTAGGAAGTTAAGGGAAATATTCCATTAGCCGCTACACTTGTAATTTCAGGCACAAATTTTCGAAATTACACTACATTTCAACATAATTACTGCAAAAAACGTGTATTTACGTTTGAATAGATGGTAAATTATGCTATATTAAAATATCATTGTTCAATCAAAGTTTAAAATTCAAACTAAGAACCTAATAACCTATTTTTTATATGGAAATAGTTGTTTAAAGTACTAATTGTTAAAACAAAGGGTAATGTCACAATATGTACCTAAAATAAAACAAAATAACTACTCGTATACGTAGACCAACAAAAGGTAAAAAGCATTTGGTCTTGCAATCTTTTGACTGTGAGATAGTGCACTTTCTTTTTGATAAATGTTTTCATAAACGAATATTTTGAACATTGAAGAAGAATATAACAGTAATAATCTAATTTTTTAAAATATGAAAATGAACAAGACACAGAAAATAGATCGCAGTAGCCCAATAGAGGTGTATGTCCCGGTAAGACTTAAGGTTCTGGGTTCGATTCCCAGTTGCGACCGTTATCTTTTATTATTTTTCTGTGTCTTGTTCATTTTCATATTTAAAAAAATTAGATTCTTATTGTTATCGTCTTCTTTAATGATATATTACATTGATGGGAATAACCTTCAAAAGTTTAAAAAAGAGAGTTTTTCTTATAAAAATATGAATATTTTTAGTTCCGGTGTCATTTTTGCGACCCACACGGCTTGTCTAGATATATTTGACCGAAGCTTGCTACTTATTTTGTTGAAACCGCTTCCAAAAGTAACTGGATAAAAGTAACCAGTTCCATTTTAGTTTCTGGTAACTGGAGCTGCATTGACAGCCCATTTCAAGTTTTAACCTTCTCCATTTTCCACTTTGGTTACTATAAATTCCGAATGCTACCAGCGATCTCTATGCGACTATCTCACTTGCTCTAATGTACCTATGCCAAAGCTAAAACGAGGGAGATAGATACTATTCCTTAGCTAAGGATAAAGAATGTGGGTCGCCTCCTGGGATTTGAACTTAAAGATAATCATATTCAATTTTAAAATAGCTGAATTTGGGATGCAAGTATGGGTACTGCCGCCCCAGGAACCATTTTTTGAATAACCAACATCCCTGCCATAGCTCACCCAAGTGATTCGCAACCTTTGATAACTTAGGAGGGGTGCCCTGGTTCCAGGGGTGAGGTTTGTCTAGGACTTGGTGGCAAATGTGTTTGCCCGCCAACTGCATAGCGGGCCGGATCGGGAGAGACTGGTTGGGAGAGACCCTTCCAGCCGGACTCTCGACCCATCGTCTTTCACCGCAGTGGGAGGAATGGATTCATACGTCGGTCACTTCTGGACACATTGACCCCCAAATTCCTACCTATTCCACACAATTTTTTCCTTCCCGGAACTTCCTCTCATTTCTTTCCATAAAAAGACCCTCCGCACAGAATCCCCAAAGATAGACCGGAGGATTTTTTTTTTGTTTAAGGCCTCCTGTATGGAGCTATCGTACAATTGTCATAGTTTTCATAATTATTTATTCTCCCCTTGAAACTGGATAGAACACCCCTTTCGGATGAAAAGCCACAACACAAATAATAATATTGGCATCACTTTCTATAACGTTATAAACGAGGTTTATTCGAAAAATAAGGTGACTTTATTTTTCTTATTAGTTTTATATCATTAGTCCCCTTCAAAGTTATTCAAAGACTTTATTTCTCTTTTTAGTTTTCACCCCTTTATTATTAGACCCCTTTAAAGTTATCCTCCTTAGATATAATACACTTGTGCCGGCGCTTTTTCAATCCTCCGATAAGCGCTTTTTGGTATGGCCTTATGCGGTCTTTATCTCCTCAATAGTGGCAAAACTCCGTCCTTGAAAAGTCACATTTTTTTAACAGACCTCGTATAATAAAAAAATAAATAAAAAAAAAACAGACGAAAAATAACTGACCTAACCTTTTTATTAAAATTATTAAACTCTAAATTTGATTGCTGTGAACTCTTGCATTTAATAAATCTACATGTACCTACACGAACTACTAGATAAACATTAACATTTTATATACACACATCTCATTCTAACTATAAATTGCATTCCCCAATACAACGATTACATAGTCTTGGTAACCAATATTTAAACAATACTGATGTATTTGACAATAATTTGAATTTGGCAAACTTTAAACGCCGTATGTGCGAACTATTTTTACTTAATTCATCAACTATTGTAAATACCAATTTTATACATTTTTATTTATTCCTATTATTATTGATTTGGAGGATATTGGCAGGCTATCTATTTTTACTTTATTTATATTCTGTATTACCTACAGTTTGTCAACTCATATTTTATCTAACCTATATTATGTGTCTTTATATTTTCTGTTACTTACCTTTATTTTATTCAATTTTAACTCTTCACTGTAATTAATCGAAACATGTATTGCTTTATGTATGTAAAAGCCCTTTGGGCGTTTAAATATAAATAAATAATAATATGTAGACGAGTGGTAGAAATCTCAAATATGGTAAGCCAAAGACAGGGCAATCGTATTTGTTTTCGATTTCGTAGTTTTAGTGCTCAACTAAACTCAACGACACGCGTCGCGTAAGGTCGTGTCCTACCAGTAGATAAATTTCATTAAATAGTGCTAAACATGCCCTCGTGTGTGATAAGAAAATGTTTCCATTACTCCACAAATACTTGTTTAGACTAGGAATAACATTTCGTTCGTAAATGCGCAAAAAATATTTATTATTATTAAAAATACAATTATTTCGATTGTTTTGGGCGAAAGTATTTAGAGAAAGTGGATAGCAAACGTAGCAACAATTAAGTATAAGAAGGACAACCCAAGACAGTAGGCCGTCTCATACAGCATTCCGTGTAAGGGTAATCGATTAAGCGTATCTTGGCATCTCAGTTACACCCATGATTTAGAATGTAGTATTTGGCGCAATATTAAAACGCCGCACGGTACGTTAAAGTAATCGATGAACCCGAGGTAATTATGCCTACTGGTAATAACTAAATAACTAAAAATTCAATCGGCAAAGGCTACATGACAATAAATATGGAAAAATACATATAATTTGAATAAAATCCTTGTATCCAACCACCGGTTAACCCCTCCCCCCTCTCTCCAATACGTTATGTATATAAACCATAGTTTAAGAAACATTTGTACCATTCTTAAGATGGCCTTAACAGGCTGAAACCGGTTACGGTCACAAAAATTACATCGAAATAAAATGTAAGATTATTCTTCGTCGTGTGCCATATCAGGTCCCCGGACTAGCTCCTCCACGCTTCTAATACTGGTCCATCCTCGTACATTTCGCCGCCAAGACATTTGCCTCCTACCAGGCCCTGGGCGACCCTCGTATCTTAAGTTTTAATATTAATTGGAGAAAGTGATAGAAAATTGTTCAATATATTATTACAATAGAATTCCACCATGAATTGTCAGTTTCTAAAATATAAATTTGTTCATGGAATATGAAGTTCTCAACGAATATTAATTACACTAGTCGTGAATTCATGACACTGGTATTAATTTAATATTTGTTAATATATGCGCATTTAAGAAATAACAATTACTTTTTTGAGAGGTACCTACCCTAATAAATTCAAAAATTACTTTCTAGGTTTCGTTTCTGCTTAGGCGGAATCCTTCACAAATAACTCGTATTGCTTGAATACTCACCGCAGAGCCATGGATATACCAAACTCAGAGAGTGTTCCTATCAAGGTGGAACCAGGATCTGAAGACGAAGGCGGAAAAGAAGAGTCCTTTATAGAAATAGAAGTCCCGGGTTTTAAAACGGATTGCCTGGAATACTTTCAAAGCACAGCTGGTGAGAACTAGATTAATCAATTATATTAACTGTGTATAATTTACTTGGGGACACTTATTTAGTTTTATTTTGCTTACTTTTCAGAATTAGTAACGGACTTAAAGACGGATCCTGGAGAAAAACCGTTATTAGGCGAGACAGCGCCAGCACAGCCCTCACTCAACCACGCTGAAGAGAAACCATTCTCGTGTTCTCACTGCAACTATACATGTTCGCTGCAGAAAAGGTTAACTAAACACATGCAGACGCACACCGGAGGCAAATCTTTCTCGTGTTCGTATTGCAGCTACTCGTGTTCCCGCAACTCCGACTTAATTAAACACGTGCGCACCCATACCGGAGAAAAACCATTCCCGTGTCCCTATTGCGAGTGTTCATTTTCTCGAAAAGAAGGTTTAAAAAACCACATTCCGACTCATAGTCGAGATAAACCTTTTTCATGTTCTTTTTGCCAATTTACATGTTCTCAAATGCGATATTTAAAGCTGCACTTGCTGTCTCACAGTGAAGATAAACCTTTTCCTTGTTCCGTCTGCAGTTTTTCAAGTTCTACTAAGTGGGGTCTAACAAAACACTCGCGAAAACATAGTGGAAATAAACCCTTTTCATGTACCGAGTGTAACTATACATGTTTACTGAGTGGAAATTTAAAGCGTCACATGTATACCCACACTGGAGAAAAACCTTTTGCATGTGCTGACTGCTTCTATTCATGTACCTCTAAGGAAAATTTAAAAGGTCACGTTCGTAATCATACTGGGAAAAAAACATTTTCTTGTTCCAATTGCAGCTATTCATGTTCTCGACAGGGAAGTCTAAAATTTCACACTATGACTCACTGTGGAGAAAGAGATTCGTATTGAAGAGAAACCTTATGTCCGTCTGCAAACATTCAACATAATTGAAGCGATATTTATAAACTCTCAGCCTTACAGCAAAAAGCTTTCCAATGTTCCGACTGCAACTTTTCATTTTTCGGTACATGCACATGGTAAATGAGTTTTTGGAAGTTCTTTCGGTGCTATTAAAAATATTTGCTACTTCTGCATATGTATTACCTAAGCTGTGCCCTTGTCATATGAAGGAATTTATAAACGAATTGGTGTTTTCAACATTATTCCGGTGAAAGCTATTTTTAGTTTGTGTGTAACTCTATTAGGAACGCGGAATGAAGTCAATTGCTCTAATGTAAGGCTATTGATAGAGGAATTATGATTTTAAAAAGGAAAAATGTCCTCAGATACCAACGATAATTAAGTCTTGTGTTAAAAATTGTGAAACTTATAATGTGGTAAGATTTATGATAAGCAATAATTATTTGCCTGAAACACTCATCCATATTGAAAAAACCTCCCGAGAAAAGATACATGCCGCCGACGGGACTAGAACCCGCTCCCCTCTGATGCCGGTCAGGAGCTCTATCCACTAAGTTACGTCACTAAGCGAGTTAAAAGTATTTCACCAAATAATGTAGACATCATATGTCTCGACGCCACCTAGTAAAAAATTTTGCACTTCCAATGCCTTTCTCATATAAAAATAAAGTTGGTTGTTTGCAGGTGAAAAATAAAAGTAATGAGCGGTAATTGTTGCATGAAACACTAGTATATATTGAATCATATGGCGGGTAAGAAATAGGCCGTCGTAGCTTAGTGGATAGAGCTCCTGACCGGCAATCAGAGGAGCGCGAGTTCGAGTCCCGTCGGCGGCATGTATCTTTTTTTTTCGGGAGGTTTTTTAAAATATGGATGAGTGTTTCAGGCTAATAATTATTGCTTATAATAATTGTTACCCTTTGTGTTATGTATAAAAAGTGTGGTCTTAAACATTAGTTTATCAATTAAAAAAAATATATATATATATATATTACCTAATTATAATGTGGTGACCAAATAGGTAAGTTATATTCAATTTGGCTCCGGACTAATGCATTATACAAGGGTTTGAGGTTGACATATTGAATTAGAAGCATTCATGATAAAATCTATATATTTTAAAGACAATCTGAGGAAAATACATTTGTTCAATTTATTTATTCTTTAAAAAATGTAGGATATATCATTTATTTTTCATATTTAACAAATTATTCTCTAAATGTGTAGATTATTACATTTATTTTTTTAATAACATTTATTTTTTAAATTACATTTATTTTTTAAATTGTTGATGGTATTATAGACAGCTCTGATTATTAAGCCTATTTACCTTCCATACACAATAAAAACTATTCCATCTTAAATAATTTTTAATTGCAACAACAATATCAGGACTGATTCTTTTAGACACTCGCTTACAGCTAAATTGCATGCAGTTTGCAATACTTTCCTGGAAGCAGTAGATGTATTCAACTTCATGGAATATATTTATAAGAAGGCTATAATAACATACCTCAATAATAATAATAATAAATGTTAGAATAATAATATTCTTCTGAACATATTATATCAGGATGTTCTATATTAGCGCCGTCTGAGTATACATTTAGGCACAATCAGGTTTTAAAAATAATTCACCAAAGTTTGGTAATTAAACATAACTTGATTGACTGTCATAATATAGTACCATATTATGAATACGAACCATATTCATTTTTAGAAAATAATTTCTTTAAAATTTACTATGATAAAATTATACTAACAGACAGATCAATTGGTCATAATAGACCTGATATAGTTTTACATGACAAAATTTAATAAATAACTTATATTATTGATGTAGCTATTCCAAATTCCTGTAATATTAAAAAATCTGTTTCTGAAAAAATAAGAAAGTATACAGATTTAGGAAATGAAATTAAAAGAATTTGGCATTCTCAGATTATAAAAATATTACCTTTTGTTATTTCGGCTACTGGCATTATACTAGCTCTCTTATTAAAAATTTAGGCATATTAGATTTGTCAAAGAATTTGTATATAAAAATGCAAAAATCAGTAATTTTTAATACATTTAGAATTACGAAAGATTTTTGAAATATTTATATTGAGGGATCAGTAGGATTTATCGGTCAAATTAGGAATTCCACAGAGCCGAACCCTCTGATATGAAAATATCTGGAGACGGTGAATTATATTCCCATTTAATAGTTTGGTAGATTAACGTGTTGTTCTTGTATTGTTTTGTATTAATTATACTTATATAATACACTTGCATAACGTGGATTTACTAGATGATCATTTATATGGAAAAGTGTATGAAAGGGTTTTGTTTTTCCTATGGGAAAAACTAAACCCGGACCTGAAAATCTGGTGCGTAAAATATAAAATATTGGATGTGCAAGGTGCTTTTATGAGTGGACGGAGGTGCATGGACCAGATTTTCTCATTGCGTATGCTCACTGAGAAGTTTCTGGCAAGAAACCAGAAAATCTTCTGTGCTTTTGTAGATCTACAAAAAGCATACGACCGCGTCGACAGGAAAAAGCTATGGAAGGTGTTGTCCAAGTATGGAGTGAATACAAATCTCATACAGGCAATCGAGTCTCTGTACGAGGGAAGCGTTGCATGCATTAGGGTAAACGGTGGTTGAAGAGAAAAGGTTGTGGGGAAAGAGGCGGGATTGTGCGCGAAATTGAATGATCTGAAAGTATGTTGTCTGCTGTATGCTGATGATGCGGTGCTTATTTCTCAGCATAGAAGATCTGCAGTCACTCGTATCTAGGATGAACGAAGTATGTATGAAGAATGAGTTTTTTATTTATTTTATATATTAACTCCATACAGGAGGCCCTGAGGAAAATAATTCCCCTCGGGGCCTGTGTCATCTTTGAAGATGCTGCGTGGAGGGTCTTTTTGAGGAGAGGAAGGAGTGAACATGGGTCTTGAAGAGACCCATGTTGTAGGAAGGAGGAAACACAGAGGCCGGCCAATCGTTCCACAGCCGAGCTGTTGAACTCAAGAACGAGTCGTAAAAACGACCAGTTCTCATGTGACAAATGTCAATTGTGTACATATGTAGGGCGAGCGTTTGACGTGTTTCCCGCCTATGCACCGGTGCCGAGGGGATCAATGACGCTAGTTCCTCGGAGCATCTTCCATTGAAATACCGTTAGTTGATGATGAATGTAAGTAAGTCTAAAGTAATGGTGTTTGAAAGAGAGAGTACGAAATACGATAGTGCGATATAGTTGTGAATAAAGAATACTTGCAGCAAGTCGATGAGTTTGTGTATTTAGGAACAGAGATGGGAAGGCTGATAGGGATATTGAAAAAAGGGTAAATGCAGGTAACTCTATTAATGGTGGACTGAATGCCGTTGGCGCCAACAAAAAGCTGTCCAAAGAAGCGAAGCTAGCAGTCCACAATGTAGTTCTGGTACTTACCCTGATGTATGGCAGTAAAGCATAAAACTGGCATATAAAGGATGAAAGTAGACTGAATGCTGTAGAAATGAGAAATCTCTGGGGCGCTTGTGTAGTAAAACCATGTATGATCGTGTGAGGAATGTGGAGATCCAAAAAGAATGCAAGGCCGATGTGAGCCTAATAAGTAAGATTAAGAAAGAGATGCTTAGATGGTTTGGACATGTAAAGCGAATGAATGAAGAAAGGAGTGTCAAGAGAATATATGACGCAAATGTGAAAGGTAAAAGAAGCCGAGGACGCCCGAGAAAGACATGAATCGATCAAGTGAATCAGATACTTGAGTTGGGCCATGTCAAGAGTCCGAATAATAGAAGAGCATGTATGATAAGATGTATGCATGTGAATGAGGCGAGGAGTGTATGCCAAGACCGTGTTGTTTGGCGGTCCGTCCTCTCTGCCTACCCCCGCGGAGAAGCGGCGTGATGGTTAGTTAGTTAATTTAAATAATGTATAGGTTTTTCTTTATATATAAAAATCAAGAACGACTGTACCGATTTTATGACCTTTGATTTGTTGGATTTATTCCGTCCTGAATAGCAGAAAAACGAACTCTTGGGTTATGAAATTTGCATACGAAATTTGAAATTGGTCAAACGCGAGTTGTTTGAAAAATGGGTGTATTTTATGGAGTTTAGGGGCAGGGAAAAAGACTGAAAGGAAAGGGGAATCTGGGAGGAGTGGAGGGGAGTTAAGGAGGGGGGTTCGCGGGAGGATGAACGAGGGATGAACGAGGATGAACGAGGAGAAAGGCGTAAATTGTGGAAGGGATTTGCGTGAGGGGGGGACCGCGAGAATGGGCACAGCGGGAGAAGGCAGGTGAAAGTTAAAGTGGATCGCGGGAGGTGCAAAGGAGGCGGTAGGAGAACGGGGACAGCAACAGCAACGCGTGGCTGGTTTATCTAGTAATAATATAAATAAATAATTCCATTATTTTAAGCACCTTACACTTACGAGTATCTCATTTAACATTCATACATAATATTTTTACTATGTTACTGAAATGTGCTTACTGCAACACATAATAAATGTGCTTAATGCAACACATAATAACACAAAAATGGCAACACATAGGCAGTGCCTTAGCGGGTCACCATTCACCATCACTTACTTGTTATAAATTTGATATATTATTATATTTTATACATATGTAAAACTTTAAAAAAATGTATGTTCTTATTTTATGTCAACATAATGCAAAAATAAAGGATAAAAAAACTTGACCGTTTTGAATTTCGTCTTAATTTGTTGTAAATGTTCCGTTTCAAGATGGCTGCATTTTTATACTAATAATGTTTTTTTTTAGGACGTGGGGAGGATATTGCAGTCCCACACGTTCCATATAGTTATACATTTACATATTTTTCTTAAAGAAAGACAGCAAAGTTAGCAGTCCGCAATGGAGTGCTTGTACCTACCCTGATGTATGGCAGTGAGGCATGGAACTGGCAGAGGAAGGATGAAAGTAGACTGAATGCTGTTGAAATGAGATCCCCGAGGCGTATGTGTGGTAATACCATGTATGATCGTGTGAGAAATGTGGAGATTCGAAAAGAATGCAAGGCTGATGTAAGCGTAATGAGTAAAATTAAGAAAGGAACCCTCAGATGGTTTGGGCATGTAGAGCAAATGAACAAAGAAAGGAGCGTAAGGAGAATATATAATGCAAGTGTGAATGGTATAAGAAGTAGGGGACGTCCGAGAAAGACATGGCACGATCAAGAGAATCAGATACTTGAGTCGGGCCATGTCAAGAGTCAGAAAAATAGAAGAGTATGTATGAGATGATGTATGAATGTGAATGAGGCAAAGAGTGTGTGCCAAGACCGAGGTGTTTGGTGGTCCGTCCTCTCTGCCTACCCCTGCGGGGAAACGGCGTGATGGTTAGTTAGTTAAGACAATCATTCCCGGGTTACGAATAACCTGACGTTTGAAAACCTTCTTCTATATCCATAGTTAACGAAAAATGTTGCTGGTGTCGTGATGGAGGACTTATCCAGCCGAGGAATTGAACACGCGATGCTTGGGTGGGACCCAAACGCGATGTTAACTAAGCCACCGATCGGTACATATTTGAACTGTAGATTTTGAGTAAAGAATCAAGTACATAGATTAGAAAAGATAGTAATAAAATAAATAAATAAAGTATCTGGAATGAGCTCGGGCCCAGCGCTCACTCAGGAGTGGTTCTTGATGCTGGAAGGCTGCGGTCACCACCGTGTTGGCGAAGGCCATTAGCGGCATCCTGGCTCCAGCGACCCGGTGTCTCATCAGGCCGGCGAAACCATTCAATCCTAGTTCCGTAAACATTGTCGATGCGCTGTTCTACCTTCTGTATCCAAATGTATATCATGGTTAAGTAATGATTTTTTTAAATGCCAAATCGACGTGTTTATTTGGACTTTCTTATTAATATTTTTGTCCATATTTGATCGAAGAAATACTGTTAAAAATAATTATCATCACTGAGATAGTAACGTTTATTTATACTTATTAAATAATACAGCTTAAGGTTTTCGTACAGCCCATAATTACAATAAAAAGAATAATTGTTTCGATAGCTGTTGAAAAATAGCTTTTTTTGGTCGCGTGAAAAACTTGAATTGTGAATAACGAATGGAAAAGAAGCAGGAATATAGAGAATAGAGGATGCCACCAGAATATTGAAAGTCCTACCTTTTGAAATGTATCCTCTGGACTCTGGATGCACGAACACTCACGTATTTATTCGTTATTGTACGGCACTCTGTATCGACCTTGAAAGCGTTCTCGAAAAACATAATATGACGCAACGTGCGTGCAAGGCGGTAGAAATGGTACTGATCAGGACTTAATTATCTCCTGGTGACAAAGGTAAGGACACATAGGTTCGGAAGGGTATAGGTACAAAAAATTATTGTAAGTTATGCCCGAACAATAATTATTAAAATAATTCATATGATACTAGACGATTTTCAAGTAAGAAGTACCTGGCTATTCATGTCTTGTCACCAAACACGGTTAGAGCCATTACAAGCAACGTTTCAATTTTGATTGGTGGTCTTGACCCACGACCGTATTTATATGAATATTGTAATATACGCTTAAAATGTGCGAATTGATTACATTTAATAATAACGAGTATTAGCCGGGCAAATAAGAAAATGCGGGTCTGTCTGATTTTGTTATATGTGAAACTAGTTATTTCGAAAATCAAAATGTTTCGATAATGCACATCACTAACTATTCGGTGCTTACTATGTGATTATTTTCTTTAATTGTCCTTTGTCTATGGATATGTCATTATTTGATATCTCCTTTTCTGCCTTCAGTAGTAATTCGATAATATCATTTAAACTGCACAATAATTGTGTTAAATTATACTAATTGAGATCATTACAATAACAATTACATTTTTACGTATAGTTCAAGCTTTTCTATTTTAGTGACGTTTCATTATCACTTTGGAATTGACCGCTCCGCTTCGCCTTATACGTAAGTTGGTTCTTGGTAAATTGATTAAGAAACGCTTTAACTCTTTCATTGGTGCTTGTTTATTGAAATAATATATTTCGCTTAACATTTGGTTTGTCAGTTTTTATGGCATTCACGATATTTATTGTTTTAAACATTCACACAGTGTTAAAATTAATACATTAATGATACTGCCGTTGGAATGTGCACATATATTAACACTCCAATTAAAAATGTTTACAGCATATGTAATCAAGTTTTAGATGTTACTAGGCGGAGATTCTAGTAGTGAAAGGACAGAAATAATAATACAGAGAAATATAAGATGGAAAAAACATAGAGCAATTACATTACAGTTCTCCATGACATCATGGTAGAAGATTATTAATTTGGTTTTTAAAGTAAGTATGTGATATGGTTTGCGAATATATCTAAACGGTCACATTCAATGTGTTATTATTGTACAGACTATAATAACACATTGAGCTACCCAAAAACCAGCAGGTTAACACGTGACAGACGAGAGTACATGAGTTTGTTTATTGTTGATTAACGGCCGCTGTCACACATCAAAACCATGCGATTAGTAAGACTCTAATTCTGAAACTGCACAAGAGAGTTTACCCGAATCCATTGAGTAAATTTCATTATTACAACCAGTGAAGTTATATGTATAAATATAATGTCACGTCCTACCAGTAAGTCAATTGTCCTACCAGTAAATACACGCAAATTATCTATAATATAAATATTTATGTTTGTTTGTTTGTGTGTTCGTACCTTATGTGCGGCCATACCGTTTATCCGATTTTTTTTTTTTACATTAGGTCCACACAGGAGGCTCTGAGGAAAATAATTTCCCTCAGGGACTATGTCATCTTTGGGGATGCTGTGTGGAGGGTATTTTTAAGGAAAGGAAGGAGAGGAAGTTCTGGGAAGGAAAAAGGTATGAAGGTTGGGTAGTATTCTGGGGTTCAGTGTGTCTAGATCATCCGCCGCCAAGACCTACATAAACCTTACCCCATGTAACCGGGCACCCCTGCTAAGTTACTAAACGTAGCGAACGACTTGCTATTGCGATGAAATGTCGAGAATATGATGTGCGCATACCCGGGACGGTTATAGGAGCTCTGGCGTTACGAAATTATTTCCTATACTATTCAGACGATTGCGATTAAAATTTCATCCGATTGCTATTAATTTTTTTTTAATTGTTGTGAACATGCCCGTTAATACTTCTATATATATACTGTGAAGCTCTGGAATTATGAAATAAATTAAAAAGGTCACGCGAGTTGTTGGAAAAATGGGTGTATTTTATGGAATTAGGTGGCAGGGAAAAAGGTCTGGGGGAGGGGTATGTGGGAGGGTCGGTTGGAGAATTAAAGAAGAGGGACGAGGTAGAGGGGAAAGCGAAGAAGGTGGAAGCGGAATGCGTGAGGGTCAGGAAGGGAGGGGGGGTGGTTTGCGAGAAAGGGGAGAGCGGGAGTGGGGAGGGGGAACGCGGGAAGGTGAAAAGGGAACGCGGGAGGGGAAGAGGTAGAGGAGTCGGGGAGAAGGGGAACGGGGAAGAATGAGAAATGACACGAAGGGAGAAACAATTTATTTATTTAATTGGCATTCCAACACGTGCCGGGTATCAGCTAGCTTATTATAAAAAAATACAATTATTTCGATGGTTTCCCAAGGATTTTTAGCGCCATTAGAGAAAGTGAGATAGCAAACTTAGACGACAACCTAGGACAGTAGGTCGTCTCAAACAGCATCCGTATTCGTGTTAATATAAGCCTGTAAACGTATCTTCTCAACTCTGTCACACCTGTGATATGCCACCTTCTTCTTTACGCTACCTTTTGGACAGCGTTACAGTGTCCATCATCGGGGCAGATATGTAACTGATTACGCATCTCCCCTGATTACGAAAACAGCAATGCTGTCCAAAATATTGGCTACAGAAGGAGGTGGCACAATAATTCAAAAACAAATCATGCTAATGAATAATGTACTTCATATAAGAGTAAACTGGTTCCACCCACGCAAAACTACATCAACGTAAAATTGACAATTGTGCGATAACTGTTGTTTAATACCCCAGAATGTAACACTTTTACTGAAATTTTATCCTTTCTACGATGATTTTTGTAGGTCACATTATTGAAGCGAACATTTCGATTATTTCCATCAAGCCCTTTACTGAGTGGTCGCTCATAAAAACTGCATTGCAGAGTGAATAATTCCTATACGGCCCTTTTTCATGAATAAATCCTGTCAAGGGTTGTTCAACCGCCAAGGATTTATGTTTGTTTTCCATTTGTGATCTAACTGAAGGTCCTCACAACAACACAATTTGAACTAATCAATAATTGATGTTTCGTTACAGATCTTCTCTTATTTTAAACAAAGACCAATTACCACTACATAACAAGACGCTATCGCAGCAGTGCCATGGATCTTTCCAACCCAGAGAGTGTTTCCATCAAGACGGAATCAGGGTCCCAGCAAGAAGGCGCAGGTGAAATCCCGTACACCGACGTAAAAATTGAACTCCCGGTGGTAAACAAGGAATGTTTGCAGTTTGTTGAGAGTGTTCAACCAACTAGTAAGTTGCATTGTGTATATCACAGAGGTGTTTCAGATGGACGCAGTCAGAACAGTTGCTTGTTTTATACTTTCCCTCTTGTCGTCAGTTGGTACTTTTAATTTTACATTTGAAATATTGCTTCACAGGAAACTGTCGACCTAAAAGAAAAAAAACCTTAAAATTAATATTCCCGCAAATCGTATCTATATAGTGATTGTTTCTCAGACAACAGTCTATAAAATAAATTATATTACGTTCCCTATTCTTCAAAACTCTTTTGGACTATGAGATAATGTGGATCAACAAATACAAACGGATCAACGAAAACCTGGCGTACCGCACGGGAAGAGATATTTACATATGTTTGCTATTTCAGGTAGCATTAAAGTAGAGACAGTTTCCATCAAGGCAGAACCAGGACCCCGAGAAGAAGATGGATTTCCTTGTACAGAATTTGACGTAGACCTGGTGGAATTTAAAAAGGAAACCGCAAAACACTCTGCAAGTACTACCCAGTGTGCCCAGACTGCAGGTAAAATCGATTTTTTTTTTAGTGAATTTGTTTTAATAAGTTTTCCTTATATTTACCTAATTATTGTGCTTTAACAGTCATTTTTTCAGACTTAATACCGGACCTGAAGATGCACCCAAGAGAAAAACCTCACTCCCCTTCCGACAGCAGCTTTTCATGTTTTCAAAACCGTACTTTAAAATTTCATATTCTTACGCATAATGGAGAAAAGCCTTATTCATGTTCCTATTGTAACTACTCTTGTTCTGAAAAATTAGCTTTAAAGCGTCATACGCTTACCCATACTGGAGAAAAGCCTTTTTCATGTTCGAACTGTAATTATTCATGTTCCCAAAAGGGATCTTTAAATCGGCACATGCTTACCCATACTGGTGAAAAACCTTATTCATGTGTCGACTGCAACTATTCGTGTTCTCGAAAGGGAACTTTAAATCGTCACAAGCTTATACATACTGGAGTAAAACCTTATTCATGTTCCGCTTGCAACTATACATGTTCTCAAAAGGGAACTTTTAAAAGTCATATGCTTACCCATACTGGAGAAAAGCCATTTTCATGTTATGAGTGCAACTATTCATTTTCTCACAAGAAAGCTTTAAAAGTTCACATGCTTATCCATACTGGAGAAATACCTTATTCATGTTCTGACTGCAACTATTCATGTACTGAAAAGAGAAATTTAAAGAGCCACATGATTACCCATTCTGGGGAGAAACCATATTCATGTTCCGAGTGCAACTATGCATGTTCTCGAAAGGGAACTTTAAAACGTCACTTTCTTACCCATACTGGAGAAAAACCTTATTCATGTTCCAAATGCAGCTATTTATGTTCTCAAAAGAGAACTTTAGAACTTCACATGTTTACCCATACTGGAGAAAAAGCATTTTCATGTCCCTTCTGCAACTACTTAAGTTCTCAAAGGGGATCTTTAAAACTTCACATGCTAACGCATACTGGAGAAAAACCTTTATCCTGTACCCATTGCAACTACTCATGTTCTCGAACGGGAAATTTAAAACGCCACATGCTTATCCACACTGGAGAAAAGCCTTATGTATGTCCTGATTGTGAGTATTCATGTTCTCAAAAGATAACTTTAAAACATCACATGCTTACCCATACTGGAGAAAAATCTCATTCATGTTCTTACTGTAACTACTCATGTTCTCGAAAAGAAACTTTAAAACGTCACATGTTGATTCACAGTAAAAAACAATCATTCATTTGATATGACTTACCAAATCAAATCTTTTAAAGTATCAACTTGTATTGAATCGCACATCGTCCTCCTCCTCTACTCTCGTTTGTTGCCACCCGCGTTCCTCCCAATGAGAGTTTGTTACTTGTTAGAAATTGGTTTTCATTCGTCCATTGAATTGCAAATGAACGAAGTTATACGACATTATGACTTATATGCATATATTTCGTAGGCATTCACAAATGTTTTTTTATGTGGTCTCAGTACTTTTCAACATTCCGAACTAGACACGCAGTGTAGACAGCTTACTCACACAAGAGCAATTTTATGAGAGTCATTTCAGTCCTCGAACTAGCGACATTATTTTATTTTTTGGATTTCTTTGGTGTTTTAATTTTACTGTCAAAATGGCGAATCACAATATTATATTTGGTTTAGTAAGTAAACCTGAACAAGCTAGAAGACATTTAAAATGGAATTATGAGATGCATTCTTAGAAACGGCAAATAAACAAGTTAAATGAAATCTTTTTCTGCCGCATCTGCCCTGATGATGGACACTGGAACGCTGTCCGAAACGTCGGCTAAAGAAGGAGGTAGCGCAACACGGCATAACACTCCGAAAACAAACAACGAAAATCGAATCTTTGAAGCGAGACGCAGGACAGTGGAGTTTTTCGGATTCACTATTTGGTGAGCGTATTCGTTCCTCTTTAAGTGGATCTCAATGAAAAAATTTCATCTTTTGATGAAACGGATCGCAAAATCATGTGCAATTTTTTATTATTTTTAAATGAGCCCTTGTCCGGAATAATGTTGTATCCAACAATATTCTTGTTCCGAAAAAAAATGGAAAAAACGAAACCGGTTATGTTTTATAACATTTTATATTTAAAATACAATAAACATACAATTCATAAGGGTTTTAAAGTAAAAATCGTGGAAAAAGGCTATTAATTTAGAATTTATTACAAGAATTTGTGCTGATTTTGTGGAAAATTGTTTTTCACAGACAACATTATTCCACAAAATGGATTTGTTTTACTTTTCGTATCTTGAAGAAAGCACCACGCTCTTCTAACATCAATTTACATACGTCATTGATGCATTTGAGCTTAAAAAGCAAAAAAACGATTTGAATAAATAAAACCATTTACATTCGAGATATTGTCTTCAGATCAACATACAATATTATTCGACAAAACTGTTTCAACGGCTAAAAAGCAGCCTTAACAATATTTTTTCTGGAAAAATTCTACTTTCCTGCATTCTTCAGCTTCTTGGCTTTAAAAGTCTTTCTAGATGAAGTCATAAAACCATCGTTTTCTCCATTTATTCCCATGACTTAAATCGCGCTACGTGATTTTGATAAACGGTCCTATACAACATTCTTCCACAAACCAATATTTAAAATGCTGCCACAGGCCTAAAAATAATTTCACTACCATAATCCCTATCTTAAAAGATGCGTAATAATATGCCCAACATTCATCATTAACTCAATATTAATAGTTTTGTTGGATACAACATTATTTCATCATTAACTCAATATTAATAGTTTTGTTGGATACAACATTATTTCGGGCAAGGGCACAATAAAAACATTTAAAATTAAATTGCGTAAATATGTGATTGATATTTTGTAAATGTATTACTTTAATTATGTATATATACAAGGATTGTATTAGGACATAGATAACTATGTACCTACTTAAAATATACAATAAACAATTAATATTCTTTAACTGAATGCCATAAATAAATACCATTTTTTTATAATGATATTTTGAAGTAAGACTTCTTTAGGGGCATTTTTGAGTAACCCAGATCTTTTTTGGACGAAAATAACGTTACCGGAAATGACGTTTGATTTATATTTCATCATATTAACGTCTTAGATATGGCAACAGTGAGTGTGAAACCCAGCAACGAATAACAAAACGTCAAATCAAACTCAAACGTCAGAAGTCATCTGTTTATCTCGTTTAAACAGGTTTTGTTATGCTTTGTTGATTATTATATGATTTAACTAAAGATTTTAGATAAACACATTGGTTTTGAACAAAAATAACGTTATCGGAAATGATTTTGAACGAAAATAACGTTGCCGGAAATGACGTTTGATTTATATTTCATCATATTAACGTCTTAGATATGGCAACAGCGAGTGTGAAACCTAGCAACGAATAACAAAACGTCAAATCAAACTCAAACGTCAGAAGTCATCTGTTTATCTCGTTTAAACAGGTTTTGTTATGCTTTGTTGATTATTATATGATTTAACTAAAGATTTTAGATAAACACATTAGATTTTCTTATTTATCTCTCTGATTCTTGTGAATTCTAGCTATTGAAGTAAAAAGTGGCTGAAGTGTGACAATAAAAATAGTGTTGTTCATAATTTAAATGGCTGAATCGTAGGAAAAGTTTACAAATTCGTCTATAAGTAATTATATTAAAGTTTTTCATATAATTTTTAATCAAATAAGTTTTATTTCAACTGCGCGTGAAGGTTAGACGCACTCAATTTTTTTTTATTTATGTCGTGCTATTTTGTGGAAAATCACTACACGGGCGCTGTAACGATAAGACTTCCTAGGCTCTATCTAATTACGTATAAACAGATACATAAATATATACATAAAACATGCTTACCTCAGAGGTCGTAAGGGAAGGGGGTAGGGTCGAATTAGCTCAGTGGTCAGAGCCGAGTCCTGGCAAGGCGAAGGTCCCGGATTCAATGTCTTATGTATAACCAGAGAGTACCGGAAATTAGTCATTTTTAAATCAAATTCTAGACTTGTTGACTCTTTTTTACAAAAAAACATAAATTGATTTTGAAAGATTGTTATCTTATCTGGTAAACGCAATTTTTAAATTTTGAAGAACTAAGTTTATTTTTAATATACTAAGGTTATACCGTTGGTCGTTGGCCGACTTGTTCAATTTTCAAACGAAATATTGTATTATACAACACAAATTTCAAAAATATAATCATACAACCAAATAAATCAATACATAATCTAGTAAACACATTATTCAGAATTTAAATTTTAGTTAAATTAAAATCATTAAAAAATAAATTCGAGGACGTGTTTTGTGACAAAAATACCTCAGTTTTTCTATTTATTTAAGGTCTTAAAAATAAAATATTTTAGATATTTTTTACACACTTATTTTGTTTAGACATTATTGAACAATCATAAATATCTACTTATGATCAAACATATTTACAAAGAAGTACGCTATATTTAATAATCTATCATCGTGCGTTTTTAGCATTTTTATTGCTTACTTGAATGTAGGTATATATTAAAGCATGTTTTGAATGAAATAAATCGATATTGAATTTTTAATTTAAAATATTTGATTCGGGGAATAATCGATCTTTCTCATTGGAACCTCACTGTACAGTTGCAAGCATTTTTAATCTTTTATTCTCAGCCGCTGGTCAATCGCTCTTAAATAATGTTAAACTAATGTTAAATATATGGATATTTGAGGTGAATTTGTTTCCAAGTGTGCGAAAGCGATGAATAGGTGGGTGTGTTCGGTAAATATATACCAAAACTAACATAAAGCTATGTTCTATAGTTTTTTTTTTACAATAGCTCCACATAGGAGATAGGAGGTTCCGAGGAAAATAATTTCCCTCATGGCCTAAACCATTATACCTCATAACACTACCGGTATACTAAACACTTACTTTTATATTTTATTTTATGTGAATACCGAATAATGGCCGTCCGTGGTCGAGTGGTAAGACACTTAACTCCAAATGGAAGGTCGCGGGTTCGAATCCGGCGTGCGCAAATAAATTTTATTTGATTAATTTGTGTTATTTCACAATTAATTAATAAATATAATATATATAGTATATTTGCGGCACGTTCCAGAGTGGCAGATACTCTAAGTATCGCCCTAGTGTAAGACCACCTTTCAGAATTGAAACGTTGCGTAATAATGGCTTTAGCCGTGTTTAGTGACTAGATCTGAATAGCCAGGTACTTCCCACCTTCCTATCCCCCATCTCCTTCCCTTCCCAACTTACCTTCAGCCTCATAACATACCCCAATTGGGGATTCCATAGTCTCACTGGCTCCAGACGGGAGCAGTTAAGACACTTGTGAGGTATTCTCTGTAAAAAAAAAACCTCACAAGAATCCCAACTGTTCCCGTCTGGAGCCAGTGAGATTATGGCATCCCCAATTGGGATATGTTATGAGGCTGAAGGTAAGTGGGAAAGGGAAGGAGACGAGGCAGAGGAAGGTGGAGAAGTACCTGGCAATTCAGATTAGTCACTAAACATGGCTAAAGTCATTTCAAGCAACGTTTCAATTCTGAATGGTGGTCTTACACCAGAGCGATACTAATCGTATCTTCCATTCTGGAACGTGCCGCAAATATACTATATATTATTTTAAATAATTAATTGTGAAATAACACAAATCAATAAAATAAAATTTATTTGCTCACGCCGGGTTCGAACCCGCGACCTTCGGAATGGCAGTCCAACGCCCTACCGCTGGACTACACCGGCCTGGTAATAATACTGCATTCTGCGTCCGAAGTGGCAAATGATGTTTATGAGCCTGTCTCATATATTTACATAATAACTTGTTACATAGTTGACATAGGCCCGCGAGTGTTAACAGGAAACCGGGCGGCGCGCCGTCCATCTCCTCTTCTGGATTTTGACAATAATTCATCTCTTCTGGATTTTGACAATAACGCAAATATATTTTTACCATTACATATATAAATATTTTTTTAATATTACCTCCACACAGGAGGCCCCGAGGAAAGTAATTTCCCTCGGGCCTATGTCATCTTTGAAGATGCTGCTTGGAGGGTCTTTTTGAGGAGAGGAAGGAGTGAACATGGGTCTTGAAGAGACGGAGGAAACACAAAGGCCGGCAAATCGTTCCACAGCCGAGCTGTTGAACTGTTCGGTACGAGGTATGTTAAAAAAATAAGGTGACTTGATTTTTCTCCAAAAATATTTATTTATTCATCAATATCTATTTGGTCCCCTTCAAAGTAATCCTCCTCAGATCTAATACATTTGTACTGGCGCCTTTTCCATTCCTCGAAGCACTTCTGATACGCGCCTTTTGGTATGGCTTTGAGTTCTTCCGGCGATGCAGGCTTTATCTCCTCAATCGTGGCAAAACTTCGTCATTTGATGTCTCTCTTCAGTTTTAAGTATAGGAAAAAGTCGCAGAATACGGTGACTGAAGCATGATTACGATGCTGTTTTTGGCCAAAAAATCACGAACAAGCTATGTGAGCGGCCGTTAAGAGGTAATATCCAGCAATCCATTATTCCGTTTTTGTTAACAGCGCTGCGCGCGGATGTTTTTGCAACCATGAAGCTAAACGGTATTAGTTTTAAATTTAATGCAAAATTTTGTTTTTAAGATCGACGCGAACACAGGAGCTCTCACGGCCGCATCTCAGCGGCTAATGTGGGCTAATGAGTTGCGAGAATTTATGTCTCGAACTGTCATAAAAATGATCAAACGGGAGATGTTCTATGAATGAAAATTATTTACTTCTTAAAATTAATTTTTGATCAAAATTATTTATAATTTTTCAATAATGTCTAAACAAAATAAGTGTTTAAAACAAATCTGAAATATTTTAGTTTGAAAGACCTTAAATAAATAGAAAAACTGAGGTATTTTTGTCACAAAACACGTTCTAGGATTTATTTTTTAATGATTTTAATTTGTCATAAATTTAAATCTTGTAAAGTGTGTTGACTAGATTATTATAATGATTTATTTTGTTGTAAGATTATATGATTGGAAATTTGTGTTGTTTAATAGAATCTATCGTTTGAAAATTGAACAAATCTGCCAACGACCAACGTTATAACTTTAGTATATTATAAATACTCGTTTTTCAAAATTTTAAAACTGCATGTACCAGACAAAATAACAATCTTTCAAAATCAATTTATTTTTTTTTTGTAAAAAGGAGTCAATACGTCTAGAATTTGATTTAAAAATGACTAATTTCCGGTATTCTCTGGTAAAGCACTCTTAAGCAAAAGCCATTAATTGTTTAAAAATTTAAAAAATTGCTAACCGATAAGCCGACATCCTCAACAACATCCCTATTAATGATTTCTTCACTGCTTCAACGATTTCATCGGCTGTTGAAGTGCCGGGGCTTCCAGGGCGGGCATCGTCATTAACATCTTCTCGGTAAAGAGCTTCTACAACTTATAAACTTTTTTGTTTTGGTCAAAGTGGACTTGTCAAATTAAAGTAAAGGTAAACATGGAAATTATTTTCCTCAGGGCCACCCGTGTGGAGGTAATGTAAAAAATGCATTTCCTTCCAAAACCCACTTATGACTGTTTTTGGTTATCTGCCGTTTTTGAGTGAACCGCTGGGCCTACAGGTGCCACTCTGGTTTCAAATGAAAGTTAAATAAATTTACTACAAATTTATTTCAAATAATATTTGACGTGGGATACGTAGTTTAGAAGATATTTCACCAAATAAACGACGATTTTAAAAGCAATACTTTGTGGAAATAATGGTTGATTATAGAAGAACTGTATCTTGGAAACTAACTGTTGTATAGAGCTCGCTTTATTCTCAAATTGTATAAAATTTAGTTTACTTTAAAATAGTGTAGAATGACTACACCGGTCCGACCCTTCATTCATTGAGATATTCAGTAAAAACTGAAAAAAATCCGAAAATTTCGTGGTTTTTTGGGTATACCGCCGCTCGCACAGCATTTTGGAAAATGCAAATCTATTTTTTTAATATTGGTTGAGGTCCTAACAACATATAACAAATTCAGAAATGTCGGACCTTTTGTAAGCACGGATGTTCATCTTGACTGGACTAAATGCCACAATCAACATTTTAAAGTCGTTGGAGCATTTCATTATATTTTTCAGACAAAATTTAATTTTGAGCTATTTTTTTCGATAGAAAAAATCGCCTAGTACACCAAAATACGTCTAACCTTTATACTTTTCAAAGACAAACTATAAATGCAAAATGGCTGATAATTTCAACATATTGTGTTGGGGAAATGTGAACAAACATAATTTTTTTTTCGAAAATCGGATTCACGTATACCGAGAAATTTGTAAAGTCATCTTTCTTTTTGAACATACCTCGTAGATATCTTCGTTGTTTGTGTTTGGGGTGTTATGCCGTGTTGCGCTTCCTCCTTCTTTAGCCGACGTTTCGGACATGACACATCGTCAGACCTGCCGGATCTGCCCTGATGATGGACACTGCAACGCTGTCCGAAACGTCGGCTAAAGAAGGAGGTAGCGCAACACGGCATAACACCCCAAAAACAAACAACGAAAACACTCTGTAAGTTTTGTTTTTTTAACCACTCGAGCGCTTTTTGCCACATTATGTGACGATGTGTCATCACATCGAATCGCATCTGCCGGATCTGCCCTGATGATGGACACTGCAACGCTGTCCGAAACGTCGGCTAAAGAAGGAGGTAGCGCAACACGGCATAACACCCCAAAAACAAATAACGAAAATGCTTTTAGTCGTGAAAATCTAAAAACGTATCTTACTGAGCGTTTTATTTAAATACATAAAATTTTAAAAAGTAAAGAAAAATAGGGAATACAAAAGCTAGATTTCGTTGATATTATTTAGGTATTATTGCAATTGTCCCTTTCTGTATTGGAAGGAGTAAGAGCAACAGTTTGGTAAAATAGCTATTGTTAGAATTTCTCGGCGACCGGGTTTCCTCTTAACACCTACTTGGTATAAATATTTAAATTTGAAATCTAATCGGCGCATCCGAAAGTACTGACCTCTATAAATTAACCTTTACATCCTTAACAGCCTGACACAACAAGGCAACGGAAAAACCAATTTTTATCACAATCCGCATCATACGAGAATATACACACCCAAATATTTTTCCTCTTAAATTATTATTCGAACGTCTTCGATATATTATGTCAGTGATACACAACCGGCGGCCCGCGAGCAAAATTCGCGCGGCCCGCTTTGCTAAATATCACTAGTTCTGTAAACAGAAGACTTCGCGTAATATTGATTAGTCCGACTTGACAGCTCGCAACAGTCGCAACGCTCACACGCTCTATCCACTGGAGCAACAGAGCAATTAAAATATTTTTTCTCGGATTGCCAAAGGAAATTTTTGCGCCCACATTAAAAAAATCATAACTCTGAATTTGAATATGGAGACATACAAACTAATTATAGTTCTACGTAGCTAATGAATTCCCATATCTTTTGTCAAATATTTGTAGGATTTATAAAAAAAATATAATTAAATATTTAACCTTAAAACATTTTAAAGAATCTAGAGATTTTTTTTATTTATTTTTAACTTTTTAACTTAAAGAGTTAAACCTCAAATTATAATATTTTAATTAATGAAGATAGTATTAGCAAAAGTCAATCGAAAATCCGATCGATAGAAATCGAAGATACGGATACATCTGGGACTCGAACTCAGGACCTCTGGCAATCTGGGCCAACGCGCTATCCACTGCGCCAACGTATCCCTATCCGATTCGGTCATTTTTAATTGTAGAGATCCTGGGTTCGAGTCCCAGATGTATCCGTATCTTTTTCTGATTTTTCTGTTTCGGATTTTCGATTGACTTTCGCTAATATTATCTTCATTAATTAAAATATTAATATTTATTTGGTTATATTTTTAATGAAAATTTGCAACATTTTGGCAACAAAGCAATCCGAGGTTTTGGAAATCGTGCCATAATGTGGCAAAAAGCGCTCGAGTGGCTATGGGAATAAAAAGTTACCATCAAACACAGCTACCATCTTGACAGGTTTGACCAGACAAGGATCGCACAAACAAATTTACATAACATGCAAAGTGGTCGATACAAAACAGGACTTAGCAAATAAATAATAACCTTTGACCTTTCAAAATTTTTTTCTGTGAAGTGAATTTTGATATATTTAAAAACATCTAAATACCTAATTAAATTTCGATTTGGTTTTCTTTAATGAATAAACGAATCTTGGAAGTGGAAGTAACCCACTTCCCGACATCCGATCGAGCTGAAACTCGGCAGATAGACTCGTTTGCGATGGAAATGCATCATATGAACTTTTAATGGCACTCGTAAATTGTATAAAATGACGGCGCAACTAGGTCGTGCCGTTGGATTTGTAGGATCTACATAATAAATTAAAGTTTAAAAAATCTTCTTTTTAGGGGTGTTTTTATTCAATAACAATCGTCGGGATTCCGGGCGATTTTTTAACGTTATTTCAACACAATCCCCTCAGGGCCTTATGTCTTGGGGATGCTGTGTGGAGGGTGCTTTTAGGGAAAGGAAGGAGAGGAAGTACTGGAAATAGAAAGGGTATGAGGGATGGTAGGAAATCTGGGGGTCAGTGTGTCCAGGAGTGACGGACGTATGGATCTATTCCTCCCACTGCGGTGCAAGGCGATGGATCAAGAGAGTCCGGCTGCAGAGGTCAAAAGATCGCCTTCAACCAGTCTCTCTTCAAACGTATCTGCCGCCAATACCCAGACAAACCTCACCGCACGAACCCGGGAACCCCTGCTAAGTCACCAAACGTAGCGAACCACTTGAGGCGACCGATGGCAGAGTTGTTGGATATCGCGGCTGCGGTACCCGAACCCGCCTCCAAAATTGATGATCTACGATCAAAATAACGAGTTCCGTTTGATTTTATAAAATACAAATTGTTATTGCTACCACATTCCTGTTTCTGAGATTTTTTCCGTATTACAAAGTATTGGCACATTGCTAATCAATCCAAGGGATCCTGCTATGCCTCAATACAAAGGACTATTCCATCAAAAATTCCCCCATTTTTCCATAATAGAAATTTCCTCACTTATTCGAATGAGAATTGAATATGGCGAGTTGTTGTGCGCACGCCCGATTTTTATTTATTTTATTTTTATAGTGAATATTTCACAAGAGTCCCAACTGCTCCCGTCTGGAGCCAGTGAGACTATGGCATCCTCAATTAGGGTATGTTATGAGGCTGAAGGTATGTGGGGAAGGGAAGGAGACGAGGAAGAGGCAGTACCTGGCTATTCAGATCTAGTCACTAAACACGGCTAAAGCCATTATTAAGCAATGTTTCAATTCTGAATGGTGGTCTTACACCAGGGCGATACTAAGAGTATCTTCCACTCTGGAACGTGCCGCAAATATACTATATATTATTTTTAAATAATTAATTGTGAAATAACGCAAATCAATTAAATAAAATTTATTAGCGCACGCCGGGTTCGAACCCGCGGCCTTCGGAATTGGAGTCCAACGCCATACGGCTGGACTACGCCGGCCGTCACGTCATAATGATTCTTAATATACTGGTGAGCTCTTGCGGCATTTTGAAATTTGCAGAAAAGATAATGGGTGTGTAATTGGTATAGTTTAGCGGCATGGTGCGAAGGAGGAATGGGCGGGAAAGTTAATCATTTGGGGAGCGCAAACATGTTTGAAATTCGATAAATTGGCCCTCCGGCTAAAAATGTTGTGCTTCCCTGTTAGTCCAGTCAGTGGAGGATAAAAAAGGCATTTACCTTGAAAAAAGGTCAAGTAGTACCGGTTTTGATATAATATGTTGTTAAGAATGGGATTCTAACGAAAAAAAAAAAATTCGACTTGGATTAAAGGTCACAAAATTTGTTTTTTTTTTCTTCTAAATAATTGTGCAGTGGTTGTTTTTCCAACAAAATTGTTGGAAACAAACTTAAACAAGATAAATTTTCTAATAATTTTTGTTTTATAATTTTTTTGTAAGTAACGAGTTACAATGGCGAAAAAGTAAATATTTTTGTAAAAAATGGTGAAATTCTTATTTTTTGTACCTGTGATACTGAGATGCTGGGCTCCCATTGACAAAATCTCTTCAACTTCTCGATATCGATGTGGAACCTCTGGCGAATTTTGGCATGTTTGACCATTACAGCACCCACACACAATAGAACACTTCAATCCAGCTTTCCTGCAGCCGCATGCAACGCCGCATCCTTTTTTACAATTACGTGAACTAAAATTTAATAAAGTCTCGAGTGCTGTTTTCTTTGTCATTCTTACTGGAACAAGCCCATTGGTACCACGATTAGGCGCTCGGACAAATTTTGGTCAGGGATTTGGTCTGACATGACTATCGAACAAACTTTGATGCGGATGATGCATAACTTTGTGGGTCTTACTCATGGCCGTGGAATCAGTGACAGCTTAGTCTCCCTTTGGACTTTAGGAATGATATATTTGCATAACGTTTGTGACGCCATTGAGGAATATAGTAACGATCATCTAGATACATCCGAGCAACATGTCGATATGAGAACTTTTCGTATCACTCGAGACGATCAAGACTTGAAAAAGCTGTTGGATTGGTTTTCTCAGCATTCTACCTTCCCCGAAATCAATTCACTTCTTTCTATCAGCACTGGAGTTGTTGGGATGAAAATATTAATTGCCATTTATCCAGAGAAATAGGTATCGAGAGGATGTCGAACATGGTTACCTCGTATGAAAATTTCGAATCTGTTAAATTCAAGTGTAATCTAAGGACAAAGTTATTCTATTATAAATGGAGGCCTCAGCACGGGTAAGCCATCAAGAGAGGCCAACATGACCGGATAGAATAATGAAATGTTAAGTACTGTATCAAATTAATAAAAAATCGTAGTCAACAGCAGCATCAAGCGATGAAACTATTTTCATCAACCCGCTTATGTTGTTCCAGAGAATGTGTATTGTGAAGAAATCCGACGACGAATGAAATTGAAGGATTATCTTAAATTCGAACTCGCCCCATTTCCTTTGTCACTTTTCTCTGAAGAAGAAATGCGCAAAGGTACGAAATCATCATTTTATGGTGTTTTCAAACAACTTCCAGAAGGCGTGTAACTTGAAGGCAGCAAAATTAATGTTGTGGATGGAGGATATATTTTTCATAAATTTGTACGGAATCCTAATGATTATTTTTTGTCAATTTGCGAGAAGTACGTTCACTACCTAAGAAATCACTACGGATCACATGCAGTCAATGTTTTCGATGGATATCAGCTTAGTGATGGTAAAAAAATAAGAAAACCTCAGAAAGACTTCGCCGATCGAAGAAGTATATGTCTGCAGATGTTCTTTTCTATGAAACAATGCCAGTTCAAGTTTCACAAGAACGATTTTTAGCCAATGAAAATAACAAAGTCCGTCTGATTTCGATGCTTACAACGCAATTTATAGGTACAGGCTGATTTTACTGTTCAGCAGGCTGAAGAAGATGCTGATGAGTTGATTGTCACTTACTGCGATTTTCCTGTGTTCATAATTGACGCTGTTTTCGTTATTAGAGAAGGCGTCGATCTCCTAGTTCTGCTGACACACCTGAAAGCAGTATATATCTTCGCAAACCCTTTTGAAAGACTACTCCGCGAATAGTGTGAAATACAAAGAAGCGGCTGAGAATATTCTGTTTATCCATGCCTTTAGTGGCTGTGATACAATATCGTCCTTCTTCAACCAAGAAAAAAACAAAATATTGTTCGCTTGTGCAGAAAAACACAAGACTTAATGCCATGATAGGAATCTTCAAATAACATGATGCAAAACCAGAAGTCATAACAGATGCAGGAACACGCTTTCTTGTTGCTTTGTACGGGGGTGACATGGATGAGGAAACCTTGGAAGACGTCCGCAATAAACGTTTCCCAAAGTCGACAGCAAAAAGCAAATTCAATCTTGCCTCTTTGCCACGGACAAATGACGCTGCACGGTACCATGCATGAAGGACGTACCATCAAATCTAAAAATGGTAAGAAATCCAAAAAAATCCAGAAAACTGGTCTCAAAACGTAGCATCAATGGGCTTGTTCCAGTAAGAATTACAAAGAGCCCAGCACCCGTGACTTTATTAAATTTTATTTCATGTAATTGTAAAAAAGGATGCGGCGTTGCATGCGGCTGCAGGAAAGCTGGATTGAAGTGTTTTATTGTGTGTGGGTGCTGTAATGGTCAAACATGCCAACATTCGCCAGAGGTCCACATCGATATCGAGAACGAAGTTGCAGAGATTTTGTCAACGGAAACCCAGAATCTCAGTACCACAGTACAAAAATTAGGAATTTCACCATTTTTTACAAAAATATTTACATGTCCGCAACTGTAACTCGTTACCTATTGGACTTAAAAAATAATAAAACAACAACAATCCAAGATGACCACCCCAAGGTCGAAAACTTTTTTTTTTTTCTTTAGGATCTTAATCTAAATAACATATATTTATTATATCAAAACTACTTGACCTTTTGTAAGGTAAAACTCCCCACAGGACTATTATAATTCCGATAATTCTTTTATCTCTTCTTCATTAGAGGACAGAACTCGTTTAGCGCTAAAACGAAAAACTGTTTCAGAAAGGTGATGAAATATCCTTTCAAATTTCATAATACGATATAAACATGTAATTTTAAAAATATTAAAACTTTGCATTGAAATATAAAAAAGGTTACCAAGTGAATTTTTACGTTATTTCTAACTAAAATTACCTACTAATAACGTAACAGAATAAATACACATCTTACTAATATTATAAACGCGAAAGTTTGTAAGGATATATGTGTGTTTGTTACTCTTTCACGTAAAAACTACTGTATGGATTTTAATGAAACTTTACAATAATATAGCTCATACGTCAGAATAACATATAGGCTTTATAAAGCTAGCAATTTTCAATATATTAAGAATAATAGTTATTGTTTAATAGAAAATGTCAAAATTTGTGAATAACATTTTGGAAAACAATCACATTTCATATAAATCAAAGTTCTATTTTAGAAAATTAGTGATTTTATTTAAAGTACTCGCATAATACTTTGAATCGAATCAAGAATTATCTTACGAATATTATAAACGCGAAAGTTTGTATGGATATATATATGTGTTTGTTACTCTTTCACGTAAAAACTACTGAATGGATTTTAATGAAACTTTACAATAATATAGCTCATACGTCAGAATAACAATAGGCTTTATAAAGCTAGCAATTTTCAATATATTATAAATAATAATTATTGTTTAATAGAAAATGTCAAAATTTGAGAATGACATTTTGGAAAACAATCAAATTTCATTTAAATCAAAGTTCTAGTTTTAGACCTTTATTGTGTTTAAATTATCTTGGTGAGAGCCGGTTTTTTTATTCGAACCCATGGTCGCCCTGGCAGTATATTGTTTTTCGACAGAAACAATACGATGCGCAAGCGTGGTCGGAGACGGAAAAACAAGCAAGTTGTATGGTCAGAGTAAGAAAGATGGCGATGTTGTCGGCCAATCACAAGCTTTTCCTTAGCTTTGTTAAATGTCAATTTCACAGTTTTGCAATATAATTATTTGAAATTCATTTGAATAATCTCGCAGAAATGTACAAAATGTATATCACAAGCAATGCAGTAAACACTTGAGTGAATCTCGCAACTGTTTCTTGTTGTATTGTACACAATTACTTAATAATACGTTTTTAGATTTTCACAGCCAAAAGCATTTTCGTTGTTTGTTATTCGGTAGGTAGGTAGGTATAATATATGATATTTAAATCGGTTATTTTGCATGATAGCAGTATAAAACATTTAGTTTTATGAATTTAAATGAAGTTCTTACGATTATACAATGATTTTATAATAAATTCTTAACTTTAGAGTTATGTAAAGCGGTTATGTATTGCTAATGTTTTTATCTTTCTTGTTATGTATTTTGCATTTATAAATTATGTATTAGAACTCGCATCATATTATTATTATATGTTATATTTATGTAGAAATGAGATCCTTGAGGCGTATGTGTGGTAAAACCATGTATGATCGTGTGAGGAATGTGGAGATCCGAAAAGAATGCAAGGCTGATGTGAGCGTAGTAAGTAAGATTAAGAAAGGGACGCTTAGGTGGTTTGGGCATGTTGAGCGAATGAATGAAGAAAGGAGTGTAAAGAGAATTTATGACGCGAATGTGAACGGTAGAAGAAGCCGAGGACGCCCAAGGAAGACGTGGCACGACCAAGTAAATCAGATACTTGAGTCGGGCCATGTCAAGAGTCAGAATAATAGAAGAGTATGTATGAGAAGATGTATGAATGTGAATGAGGCAAGGAGTGTGTGCCAAGACCGAGTTGTTTGGCGGTCTGTCCTCTCTGCCTACCCCTGCGGGGAAACGGCGTGATGGTTAGTTAGTTAGTTAGTTAGTTATATTTTTATTGCTACCTACGGATCTACATCTGTTTCTTATTTATTTATCTTGTATGTATTTATATTATTAAAACATATATTTAATTGCACCTCTACACATACCTACTGTTATACCCATCTTTGTATTTTTTTCTGCTATCTAGACCTTTACCTGAGGTCCTAGCATGCTCGCTCTATAACGATCGATAGGATAACTATCGGTAACTTCCCATCGTTCCCTACGACAACTGCACATCGCTAACGTACAAACAACAGTTGATGTCGAATATGTTAAATACACTTAGTCATTGTGAACTGTGACTTTTTCGTTGGCGATCTGTAGTCATGCTAGGGAACGATGATAAGTTACCGATAGTTATCCCATCGATTGTTATAGAGCGAGCGTGCTAGGGCCTCTGATCTGTTTACACTAAATCACAAAAACTGTATATTTTACAACATTTCTACCGGTAAAATAGCAAAAATTGACATTTTTTTTTTAAATTATGAAAAATTGAATTCTAATCTTTCCTAATTTATAATTTAAAAGAAAAATAAATACCCATTTAAAACAAATAGATATTTGCTATAGGTGCTCAATTTGGGAGGCGGGAATGGGTACCGCCGCCCCGGGAACCATTTATTGGATAACCAACACCTCTGCCATAGGTCACCCCAAGTGGTTCGCTACCTTTGTTGACTTAGCAGGGGTGCCTGGGTTCACGGGGTTCATTGTCTAGGTCTTGGCGGCGGATGATCTAGACACACTAAACGCCAGATTTTTACCCAACCCTCATACATTTTTCCTTCCCAGAACTTCCTCTCCTTCCTTTCCTTAAAAATACCCTCCACACAGCATCCCCAAAGATGACATAGGCCCTAAGGGGAAATTATTTTCCTCAAGGCCTCCTGTGTGGACCTAATGTAAAAAAAGTACCTTTTGACGAAAAAAAAACAGTTTGGTTGGGTATTTTGGGCTAAAATCCAAAATTTTGTGTTTGTATGAAAAAGGCAGCGGAATAATTCACAAAATGAAACGCCACACAGTGGGCTGAAAATCGCCTTTCATAGACATAGAGACTTGAATTTTCATGGCTCTTTTTTTAGCTAGAAATGGATTCTGCTGATCATTAATTACTATGCTATAAAATTCCGTATGAAGCAATTGTGTGTACAAATGAAGGAGTTATCATTTTTTTAAAAGAAAAAATTTATTTAAATTAAAAAAACACTGACATTAAAAATGAGGCTATCTCTGGAATCATAAGGTTGGCCATTACATCCTTACACACAGATATACTACTATTTATTTTCATTTTTTTTGACATACTTCGTATTGTGGCGCAACTTGCGCCTTTTTTTAAATCTTCAAAGTTGAAAAGAAAACTTTTTTATGTTGATGATTCATTTTAATGCTTAAATGCTTTACATATGAGTATGCTTTGTCTAGTTTACAATATTTTATTGACACTATAAACCAAAATTTTGCATTAAAATTAATCATTAACATAACACAGACAGGGGCGCCGCCGCACCTGTCTCTGTCTCTATAAAATGTATAAACTAGCAGTTAAAAAAACCACTTTGTTGCTAGTGGGCGTAATAATATCTAATATGTAAATATTGGAAATGAATCATTTGCGAACGAACGAACGAAGTGAAATGCTTCTCCACACGGATCCATAAGATCCGGTTCCCAAATACCGGTCTTCACGGTTCGCGGATCTTAGCGAACGAGTGAGAGAGGTCCGTGTATCGTTCAACGGGCCACTACTGTTCCGAAATCCAGATTGATCGTTCGTTCACAGAAAAAAACTTGCGAAGGTAGAATATAAGTATCTTTTCTTTTGGAATGATGTTGATAAATTTTGCTCAGATCGCACTGCAAAGTAAAGGTTTGATTTTATTTTTATTTTTATATTGAATACCTAACAAGAGTCCCAACTGCTCCCGTCTGGAGCCAGTGACACTATGGCATTCCCAATTGGGGTATGTTATGAGGCCGAAGGTAAGTGGGAAAGGGAAAGAGATGAGGAAGAGGAAGGTGGGGAAGTACCTGGCTATTCAGATCTAGTCACTTAACACGGCTAAAGCCATTTCAAGCAACGTTTCAATTCTGAATAGTGGTCTTACACCAGGGCGATACTTAAAGTATCTTCCACTCTGGAACGTGCTGCAAATATACTATATATTATTTTCATTAATTAATTGTGAAATAACACAAATCAATTAAGTAAAATTTATTTGCGCATGCCGGGTTCGAACCGTGACCTTCGTAATAGCAGTCCAACGCCCTACCGCTGGACAACGCCGGCCGTCAAGTGTGTTGGACAATTAGCTATAAAAATAGAGGATCTTTGTCTACTGACGAAAAACGAAATGATATTGAAAGGTAATAGATATTTCGGTGAAAAAATCAGAGAACTACCATATTCCAATACAAAGACGAATTCGTCATAAAAACGAATGGCCGGTGAGTTGGCCACCGATGCAGGACTCACACTACGAGCTTAAGATGAAGCTATACGCCAAATCACTATTTTTAGGTTTATCGGTTGACATTACGTTAGGTGAGGGTGAAAAGGTTCCAAGTGGTGTTTTTGAAAAAAATGAATTTTTGTTACCAGGGAATATATTTTCGATTATTCAACTATTTTGAAAAAAAAATTCACCACTATCTGACGTCTGTACACTGATTTTTAAAAGTAATAAGGTTCTAACGGCGCCTAAATTTAGATTACGTTTGGGTTGATAAGGGTTCAACCACAGTTGGAACCTTTATTAAATACATTTCAAATTACCAAAAGTTTAGTTCGAAAAGGTTCCATCTAAATATTTGAAAACTTTAATTTCGCATTTGAGTCCAAAATATGCAACGAAAATTAAAAATCTTTTTTTGCATCAATAGGACATTTGATTTTCTATTACGCCTTGTAAGTTAATTTGCATATTTTTGTTTTAATTATAAAATATATTCCAATTTATAATTCGATTTATCGAAATTTTAGAGGCAGTGGTGTCAATAATTGCGAGTTTATGGTTATTATTTATTAAAAAAATTGGCTAATTTTGGCCACACCGGCTATGTAAATGTGTTATGAAAATAAAATAAAAAGCATTAAAAGAACCATTTTCTTGGGCTTAAATTTAAATTAAAAACGACAGATTTACATTGAAACACTAAAAATGTCTCGTTTTTTTATAAATTTCGACCCAATGGAATGCTTTTTATAGGTTTTTTTTTATTTCATCATATTGACAAAGAAAGTTGGCCACGATTTTGTAGAATTAATTAGCATTTTTTATTATCCATGTTGAATTAGCTACAAACCAATGCAATTTTTTTTTCGTAATTTTGATATTTTGTCAACAGTAATCAGTTTAATAACCAAAATAATATATTGTTCTGTGGTTGAGCAGTAATTAAAAAGTACTAAAATAATTATTTAAGATAACCCATAATTATAAAGCGGTTATAAACAAAGAAAAAATATATGGAACCTTTTCGAACTGACTACATTCTAAAGTTTCGCAGTAAAAAGGTTCCATCAACTATTTTAAGTATAGCAAATAAACTGTTATCTACAATATATTATGTATTTTAGTTTCTTAATTCGTACATAAATAAATTGCTAACTATTTTCAATAGCCAACTATACGGAAGGTTTGTTAAATTTTAAAATTAATCAATTCAAAAGTTTGAGCTCTCATATCTCAAAACTTTGGTTGGAGCGGATGGAACCTTTTCACTCTCACCTAACGATTATGAACATGAAAAAATATGCTTTGGATTCATTGCAGCTTTTCCTACCATCTCTATTTATTGGAATTAAGATAAAATTATTAATTACGTTGCAAAAAATATAAGCGCAAAGTACTAAATAATTTGTTTTTTCATTAGATAAATATACTACTTAAAATACCCCCCCCCCCCCCTTATGGCTAAGATTATTTTTGACTATTTCCATTGACTAACTTTTTTCATTCTTGTAAAATTATAGATAATACCAAGAACACGCGGAGTGCTAAAGGGGTAAGAAGTCAAATATAACTGACGTTTAAAGGATATATTGGAATGTCTTGATCGATTCAGTATTGAAGATCGAAGTCGATTCAAGATATAGCTTCATTTTCGTTGTTTGCTTTTGGGGTGTTATGCCGTGTTGCACTACCTTCTTCTTTAGCCGACGTTTCGGACAGCGTTGCAGTGTTCATCATCCGACGCCGGATCTGCCCTGATGATGGACACTGCAACGCTGTCCGAAACGTCGGCTAAAGAAGGAGGTAGCGCAACACGGCGTAACACCCCAAAAACAAACAACGACAATGCTTTTAGCGGTGAAAATCTAAAAACGTATCTATAGCTTAATTGTTCGAGGTTGTGCAGAAAAATACTTTGCTTTTGGCGAATAATAAAAATTGAAATTATTTTTTTCAAAATTTACTGATTTTTATGACGACGTATCAGACATAGAACTCCTTTTAGAGATAAAAAGACTGAGAAGACATTTAAAAATGGTCAATATTACAGTTTCTAAATGGGGATCTCTATCTTTTATTAACTTATCGTGGAATGGGATTTCTTATGCTTGCATTAAAGTTATTTGCATATCATTTGCTTTGTGCTAGAGGAGTTTTAGCAAACCAACATTAATTAGAAATGACTTGCGGGCAACAATGACCCAAACGAGACTAAATTTTTTTTTTTTTTTTAGTTATTTATTTTATACACTTTACAAATATAAGACAAAAAGTCTCGATAAACTACTTTTTAGTAGTTTGTCTAACGAGTTCTTTACATTAAAGATCTTATTATATTGATGTAATAGTTACATTTTTACAATTATGCATATAAAATAAAATTCAACTTTTTACAGAAATATATTATTTTTATAAAAATGTTTAAAAGAAAAATTATGAAAAACATAAGTTACAATTTTAAAGTATTTAGAATAATATGTCATTGTAAGCTAATACAAATAAATTCTTTCCGTAAGCCAAGTCTTCAGTAAATTCACCAATTGTGTGTTTTCAGCAGGTAATTTATTTAAACAGCTGGGAATCATGTAATTCAACGTTCTTTGTCCATATTTATTTGTACGCTTAGGTACAATTAGTCCTTCATTAGCTAAATCGAGTATTATGATTGTGTTCCAGCCTGTTTATATATAAAGGGTTATTTATGTGCTGAAATATAATTTTGTACCACAGAATTGCTCTTACTGAAAGAATTTTGAGACTCTGATAAAAATATGGAATATTATTCACCAGATTTACAGAAACGGGTTTAGTTTTTCCCATAGGAAAAACTAAACCCTTTCATACACTTTTCCATATAAATGATCATCTAGTAAATCCACGTTATGCAAGTGTATTATATAAGTATAATTAATACAAAACAATACAAGAACAACACGTTAATCTACCAAATTATTAAATGGGAACATAATTCACCGTCTCCAGATATTTTCATATCAGAGGGTTCGGCTCTGTGGAATTCCTAATTTGACCGATAAATCCTACTGATCCCTCAAAATAAATATTTAAAAAATCTTTCGTAATTCTACATGTATTTAAAATGACTGATTTTTGCATTTTTATATACAAATTCTTCGACAAATCTAATATGCCTAAATTTTTAATAAGAGAGCTAGGTATAATGCCAGTAGCCGAAATAACAAAAGGTAATATTTTTATAGTCTGAGAATGCCAAATTCTTTTAATTTCATTTCCTAAATCTGTATACTTTCTTATTTTTTCAGAAACAGATTTTCGAATATTACAGGAATTTGGAATAGCTACATCATGGGATTATTATACTTGGCATATTAAAAATTAGGCACGAGGCAACATAAACTATACATTTTGAGGAAGTAATTTCCGAGTTTGCATATGTCAAAGCTACAAAGAAAAGATTCTGTATATGTATTTTATTTGTGGGGACAATATTAATTCTATTCTCATTTTTCTTTTGCCATATCCAACTTTCAATTTCATACATCAATATGGAAAAATTTATGATAAAACAATAATATTACTATCATAATATTTTTTACCTGAGACTCTCATTTTATTACATGTTAAATTTAATCATACTGTTTCAAACAGTTCGAAAATGGCCTTGTAAGCCGAAACATCTGTAACGAAAATACAAATCTATAATACTTGCAGAACTTAATAATAATATTACTAAATTTTTTTAAAATTAAATGGAGTTCTACGAATTAAACACAAAAACAATAAATAATATCGAGATGTTTCGAAACCGAAGGTTTCTTCGTCAGGATAATAAGAAAATTGTTTCTAAACTTGTACATAATTGTTTTTTATAAGTGCTGTACACAAAGTTATTTGTTTGTATTTAATTAAATCATTTATATCTATACAATAGTTAAAAAGCAAAGTTTTCATTTTTTAATAGTTAATACCTCACAACAATCCCAACTGCTCCCGTTTGGAGCCAGTGAGACTATGGCATTCCCAATTGGGGTATGTTATGAGGCTGAAGGTAAGTGGGAAGGGAAGGAGACGAGGAAGAGGAAGGTGGGGAAGTACCTCACTATTCAGATCTAGTCACTAAACACGGCTAAAGCCATTTTCAAGCAACGTTTCAATTCTGAATGGTGGTCTTACACCAGGGCGATACTAAGAGTATCTTCCACTCTCGAACGTGCCGCAAATATACTATATATTATTTTAAATAATTAATTGCGAAATGACACAAATCAATTAAATAAAATTTATTTGCGCACACCGGGTTCGAACCCGCGACCTTCGGAATGGAAGTCCAACGCCCTACCGCTGGACTACGCCAGCCATATTGTTTGTACCAAAACTTAACCAAACAAAGGTTTTTTTCATTTTTCATTGTTCTAGATTTCATTTTTCATTCTAATAAAGCGGGATCTCGACAATATTGAAATTCCATTTTGAATGAAATATTAAGGATGGCCGAGGAAGCGAGGGTGGAGTGTGGGGAGAGGGAATAAACTCTTTAGTGAACCGTCGTTGAATCGATCCGGTTCACGGAACCGGATCTTTATGGTGAGCGAGCCATGTGAACTGGCTCGCTCAACTGAGCCGCCTTGCCCAATACTAGTATAAATAGTCTGTGTTATCACAATCTGGATTCCAGTTCCAGTCACAGTCCGAGCGGCTGATGTGCTTAGTCCTGTGGCAGTCTGTCCAGTCTCTCCCAGTCGCTTCACACTCCACACTCCACAAGGCAGAACTACAAACCACAGTGGACAGTGTATTCAAACTAATAGAATACTGTTCGGCTTGAAGTTTACCTGAAACCAAACCATAGTAATTAGTGCTCCCTTATTACATTGTATCAAAGCAGTTCCTGTGACCAGTACAAGGCCATATTCCACATAACCGCTGACGTCAAACGAAGCAGTAAGTTTCAATGTACATTATATTATGTTTGAATTAGCGACACAACTAATTAGGTACTTGCATTAGCATCATGGTACTGACACACATGCTTATTACAAGCCGGCTTATAAGCATGCTCAATAATGAGTAAGCTCTGAGCTTTCTCATGAATCAGCATGCTCAAAGCCAACAATTGAACACACACGCTCTTTAATGAGCATGCTCATGTCAAATAATAAATTATAGAGCCATTTCTGTTTGCCACGCAATTATTAATTATTTAAGATAATTATAATCATTATAAATGGTTTTATTATATTAACCCTTTTTTTACAGGAGACCATGTTAATTTGTCCCAGCTCACATAGGTCTCGTAGAAATCGTCGTATCTCCCTTACTATGATAGTGAAAAGTATTAATTAAACGTTACTGGAAAGAGAGAACAACACGCTATATATTAAAATCTAAAAGTAAACTACAAAAAACTTTAAATGTACACCTTTTTGAAACCAAAGTTTCCGATCAGAATTTGAAAAAAAATTATGAAAGTTTATGAATTTTTTAAGAATTTATTTTACATGAAACGACAAAAAAGTGAGGTGACAGCAACGTATAAAAGCCATTTATCTAATGAAATATGTATTTTTTTTCGTTATCAGTAATTTTACTTAAGAAAAAACGTAAATCGAGCCATTTTTAAAACTTTTTATCCGAAAAATTTACATTTAAAACATTACATGGTTATTTCTATTAATAAAATTTGAAAACCTATTTTATTGCCTTTCGAAAACAGTTTTTAGTTTTCGGATACGTTAACAAATATTCCATTTATTTGGATTTTATTGTAAAGCGGGAATATTTTTAGCCTCTGACAAAAAGCGCCAAATTTTTGAAGGGTTAATCCTCCTCCATCCGATAATCCAATGAGCATGCTCACAAATCAAGCGGCTGTTGATTTGAGAGCATGCTCTATTTTCTTCAAATGATCACGCTCATTAACGTCACTGACACACATGCTACTAGGTAGCATGCTCTTTGGCTTCAAATGGGCAAGTGTGTCCGTACCATCACGCAATATACTTCTGGTGTACCACAGGGGTCGAATCTTAGCCCCCTGTTTTTTCAAGTATTTACCGCTTGGACACATAAGCTTGTTTTCACGATAATTTAACGCGGGTAGACATAGGAATGACGTATGCCGCGTACCTGAGTTCTGTAATTATGATTAGATTTGTCTTAAAATCAAGCCTGTTTCCGATCATGAAAAGATTTAAAATGACCATTCCACACATAATAACCGGTGTATAGTACACGCCGAACTTTAATGCCGACCTGAACTTGATACGATCCATTCTCGCGCAGTTACTGACTTTACAATTATATTGTATATAATACAATAGGTATTTTACAAAACAGTCACTGTTGCCTCCTAAATAAATTGAGCGAAAAGGACAACTAACCTCAGGCTGATAAAACCTAAATAAAATCGTCAAAATTAAGGTTTTGTAATACTCTGTTTTCTCCTCCAAAACTGTACCGATATTGAAATTTTTTTTCGCCAACTAAACAAACTAACTAACCATCACGCCGTTTCCCCGCAGGGGTAGGCAGAGAGGAAGGACCGCCAAACAACTCGGTCTTGGCACACGCTCCTTGCCTCATTCACATTCATACATCTTCTCATACATACTCTTCTATTATTCTGACTGGAGCGACAAAGCAATTTAAATATTTTTTCTCGGATTGCTAAAGGAATTTTTTCCGCCCACATTAAAAAAAATCGTTTAAATAAAAAAAAAATTTTGTGTCCGACCGAAACTACTTTTTACTGCCGAAACCGAAATCGAAACCGAATTTCGGTTTTGATCTCAGTTTCGGCCGAAACCGAAACCGAAACCGAAACTTCCATATAAGGTCATGTTATCATGGGAAAAAAAATAATCAATCTTAATCAGTCAGCCTTTATTTTTAAAGCCTTATATTAAACATCCCGTCTCGGATATTTGAACTAATAATAAACATAACATAAATTGTCTCTTGGTATATCAAATAAATTATTTGTGCTTTTTGAAATAATGATTTGAAATAAATATTCCTACTTATTCTAGGTATACTGATTTGAAATACATATAACTACTTATTCTAGGTATATTTATTTCAAATGAACTCTTTGGTAAATAATATTAAAATAAGAAATGGTAGTCTGTTATTTCTTTTTACACGTTGTTTACGAATAACATAAAAAAATAAGTACAAAAATTTTTTTTTTTCTAATTTGTTTAGGTACACTAAACAAAAAATACTTTATAATATCTTACATCTTAAGAACAAAATAATTTCTTCTAAACTTTGGTCATTTTGTAAGGAACTCTTTTTAATGAAATTCAATAAAACAAAAATAAAAATTACCTATCTACTGAGTTAAACAACTAAATATTTTTTATACAAATAATACTTATAGTCCAATTATTTGGTAGTTTTACCTGGAAAGTTTTCCGGGAGTTTTTGAAAATCGGTAATTTTATAGATTTCGATGTGCTCGCTTTGCCGCTCGCTCCGCCATATTGAAAAAATGGCACCTAATAGAATTTTTTTGACAATATCTCCTTTCCGACTCATTTTACGATAAAAATATGTATGTACAAAATTAAACTAGAGAATTAATTAATTAATTAATAAATTTCCTGCAATTAACGTACAAACAATTTTTTTTGGTAAAATCAATAATTTTGTACGTTTTTACTACGTTTTTTTCGTATATTTCTCCAAAATATTTTACTATCCGACCGGCAAAGATACGAGTTGGCAAATTTGAAATTCGAAATCTGCCAAAAATTACCAATTTTCAAAACTTCCGGAAAACTTTCCAGGTAACCTCTTTTTTTCGAACCAAATAGCTGTACTATTAATAATACGGCCGGCGTTGTCTAGAGGTAAGGCTCTAGACTTACAATCCGAAGGTCGGGGGTTCGTACCCGACGTGCGCAAATAAATTTCATTTGATTAATTTGTGTTGTTTCACAATTAATTGATTAAAAATAAAATCTAATATAAAAAATGATATAGTATATTTGCGGCACGTTCCGAGTGGAAGATACTCTCAGTATCGCCCTGGTGTAAGATCACCATTCAGAATTGAACTCAAACTAAAATAAACTGTGAAGAGCTCCAATGTGCTGCAATTATTAATAATTTTAATAAATTAATTATTATCAGTATTCATAATTAAACAATCTCATATTATAAGTGAGAAACAATAATTTTATCAACTTTTTTGCCACAGAAATCTTTTCTCCGGTTTTAATAAATTTGCCCAGCAGCACTAAATAGTTGTTAACTGGAAAAATCCGTCGGTGGAGCCGACAAGAATTTCACTGCAACCTTTGTCAAAGACAGAAATGGACTAGAATTCCAGTAAGAATAAATATCTGCGTTTCTTGTAACCTTGGCTCTGTTAAGTAGGCTTGAATAATTTGCTCAACTTGTGTGCGATCACCATTATCCACACCAGAAGTTGCTTCCATTAAAAGTCATGGGCATCCCATAGCCCTTCTCCTCTTTCACAAAACGCGATTCTAGATGATCAAGATAAGATAGCTGTGGGTCTCCAGAATTACAGCTTTTGCTCATTGTTGCATTAACGACGCCCGCGCACAATTATCAACTTCATCAGAATTCAAATATGTCATTTTTAATCTGGGATTCAATAATGTTGAAGTAATCAGAGCAGGATGTCCTTTGACGTATGCAAATCAACAAGTCCTGACTGTCCTGACACGACTATGAGTGCTAACGCAGCAAAATGACACTTCGTCGCTCGCAGCTCAGTGTACCGAACATATCCGATCGCAGCACGAAACCTCCCGAATTCAGTTTCGGTTTCGGCCGTAGTTTCGGCTGGATGGCAGCCGAAACCGAAACTAAACCGAAACCCATTTTTTTGCCGAAACTAGGCCGAAACCAAAACCGAAACCGAAAGTTCGGTCGGACACTAAAAATATTTCAAAATTTGCCACATTTTGTGCAACAAAGCAATTCGTTGTTTTCGAAATAGTGCCATAAGTATAAAAGGGGATGAGGTTTATAAATACTTAGGATACCCGCAATCGAATAGATTAGATCATACTAGTATTAAAAATGATATTAGGATTAAATTTCAAACTATGAAAAGAAAAATTTTAAAATGCAATCTGTCTGCTAAAAATTTAGTAAAGGCAACAAATAGTTGGGCAATACCTCTATTAACGTACTCATTTGGTATAATTAAATGGTCCAATACAGATTTAGATAGCTTAGAACGACTAATTAGAACTACGTTAACAAGTTTAATTGTCATCATCCAAATTCAGCTATACACGAATTAATTTACCTACAAATTTAGGAGGTAGAGGTATAGTCAAAATAGCTTCTTTAAAACAAAATCAGGTAGAAATGTTAAGAAATTTTTTCCATAGAAAAGCTAATAGCTCAGAGCTGCATAAAATAATTTGGAAGGCAGACAGAAATATTTCACCTTTAAATTTATACGACGCGAATGCCAACATTTTTATAAATACCAACCAGGAATTATTAGATTCCTGGTCAAATAAAATTATTCACGCAAAAAAATTCAATTATCTCAACCAAACGTATGTTGACAAACTTTCGTCAAACAAATGGTTGAGTATTGGAGAGTTGAGCGCGGAAATGGAAGGATTTATGCTTGCTATTCAAGATAGAGTCATTAATACCAAAAATTATAGGAAGCATATAATCAAAGATCCAAATCAAATTGATGATTTATCTAGAAAATGTATGGCTTTTCCGGAATCTATAGAACATATTATATCAGGATGTTCTATATTAGCGCCGTCCGAGTATACATTTAGACACAATGAGGTTTTAAAAATAATTCACCAAAGTTTGGTAATTAAACATAACTTGATTGACTGTCATAATATAGTACCATATTATGAATACGAACCAAATTCATTTTTAGAAAATAATTTCTTTAAAATTTACTATGATAAAACTATACTAACAGACAGACCAATTAGTCACAATAGACCCCATATAGTTTTACATGACAAAATTTAAAAAAATAACTTATATCATTGATGTAGCTATTCCAAATTCCTGTAATATTCAAAAATCTGTTTCTGAAAAAATAAGAAAGTATACAGATTTAGGAAATGAAATTAAAAGAATTTGGCATTCTCAGACTATAAAAATATTACCTTTTGTTATTTCGGCTACTGGCATTATACCTAGCTCTCTTATAAAAAATTTAGGAATATTAGATTTGTCAAAGAATTTGTATATAAAAATGCAAAAATCAGTCATTTTAAATACATGTAGAATTACGAAAGAATTTTTAATTATTTATATTGAGGGATCAGTAGGATTTATCGGTCAAATTAGGAATTCCACAGAGCCGAACCCTCTGATATGAAAATATCTGGAGACGGTGAATTATATTCCCATTTAATAGTTTGGTAGATTAACGTGTTGTTCTTGTATTGTTTTGTATTATTTATACTTATATAATGCACTTGCATAACGTGGATTTACTAGATAATCATTTATATGGAAAAGTGTATGAAAGGGTTTAGTTTTTCCTATGGGAAAAATTAAACCCGGACCTGAAAATCTGGTGCGTAAAAAAAAAAACGATTTCTTTACGAAGCGTCACTGAGTAACAGCTCCAGATGAGCAAACTTCTTGTTTAGAATCAAATGGTTCAGTCAGAGAAGTTGGCATCAATTTCTAACATACGATAATACATTTTGTTACAGAAGCCATGGAGGTGGACAAAAGTTTGGTGAAACCGGAGCAATTACAATTACTGATAAATACCCTCCTCGGGGGTTCCGAGCAGTGTCCAGAGGACATTCTGAATGCGGAGCCGCACCCGAGTGACCAGACCTTGGCGAAGTTTGCCGACCTGGCCTACACCAAGAAAACCCCCGGAGAACAGGATGCAGTTTATGGTGCGAGGATACTCTCAGGTAAGGTGAAGGATCTTACTATGACGGAAGACGGTTGGAAACTTCTGATCACGGTCAATAATACGGATTCTTCCAACGGCTACTTCGGTGCGGCATTCGTCCACATCGGTTTGCAGCAAGTGGTGGTGGCTCATCGCGGGACTGATCCCTGGTGCCTTGGAGCATTGTATACAGACTATCAAGGCATCTTGCGTACTAACTATACATCGTGCATGAATTCCGCTGTGACATTTGTAGATTTTATACGGCAAGCCATTCATTCAGCAAACCATCAACACAATCGACACTATACACTCGCAATCACGGGCCACTCTTTAGGGGCCTGGCTTGCACAAATTACTACATTCTCTGTTAAGTATTTAGCCGTTACAGATGTAGATAGTAAAATTTGCTTAGTAAATAAGGTCGAGGATGGTATACATGCTAAGACCGTCGGTTTTGATAGTCCGGGTGCCCGGGACATGTTGAACCGAGTACTAAAAGATTATTACGACAGGTACGGGACGAATGTACCCCGCTTAGATGGGCTGGACATTATTCTATACCTGTCGGCCCCCAACCGTATCAACACCTGCGGCGCGCACATAGGAAGGATCTATCGCATTCGTTACGATGTATCAAACGTCAAGCTGATCGATTATAAAATCATATACACTATTAAGACACATGCAATGAATAATTTTGTCGATGCCTTCGAAAATGATACTTATATTTTTGGTGAAGTGTTGAACTGGGCCGAAAGCAATGAAGAATATAAGAAACTTTTTAATATCTTAAAATGGACTAATAATTACCACGGACATACAACAGTTGATAATCCCGACGAACTCAAAAAGCGGCTTCAGTATAATGTAACAGAAAAAAGAGATATTTTAAAAAGTTCGTTTAGTGTTTTTTCGGAGGTTGAACTGCAAATACTTAACAGACTGCAAATACTGCAAGGACAGAAAAATACACTTATTCTAAATGATTTCATGATAAACTATAAACTTCAAGTGGAAAGTCACAAATTGGTCCCTGATTTTGTCATGGATAATTATAACCGAACAATAACATGTGAGTCGGGAGAATCATTGGCGGAACTCTGCAAGCGCTTGAAGCAGCTGATGCGGTGGCTGAAGCCGCAGTTCACGCAGGCAGTGGAGGAACAGATTACAGCCTCTAACCCGCCTGCAGACCTCATCTACTATGCGGAGGGACAGAGCTACCTCGACTCGTTGCCCAAGTCTTGGCTGGACTTTACGGATTCCGTGGGTTTCCGGGATTTCCTGGTTTCCAGCGACGAGCGAGTTCTCTGTCTAGTCGCAAGCAGTGGAGACGGTGGATTTCAGATGAGCCGGCTTCGGAACATACTCCATCAGATGGAAAAAACTATTAACTCCTCTGACGGCTTCACCAAATATTTCAGTAAAAATCTTTACACATTCGTAGAATGGTGTCAGTTAAAAAAGCTCTCTCAGTTTTTTGGTTTCCCCGTTGAGAAAGATTTCTTGATGGTGGTAGACTGCACCACCATTAATGTGGAAGAGCGTAAACAATTCATTGAAGAGGTATGTCCAAAATCACTGAAGCTTGTTTTGATTGTGTCAGACGCATCTGACTCATCTGATTGTGTTAATTTCTCAGACCTAACTCCTGACTCACAGAATAAAATGTTTAATCGAGATAATTTTATAACTATTGGGGGAAAAGAATATACTCTTAAAGGATTCATAGGAGAGGACCTTTCAGTTTGTAATATCAATGAGATCCTAAATTCAGAATGCGTGAAAAATTTCGCGACAATCGAAAACTATGCAATCAATATTGTAGACACGCGTCCCTCCCACAGTGATATACAGATGCCATTCTTTAAGTTAAATATTAAAACTTGTATGGAATTATTTGTGAGTTGTGTGAAGTCAGCCAACACTAACATCCTGATGGTGATGAGCGGGTTGAGCCGCGAGGACCTGGAGACTCGGCCCGAATGGGGCCAGCTCAAGGGGATGGACATCATCCTCGCCGAGGAAGACGCACAACTCTCTTTTAGAGATACCTGCAACAAGAACCAGGATAAATGCATTTACTTGTTTCAAGTGTTAGGCCGAGAAGTGTTCTGTAAAGAAGTATTTAATAGACATTTGTATTTAGACAGGAAATTTCTTCACAGAGCATATATTGACGTGGAGAGTTTCGCAGATGCTGAACATGCTGGTGACTTGTTTGTTATTGACAATGAGACAAACAAAGAGTTACTCGTAAAATTGATAGAGAAATGCGGAAAAAAAGAAGAGTTCAGAAATAAAATACTTACCGCGCCCACAAAAGAAGAGATGAATGTTATTCAAAAAAATATTAATAAACGTATCCATTTTGTAGAAATTTGCCAAAGCGAGGAAAGCTGTAAACTAGAGTGGCGATATTCCCACGGCTCCGTGAAGAGCCTGCTCCCTTTTATGTCTACGTACTCCAGCCAGTCTGTAGATGAAACAGTTTTGAGTAAAACAAAACGAAACTTGGTGATCATAACAGACGAGCCCGGGATGGGGAAGACAACTTCCCTGGCGAGGCTGTCAAGACTCGTGGACTCACCGTGGGTCATTTATAAAGAATTAAAACACTTCCAAGGGCAAATAGAAAATACATTATCAGATACGCTCACCTATAAAAGCGTAGCAGCTTTTCTGTTAAGTGAGTGTGGCTCTCAGGCTGAAGGGTTGTTAGAGTATTTGCTACAGAGTAAGATCAATTCCCAGCGAGTCGTTATTATGTTAGATGGGTTTGACGAGTTGGATGATTATGTGAAAAATAAGGAGAGTGCCAAAGAAAATATAATCAAGCTCCTTATATTCTTTAAAAATATACCAACAGTCCAAATATTCTTGACCGCTCGCAAATATTTGAAAACATCGTTGGAAAAGGAATTATGCAATTTATGTACGTCATTTGTACCATTTAACAAAGAAGAGCAACTGAAATTCTTAGTTGAGATTTGGCAATCCTGCCTCTCCCTCGAGCTGGGAGAGTCCGGAGAGAAAGATAATGAACGACTAGAGAAATATGCCAGACAGGTATTACGACAAGCAAAGGAAGTACTGGGGCCAGACATGAACTGCATCATGGGGCTTCCCCTGCAGCTGAGGATGCTGGCCGAAGTCTTCAGACCGACAAGTGATCTGTTGGGACAGTCTTCAGAAGGTTTATCAAAACAAATCAATATAGAAAGTACATCAAATCTGTACAAGAAGTTTATTTCGTTAAAATATGAAATTTACCTTAATGATAAAACATCTCTTGGAGCAGCGGCGGATGAACTAATAATAACAAAAATTACTGACAGTATAACTCTAATGCACTGTGAACTTGGATTCAAAACATTTTTTTCTGATTTTTATGTTAAGAACTTTGACGCCATTGAAGATAGGTGGCTAAATAAATTAAACAGAGTCGGTTTGGTTCAAACAAAGGGAGACGGAGATTTCCAATTTGTCCACCGTACATACGCAGAATATTGCTGTGCACAAATGGTTGTCTTCTGGCTCAATCAACGAACTCTCCATTGCAGATATGAACTGCTTAAAGAAATCATTGTCCCTCAAATCCTGCTTCATCCGGACAGTAAGATCATCAGGATGTTTATAAATGTACTATTAAATGAAACACCAATGTCAGAGACTGTACTTGGATTAAATTCCAAATGCATTAGTCAACTGTGGAATGAAGACAGTTCTCTATTCCTGAATGAGGAGTACCAAACTGTTCTTCATATTTCCGTCATAGAAAATAATGAACACATTGCCACACTGCTCCTCAGTGGGTTCAGTGCAGAAGAATCCTTTGTATCTTTAATAAAACAATATTATCTTAATAATAATACTGCAATGCATTTGTTGAATAAACCTGAACTACATAATATCTGGGAAGATGAATTTGTATTCGAGCGAATATTTGATAGAGTAAAAGAAGTTAAATTATTAATTGAACCATTTATAAAGGGAATTAAAAATAATAATGTTAAACGTGTTAAAGAAATATTAAACAAGAAATTAGAAAATAATGTTGAACGGTATTGCTTTATATTAATGCAACATAAAGATTACAATATGCAAACAGCCCTTCACCTTGCTGTAAAGAGTGGCCACCTTGATATTGTTACACTACTCGTGGAGCAAACTGCTGTTCCCATTAAATAACTGATGGCTCAGCGGGAAAGTTGGGGGGTGACTCCTTTATTCCTAGCTGCTGGGGATGCTCCACTGAGTATTGTGAAGTACTTGGTGGAGAGCGGGGCAGACATTAATGCCCGCTGTAGGATTGGCTGGTCTGTTCTGATGCATGCGGCCAGGAGTGGAGAATTAGTAACTATAAAGTATCTTGTTGAAAGAGGTGCTGACATCCATTATACAGATAGGTCTGGCCGGACTGTACTACATGCCGCGTCATCTAGGGGACATCTCCCGCTAGTAGAATACTTCCTGCAGCAGGAGGTGGACCCTCACAAGGTAGACGGGAGAGGATGGACAGCACTAACTAGGGCATCAGTGTTAGGGAAGTTGGATATAGTGCAGCTGCTGCTGGAGAGGGGAGTAGATGTTAATGCTGATGGAGGTGAAGCTCTTAGGATAGCTATAGATGATGGCTCATGGTCTATAGTAGACACTTTAATAAATAAAAAAGCAGCCATTAAAGAAAGTCAAATATGGAAGAATTTATCAAAATTTAAAGCAAAATATCCGAATTATGAATTTAAAAAAGAATAATAATACGAATACATATAAAAAAAATTTAACCACCTTAATCATTTTCTCTAAATTTGATTCAGAATTCGAAAATAATTTTATATCATCCATATATAATAAATGCGAAATTGTACTACTTTCTCCTGTATTTCCCTTGATTTTAATCCAAACTTGCTTTTAATTAACATTTCAGATAGAGGATTCAATGCTAAGCAAAACAAAAAAGGACTCAACGAGTCTCCTTGAAAAATTCCTCTTTTTATTGAAATACCCGGTACTACTATTTCCTTACCTTTTAAATTGATAAATAAATCTGTATTACAAAAGGACATAATATTTTTCAAAAAGCTAATAATCATCGGATTAATTCTATATACATTTAATACTTTGACAAGCCACGAGTGCGGAACACTATCGAAAGCCTTTTGGTAATCTATATAGCAAGTACGTAAATTACGTTTTTTTATTTTGAATCTGTTTTGGAATTACAGAATCAATAACTAATTGTTCTTTATATCCCATATGTTTTCTGCGACAACCTTTTTGTTGTTCAGATAAAATATTTTTTTCATCTAAATGATTATATATTAAATCTGTCAAGCAAGAGGTTAAAATTTTTATATATTGTCGGTAAACATGTAATGGGTCTATACTGAGAGGGATTATTAATATTTTCGCTTTCAGGCAAGATATAAGTAATGCCCTTAGTTAGAAAATTTGGAAAATTTTGAGTTTGTTTAACAAATTTTGAAAGATTTTTTGCCAAAAGAGGATGTAAAGTAGTCAGTTTAACCCCTCAAGTCCGTCTGCAATTAAAGCACTGAATAGACAACACACTCTAGAAATGCGTTCCATGTGGATTTGAATGGATACCAATGTCGCCACTGACTTAATAGCTTTAGAATCTATCTCATTTAGCAGGCGCTCTGTCTCTCTTACACTTGCCTGACATTGTGTATGTTGTCATCCCATTTAAATTTCATAAATTTGATGAAACACTGATTGGCCCGATTATTTTTTTGTGCTATTGTGAATTTAGGAATTTAAAATAAACTTTAATGTTGTAGATTGCACTGAACAACCAAAAACATTTATAATTTAAAACACTGGATCAGTAACCTAGCGACAGCTAATATAACAAAAGACAACGATCAGAACGCCGTTCTGTTGTGCGCGTCTCCTTGGTTGGTTGTGTTTTATTATCTACAAATTTATCCTTCTGAATAGTTCCTGATAATTAACTTGATTATCAAATGTAAAAATATCATTTAAATAAAAAAGTGAATCCAATGATGTTGTATCATTAAAATGGTGACCACCCGACCTTCCACGCAATTAGACACAATTATACGAAAAATTTCTTTTTAAATTTTCGCACCACAACAAACCAGTCAGAACGACCGACGCATAGGATCCTGAGGCCAGAGAAATCGAAAATGGCGATTTAATTAGGGACCATCATCGCACATGGAGACCATGGCTGCACAGGTGAACGAGTTTTGCTGACACTACATAGAGACTACCAAAGCAGCGGAGCTTCACATCACGGAAACTTCATGACGCAGTATCCAATCGCAGCAGAGCTTCACATCACGGAGACTTCATGACGCAGTACCCAATCGCAGCGGAGCTTCACAACAAGGAGACTTCATGACGCAGTACCCAATCGCAGCGAATCTATCTTCACGAGAGACGTTTGGCTGAGAAAAAAACATCACCACAGACAGCAGACCATTAGGAATTCGTTTCAAGTCAAGTAAATGTTTAAACAAAAGACTATTATTTTTACATAACCTAATTTCAAAATTTAAAATTTGAATTTAATGCTAGTGATTATTATCTGTTTTGAGAAATTATTCTATTATTAAAAAAAAATAATTTGAAATAATTTAACACTAATAAAAATGTTCTAAAATTAGTAGATTTTCAAAAGGTTTGCGCCTAAGATAATATCACATGCATCTGACTTATGATTTATAGAAAAATGCATAGATGGTACCCCAAATCAGTTTGATAAATTATCGATAATTTTAAATATGTATATTTTAATATGATTTAATTTAATGTTTTTTCGAATTTTTTTGCTGATGAATATTTTTTTAAAGTAACCGTCTTATATGCGTTGAATTGTCAATATCTGAAATAATGCCATGACAACAGAAGAAAATATTCTCATCTCGAAGCAAACAGCGGAATCAAGTTTACAAACATCAAGCAACAAGATAATTACAGATTCAATTACAATGGAATCATCAAGCGGAACTAGTAATGAATCAAACATCCACCATGTCTCAGTCAGATTACCACCATGTTGGAAAGAAAACATATCGCTATGGTTCGTTCAAGCCGAATCTCAATTTTCAAACTCACGTATTAAAGAAGACTTTACAAAATACAATATCATCATCGCAGCACTCGATTCACAAACCTTACAATGTGTTAGTGATATTGTCACGAAGCCACCTGAATCAGACAAATATTTAAAACTGAAAACTGCACTTATCGACAGACTACAAGATTCTGCTGAAAAAAGACTTACACGACTTTTAACGGGCATTCAACTGGAAGATCGAAAGCCCTCCGGACTTCTTCGGTATATGATGGAGCTAGCTGGACCCACATTAGCAGAGAGTGCAATAGTACGTACACTCTGGCTACAGCGTCTACCCCAACATGTCCAGGCAATCCTGTCAGCTCTTCCTGATAACAACACAAACCAACTGGCATTGGCTGCCGACAAAATCACAGATGTTTATACATCAACAGAATGTGGTGCAATGGATCAAAGTAACAAACCCAGCACATCAAGATCCGAAAAAATAGAAAATTCAATATTACTTCAGCTACAAAAACAAATTTCTGAGCTAACACAAGAAGTGTCAAAATTGAAAATATCTCAAAATAACAGTTTTTCAACCTTCCGAGGACGGCGAAATCAGAGCCCTTGTCGAAATAATTCATATCAAAATTCATCTCGAGAGAATCCTGCTAGAAGACCGAGGTCTGGGTCTCGCGGTCGATCACCTAGAAGAGATCCTGATAAATATTGTTATTTCCACAGACGGTTTGGAGAACATGCATACAAATGCTACGAACCTTGTACTTTTAAAACGAAGAATTCGGAAAACGACAGCGGAACCTCTCAGTAGGGACATGTGAGATTCCGAGTAACACATGTCGTCTCTTCGTATACGATCTGCAAACTCGACAAAAATTCTTGGTGGACACTGGCGCGGACGTTTCAGTAATGCCTAGAAAACCGTCATATAACAAAAATAATATCACTTCCGACAACTGCCCAACTACATTGTATGGAGCCAATGGAAACCCCATCAAGACTTATGGCACGAGAACAGTCGAACTCGACTTTGGACTACGCCGTGCGTTGAAATGGCGTTTCATTGTTGCTGACGTATCAAGACCAATTCTAGGTGCAGATTTTATCCACCATTTTAACCTAACGGTAAACTTACGAAAGGCAACAATCACAGATCAATCAACAAAATTAATGATCAAAGGAACAACGTATAAAGGACCTACATCTGGTATCTCTACAATTTCCTCGTCACAGAAATTTCGTGACATCTTGAGCAAATACCCTACATTAATGAGGCCTAATATGAAAATACCAGATACAAAAAAACACTCTGTGACTCACTGCATCGAAACAAAAGGACCACCTGTCACGGAACGTGCCCGAAGACTATCACCAGCCCTATTAGAGGCAGCGAAAAAAGAATTTAAGTATCTGATGGAACAAGGGATTTGCAGACCATCAAAAAGCAATTGGGCCAGCCCTTTACACATGGTGAAGAAAAGCAACGGAGAGTGGCGTCCTGTTGGCGATTATCGACGCTTGAACGCTAAAACGATCCCGGACAAATACCCTATATCTCAACTGCAAGATTTTGCACACAAACTTTCAAATGCAAAAATCTTTAGTACCATAGATATGACCAGAGCATATCATCAAATTCCAGTTGAACCAGAAGATGTACAAAAAACAGCCATCATCACACCGTTTGGATTATTTGAGTTTACATCCATGCAATTCGGTTTATCTAACGCAGCACAAAGCTTCCAACGTTTCATGCACGCGGTAACTAGAGACTTGGATTTTTGCTTTGTATACATAGATGACATTCTGATTGCTTCTGAAAATGAAGAAGAACATAAAATACATTTAGATTCTTTACTTAAACGCCTGGCTGAATATGACCTAGTAATAAACATAAACAAATGTCATTTTGGCGAAAATACAGTCAACTTCTTGGGTCACACAATTACCCAAAATGGAATGTCACCTATTAAAGAAAAAGTTGAAGCCGTCATAAATTTTCCATTACCTAAAACAGCAAAGGAATTGCGACGATTTTTAGGCATGTTGAATTATTACCGAAGATTCCTTCCCAATGCAATTAACACTCAAACAAAATTATACGACTGCATTGCTGGTTACAAGAAAAATGACAAGAGAATATTGGTTTGGAATCAAGAACTGACGGAAGCATTTGAGGAATGCAAACAAAACCTAGCGACCGTGGCTTTACTTGCACATCCAAATCCCAATGCAAAAATAGCTATAATGGTAGACGCCAGTGACGTAGCTATGGGAGCCTCACTACAACAGTCCAACAGAAATGCTTGGGAACCGCTAGGATTCTTTTCAAAAAAATTCACACCCGCGCAACGAAAGTACAGTACTTTTGACCGTGAACTTACTGGTGTTTATGAAGCGGTAAAATACTTTAGAAATCATATTGAAGGACGGAATTTCATAATTTACACGGATCATAAACCAATCACCTTCGCCTTTAACAAGAAACGTGCCTCTAGCTCTCCACGCCAGGAAAGACAGTTAGATTATATAGCACAATTTTCAACGGACATTAGACATATTTCAGGACAACTCAACACAGTAGCTGACGCACTGTCTCGAATAGAGGAGATTAATTGTCCTACTTCTATTGACTATAGGCAGATGGGAAAAGCGCAGTGTCAAGATGACGGATTTATGAAGGCAAAAGATGACACCGCCCTCGCCTTACGTCAAATGGTGATGCCTGGTACCGAAACTTCAGTATGGTGCGACATATCAACAGGTCACGTCAGACCGTTTGTACCTGCTTGCATGCGAAATCAAGTAATTGGAAGTGTACATAATGTTTGCCACCCTGGCATCTCGGGAACAACAAAGACAATTAAACAAAGATTTGTTTGGTCTAACATGGCAAAGGACATAACAAACTTTGTCAAACAATGCATTCATTGTCAAAAAGCTAAGGTTTCTCGACACACTGTTGCGCCATTAGCAACGTATATATTACCAGAGGATCGATTTCGTAATGTACATATCGATCTAGTTGGACCCCTTCAAAAGTGCAATGAGTACCAGTATATACTAACAATGATTGATAGATTTACTCGATGGCCCGAAGCAATTCCCCTGAAAGACATGACAGCGGAAACAGTCGCCACTGCACTCACAACCCATTGGATTGCTCGTCACGGAACCCCTGACAGCATAGTAACCGATCAAGGTCGTCAATTTGAGAGTCATCTCTTCAAAAAACTCACAGAAAAGTTTGGAATTAAACACTTGAGAACCACAGCATATCACCCACAAGCCAACGGCATGATTGAAAGATGGCATCGTACTTTAAAGGCATCTCTTATGGCATGTGGAGACCAGAATTGGGTTGAAAACCTTCCACTCGTTTTACTAGGCCTGAGAGCGACAGTGCGTGAAGATCTAAAATACTCACCAGCTGAATTAACTTACGGTAGAACTCTAAAATTACCTTGCGATTTCTTCACAGCAACTCCTCGAGAAGAACCCGATACATACGTCGGACGTCTCCAAAGAAAGTTCGAAGATATCAAATCGACTCCGGCCAGTATCCATGGTACAGGAAAATTCTTTGTTCATAAGGATCTACCTACTGCTACACATGTGTTTCTCAGAACCGATGGTGGAAGAAAACCACTCCAAAATCCATATGAAGGTCCATACAAAGTTGAAGAACGTGATGAGAAAACATTCGTTATTACCGTAAAAGGAAAACCAAAACGCGTCACGATAGACCGTCTAAAGCCTGCTTTTGTTCCTGTAGAAAAAAATGTTCTAATTTCTACAATTTTCCCTAAACCACTTCCCGAAATTACCAGAACCACAAGATCTGGTCGAAAAGTTCATTTTCCAGACAGATTGGGACAGTTCAAAACATAAAAAGGTATTATTATTTTTTACGATTATAATTATCTTCTCTAAATCATACTAAAAAAAAAAAAAAAAAAAAAATTAAAAAATCTCAGAGATATATTAATGTTACTAAACAAACTTTGTATCTAAACTAAAAAATAAGTTTTTAAATCATATACTGTGAAAATATGTTTACTTTTAGTTATTTTAACCATGATCATTCAGATGTATAATGGCACTCACATCTGATTGAACATGTCGTTGAAATTTCTTATTTATATTATGTAATAATTCTTTTCAAGTGTTTACGGAGACGTGTGAATGTTTAAATATAATAAAATGTATTATATTTATTTATTTAAATAACAGCCATAAGTTTTAATGAAAAACAAATATGTCTACTCTGGATGATACACTATCCAGTCTAATTTACTGTAATTACAAAAAACTCAATAAATATGTTGAGTTCATCAATAACGCACTCCAGTAAACAGTTTAAAAAAAAAAAAAAAAAATTATAATTATCAAACGCTTTGTAAAATTTATAGCGTCTCATAAACATGTACCTTATTTTTAAGAAATACTAATATATAAGTTTTATTGAATCCAGTTATTATTAGATATACAATATTGTGTCATAGTCACAGTTACTTTGAACACTTGTTCCAAACGAAATGTTTGTAGATGAAGACATTTGTTTTTAAAATATAGATACATAAATAAATCTAGTCGAAGCATTCTCCTAGACATAATTTTTTAAACTTAAGTTAAAAAATACTACTTTTGTTTACCATATAGATATTTGAAGATAACATACTTATAGTTATGTATACATGTTTTACAACTATTTGAGTTTTTAATTTAGAATTGTTTTATTATTTTCATATATATGGTTGGGCCACAACACATTAAGCGACATGTTTGTGTAATGTGCCCTACACAGCATGGTCAATTTTGCCCTTATATCGTTTAACAACTGGAGGGGAAGTGTGTAGATTGCACTGAACAACCAAAAACATTTATAATTTAAAACACTGGATCAGTAACCTAGCGACAGCTAATATAACAAAAGACAACGATCAGAACGCCGTTCTGTTGTGCGCGTCTCCTTGGTTGGTTGTGTTTTATTATCTACAAATTTATCCTTCTGAATAGTTCCTGATAATTAACTTGATTATCAAATGTAAAAATATCATTTAAATAAAAAAGTGAATCCAATGATGTTGTATCATTAAAATGTTTTATAAAAATATTAAATATAAAAATACATTTCTATTTTGAGAATTGCGTTCAGAATTATATTGCATAACATGTTTATTTATTTTTTACTTTAAAATGAAAGACACACTCGGGTCACAAATAATCTGACAATAATTTTAAAATCTCCCACTACCATCACAGAAAAAGGAAAATCTTACTTGATTCGTGATAGAGGACTTAGACGCGATGTCAATTCAGTCACTGACCAGTCTATCCGTGTTGTTTCGTGAATTAGAGTATTTATGTGTAATTTCAACTAGCGCCTACCGGTATAAATCACGGGATATTAAAATTGCAATTTTATTAATCAAATTAAAATAATTTTCTATTAAAATATTATATTATAATTAAATACCTAGTTATTTAATCGTGTGTCTGAATTCCTACAACGAGTTCCAATTGTGAAAATTTACATCAGACGTTATCTTTCCAGTGTCCGATTTTGTTTATCCACTTATTTTACTTATTGATTGCAAAGACAAAGTTATATTCAAAATAAAACGAGATTGCTATAGCCTTTATTATAACAAGTATGTCGTTTTCGAGCTGACTATGTATCTCTGAAATAAAGAAGTTCTTTTTATTTCTTTTTTTACATATTTTTTGAAATCTTTGTGTGTTTTTTGTTGCTATATTTGATAAATGTCACAATGCAGATGATAATGGAAGATTTGTTTTAAAGTAAGACTAGAAGTATACCGGATAATGACGGAGATTTGTATGAAGGTGATTCCGATAAAAATAATAATTAGACAATTTGTAGAGAGCTGTTTTTTATGAAAAATCACCTCAAAGGCGCTGATAATATCAGACTCATTTTTCTTACTTACGCAGTGACATTTTATTATTCCCGCGGATTTGATTATTTTCAATGTTTCCTGCCAATTGCATTTGTGACAGTTCATTTTAAAAATAATCACACGATCAATGTTTTTTTGTATAATGTATTGTATGTACCTACTATAAAAAATCTGAATGTTTAGTCACCCTATTGTATAATAATAAATCGTATTTGAAATTTGGCACGATATATATAATACAAATCAATATAATTCATTAAAGGCAATACAATTGTTAATATGTTAGTTTAAAATATATTCTTGAGCGTCGTTAAAGAACTTATATGATTGTCAACTTTATAAACAAACGGTGAGTGATTCTTTTGGAGATGGCGCTAAATACATGTAATATTATTTTTAAATTGTCGCTCTAAAACCTATTGAAACAAAAACAGAGGAAGGAACCCACTTGGTACTCGGTACTCGGCACTCGGAATTCGGCACTCGGTACTCGGTACTGAGTACTTGGCACTCGGCATTCGGCACTCGGTACTCGGCACTCGGCATTCGGCATTCGGCATTATGTACTCGACACTCGGCACTTAGCACTCGGTACTCGGCACTCAGCACTCGGCATTCGGCACTCGGTACTCGGCACTCGGCACTTGGCACTCGGCATTCGGCATTCGGCACTCGGTACTCAGCACTCGGCATTCGGCATTCGGCACTCGGTACTCGGCACTCGGCATTCGGCACTCGGTACTCTGTACTCGGCACTCGGCATTCGGCACTCGCTACTCGGCACTCGGCATTCAGCACTCGGGACTCGGTACTCGGCACTTGGTATTCCACACTCGGCACTCGTTACTCGGCACTCTGTACTCGGCACTCTGTACTCGGCACTCGGTACTCGGCACTCTGTACTCGGCACTCTGTACTTGGCACTCGGTACTCGGCACTCTGTACTCGGCACTCTGTACTCGGCACTCGGCACTCGGCACTCTGTACTCGGCACTCGGCATTCGGCACTCGCTACTCGGCACTCGGCATTCGGCACTCGGGACTCGGTACTCGGCACTTGGCATTCGACACTCGGCACTGGGTAGTCGGTACTTGGTACTCGGCACTTGGCATTCGGCACTCGGCACTCTGTACTCGGCACTCGGCACTCGGCACTTGGCATTGTACCACCTGGCACTTGTTGATATTCAGTTATATTTTATCTGCTCGGTAATATCTCAATTTGTTCGTATTAACATTGTCACTAAGCTATTATTTAGTTATTTATGAATGGTTAAGATATGGATGAGTTATTTGAGCAAGCTTTACCCAAGGAATGATCTTGTGAAATATGTTTAATTACACTTCTAAAAGTATCATTGGTCTGCGAGACATACATACATACATACATACATTTGAACACACCCTAAAGATTAATAAATTGCTGACATCTGTACCTAATAGAAATTATTACATATTTACTTTGATTATTTATCAAACACAATAAAATGTAGGTGATCCACAGACATAAAGTGTTGGAATAAACTGGTTTTATATTAAGAATTAAAACATATTTACATTACATTGTATAAATACATATTATATTCATTTTCTTTAATTATCAAAATTAAAATTATTTTTTGTTTCTACGGAGTTTTATCTATGTGCCTGTTATTACTATTGTTCTATGAAAACACATTTCTTTTGTTTACAATATTTTATTAGTATTTTGTTTATTGATGTGTCTATAGTTACTGATTTATTTATTTGTTTAAATGTTTTCGATACATACTAATACATGAATGTAGCTAGTTTCTGTATAAAAGTACCTATCCTACATCTGATAATAATTTGTATTATTGAGACAGGAATACTGTTATTCTTGAAACTCAATTAATTTATGCATTTAATAATGTTCCATTTAGTTTAATTCTATGTCCAGTATAATCTCTATAATCCCAACTAACTATAATCCTAACCACCGGGTGACAGAGACAGGGTGGGTGGGTGGAGAACACCACAAGTTAACAACTGAAGAAAAAGTGTATTTTTAAAGAGCCTTATGCCTGGTATATCCGTAGCTCCTTATCCTCGCTAAGTATGGTATTCATCACTCAATTTTAAGCGGGCTAACCCTTGATAAGTCGCAAAGTAGTTGCTTTTTTAGACACCGGGGCGTTAGCAGAAACATGTGTCAATTTTGATTGTTATGTAAATTGTAAAAAAAACCTTTTACTGATTTATTTCCTATGTGGTATTGCAAGGTTTAAAATGTTTACTGTGTAGTATCTGCTTTTGTACTTTTTTATGTCTCAAAATGAGATCAAATCACATTATGCAATTGCTAACAGAGCCAAGGAATTGTTGACTTATATTCTAAACATCTCCAAGGATTTATCCACTGGAGAGATTCAGGTCCAAATTTGGAACACTTCTATTTTTCTGCGATTGATAGCGGTCCAAAATTGGACCACATTTTCCTAGCATTCGTAAAACATTTATTGTAATTATTTTAAACATTTTCACGGCCAGCAAATTTATTCTATCAAATAGTTGATAAAATGGACTTTATGTCTATGGCTATCGATTGTCTTTGAATTCATCAAGAATGAATTTTTAGCGGTTGGCAAGCTTCAGTTCTACAAATGAACTTCAAAATAATTTTCAAACCAAACTTTTGATTTGCTTTGCATCTGTGGTTATCAAACAGGCCATAGAGAACATAAAAAACGTAGAACAATATTCGATATAGATATTAAAAATATCGCCTGGTGGCAATTTCAAATCTTCAAATCACTGAAGCACAAATTTCACACATTTATAAAGTTAAAGACTTTTTTTATAACTTTTCTATCAATTTTATAAATATAGGATAGTTAGGAAAATGTAGGTGAATTCATTGGATGTTTAGCAATATAATTTGTTTATATGTTTACATACACAAATGTGGAGTCATGATTTTTTTTGTGAAAATTTTCAAAATTAATTTTTGAGACACTCGACACGCGAGCACTCAAGGAGATTTTATATAATTCTCTGTCGCTCCAGCGGAATAAAATAAATATATTGGAAGCGTCTCTATAGATACGTGTCGCGTCCTAGAATATAATTCTCTAATATCTGTCTCCATAAAGTAACCATATTAATACTGTTGAAAGAGTTCGATGCAAATTTATACAAAGTGTTATTTTCAAATATTAATTCTGTTGAAATTATCAACATATTATTTGGTTTTGCTCCGATGAGATTGTTTTAATAAAGGGAGAAGAATATGAATTGATGTTGCATGTATATTTAAAAGTGTGAATAATCTGTTGGGTAGCCCTGAAATCCTAATGTCAATGTTGTTTTCTTGCATCGTTGATACTAACTAGGAATTGTTGTGTATATTATTGTCACAATAATACAAGCTTGTGTCTGGCCACAATTCTGCTATAAATAGATGACACTTGGTTGGTAATGCATATGCTAATATAGTCAATATGCCCTTGTTCGGGGCTGTGTTGAAATAACATAAGGTTTTACTCCTGAAGCACAACTGCCCTATGTTATTTTACTGTTGTAATTTCTCAACCAACATTGTATAACCTGTGTAGATTCTTTGTAACACAATTTTAATAGTTATTTAGAATATAATAGGCTATTAGGTTAGCCGCCATTGGTCAAAAACAAATCAACAAAAATGCCTAAAATGAAATAAAATCAGTTTTATAAAAGCATTATGTAAAATTCTGACATTTAACAAATGGATGGAAAGCTTTAGTGTTGCCATTTAAAGCTGTTATTTTTCTCATTTATTTATTGACCACTGAGACTTTGATAAAAAAAAATAGACAGCTAAGTTAATCTTGTGGATATTGGTTTGTTATCAATGTGGCCATGCTAGGGCCCCGAGGAGAAAGTGAATGGTTTAAGAAGTCAGCTACCTCTCATGAGTAGCACAAGTGACCAGATTGTGAGTCACCGAATATTAGAGATGAGGTACTAACTTATTATTTACCAGATAAAAGAAAGAAATAAATTGTTAATAATTATTTCCTCATTCGTAAATATGTAAAGAAATAAATTTGTATCTTGAAATGTCTTGTTTTTTATTACATTTATATATTTGTTGCAAGTTGTGCCTTTGTTATTCCTATTATCCAAAATGTTCCACAAAATTATCAGTCATATAACTTACTATGGGCTCCATCAAATCCAGAACCAAGTTAGCGTCTCAGAAGCTGGACGTACTGTACAGGGCCCACAGATACTATACTACACAACTGTTCACCCGGTACAGATTGCGAGTGTACCCCCATTGTAGAATTTGGCAGCCACCTCTGGTATGTTTGATGAAACAGGCAGTCTGTTTAAAGAGATGTCTCTTAACAAACGGACTGCAATCTTTGGAGCACATATTTCAGGTGGGAAACCTGGGCCTTGACCTCCACACAGCATCCCCAAAGGCGAGATACGATTATTATGGAGTTAAGATAATAGACTTCGCTTTTCGGCCCATACAAAAAAGACGCCCGGGAAAAAAACACTTTTCTACATCGAAAATTGCACAAAATGAATATATTTTTTTATACTGCCTTCTAGATGATGAAAACTATGTTGGTATGTTTTCGAATTTTCGATGCGTTTCGTATTAACGTAAACATTCACTGTCAAACATGTACGATTTATAAAAAACTATTATTTAAAGAAAAAGTGATGCTAACTCAACTCTCATAAAGAATTATAAAATTATAAAAAGCTACCGACGTAGCTTCTTCTTTCTAAAAAATATATATTTTTTATAATTTCAAGTTCGTGAAGAAAAGTGTATTCTCCATAAACCCCTTTTCGAGTGATTTCTGTAGGTAAATTTGAGCGTTGTCTCATTCGCACATTTCGCATTCGCATGTATTGTAATATTATCTACACACCATGCTGCAAACAGCAGCTATTAGCAGCTGGCTAAAAATCGAAGGTTGGAGGATGTCTCCTGTCTCTTTTTTCCCCATGCGAACCCGTAACACTCTGTTTCACGTTGACTGCAAATTGGAAAAAACCGTCTGCCGTTAGTACCAACCGATGCGCCGCAGTGAAATGAGATGGTGATATTGAATTTGTTGTGTTAATAAAAGAGACAGAAGACAACGTGAATCAGAATGTTACGGGTTCGCACGAGGAAAAGGGAGACGGGAGACAATAGCCAGCTGCTAACAGCCCGATATGTCGGGCTGTTCGCAGCATGGTGTGTAGATCGCTTAAGTGTGCGTGAGCTTATTGTGAGCGGGACAGAATGACAGACGCGGGTGTTCCGCGTGTGGTTCAAAGTCTAGCCTCTTAAGTTGTTTTTTTTTTTTATTGGTTGGAATAAGGTGAGAATACATTATTTCGGGATAGAAAAAAATAGGATATGGAAATGTTACTTGTGCGATGATGGAGGACTGGAGCTAAGAATAGAGGATTGAACCCTCGATACCACCCTGGAAACTACAGTTTTGGACAACTTGGGTACTAACCCAAGGATGACAAACATAATAAAATAAATAAAATCCATGTTTAAATGCACTTTCTTTAATAATAATATTATAACCTAGAGATATATATTTCCTTAATATTTTATATACATACATTTTATTTGACGGACATATAGTACATTAACAATACATAAATGACACGAAAAATACAAACAGATGAAAGAGAACAGTGAAAGGAGAGCACATATAACTGAAGAGCAATGACAATATCTTAATATATAAAACAAAGTCGGGTTAGTTTCACCATTTATAACTCAAGAACGGGTGGACCGATTTTCATGATCTTTGATTTGTTGGATTTGTCTCCGTCCCAATTAACAGAAAAACGTCCCGGAAACATCGGAAAAAATCACGGGAAAAATAATTATGAAGAAAATAATTTTTGTCATATACATATTTTGTATGGAACGGCTTTTCAAATAATGTGCGTTGGTCGACATAATCTGAACCAATTCGAACAGCTAATAAATTAAACACAACTTTTATTGATTCTGAGGCGGTACGAAGTTTGCCGGGTCCGCTAGTATAATATAAAAGTACAAATAGAAGATAACTACAAATCAAAGCATGAAAAAGGATTTAATAGGTTTTTAATTTGTACATATCGTGTCGATTGCTGGAAGTCGTTTAGGCTTACACCAAAAAATGCAATGCTTTGTCCTGCGTTGACAAGTCTCGACATTCTGGACAAAGGAGAATGGTATCCGTAATTAGTAGAATGTTGATTGAGGAACAGCAATTCATTATTTCGGAGTCTACGGGCAGATATGTTGAACTGGAATAATTGTAACAAAACAGATGTGTCCGTAATACTGTTGATTATTTTGAAAATGCAAATTAGATCAAAGTCCTTTCTACCTTTTTGTAAAGAAGAAATGTTCACAGCTTGTTCAATTTCATCATATGAGTACGCGCCTCTTTCAAGTAGTCCTGTGTCGATCTTGAGTGACCTGCTCATTGACACCTACTCACGAGCCACAAAAGAGCGAGCAGGTCATATTTTCGTCAGCATACGGGTGTTTTCAGCACCCGGTGTCGCGACACACTCGCGCTCGTGACTTACTTGTTCACGACCCAATAGTGTAGACCAACAAAAGGTGAAACGTAATGCACAATGTGATCTATATACTTCGATACAATGCGCGGGCCTTTTTTACAAATTCGATATATCATTGGCCGAGAGTCAAGATGTTTGAGTGAACTTACACACACTTATGACTTGCGTGATATAGTATCCTGCATAATCGGATGTCGGCTGTTTAGCACTTTCACAAGTTTTGGGTGTTTTGGCCATTTTGGGTCACCAGTCACAAGTGACCTGGTCTGGTACGGCGCGCATGTAGTGACGAGTAATCGGGTGTTTTGGGTCACGAAAAGAGCAGGTGTTCGCGACCTGCTCACTACGCCAGTGTGTCGTGAGTGACTCGGGTCGTGTAAAATGATCGATTGACCCAGCTCTACATTCAAGTCCTAATCTCCAAGCAATTCCTCGTAGAAGCCTGTGTTGTACGGATTCGATGTGACAAATGTGGACAGCATAGCAAGGAGTCCAAATGACACTAGCGTATTCAAGGTGACGGCAAACCAATGAGCAGTAAATAGTTTTAAGTGTTCGTAATAAGCATTAACTTTGTGGCTCGCCATAATTTACAATAAAAATATATAAATTTGTTTTTAACCATTTTAAATTTCAATTAACCAATACCGGTTTCAGAAGAACCCTTCCTTCGCCAGGAAAATATTAAAACTAACCTATGATACAATATATTGACAGATGGTGGTTCAATTTAATAAATATCCTAGCTCGTAGGACCAATGATGGTGGCGCTGGTTTTACAATTACTTCGATCGCAGTGATGTAAATTACAAATTAAATTAATTAAAATACATTTGCCTTTAATGCGTAGGAAAGGTGGGGAGCCCAAAGACTTACCTAATCCACTGCAAATGTTCCTTCAATAATCCACTGCAAATGTCACTTCAATAGCCGCTGGTTTTTCTTCTCATTCTTATTCACATATAAAACACAATAGTATTATTCAATAACACAACCACAAATATATCGGTTGCGGCGGTTCAAAACATGTGTTTTTGCGGGGTACAACAAAATACGACGGATTACAGCGGATAATTTGATTATTATCAAATAACAAAAATGTTTGCGGTGCGAATAACAGTATTGCATATTGCGACTTTTCAGCGCGTGGAACGAGCGGACTTCATTTGTTTTCAATGTGCTCAATTCTCTGAAAGTCTCTGGGCAAAAGCAAAGGAAAGGGAATGGAAGCATTAAAGGCTATTTGATTTACTCTGATTAATAGCAATCGAAAGTACTTACACAACTCGCGCAAATAATAGATATATATAAAAAAAATAGGTGTTAAAGTGGAAGGTTAACAAAGGGGAAGAGGTAATTGCGGGAATTCCGGCAATAACAGACCGGTTTATTAGAAACATATCTAGAATGCTACTAAACAATAAATTAATTTGGTTTATTCAATATATTTATTTCAGAGTCGAGGTTTTTTTATAAGGTATTTTGTGTCTCCGGACCAGAGGTGGCCGTAGAGTCCCTATACAGTACGCTCAGCTTCTGAGAGGCTAACTTAACTCTGGCTTGGATGGAGCCCCCGTACCTGAGCTGATCACTTAGAGTTACACCGAGCATATCAATGGAAGACCTGTTGGGAAGATCGGCAAGAGCAATTTTGGTGCGGCCATAAAAAATTACAGTAAGAAAGCCATAACGGTTTTTTTTTCACAGTGTTTCAGCTACATTTTAAAATTATTGTTGCCAAACCCAGATAAGGTTATAACTAGACATCGAATTATATGCATTTGCATAAAACTCTCTAATTACGGCGTTAATGCATATTTTAGCCTTTTTTCCCAATCGTGCATATTTCGTTGATCAATTTGACAGTTCTGAGGCCATTGCAATTCAGTCAAGCAAGCTAGCATTTGAAGACGCATCCATTAAACATAATATCGCCCCCATATCAACACATTTCCACAAGTTACCAGATGCCATAGAATAATTGGAAACAAAAACCTTCCTCTATCAATAGAAATACTGGAAACGATGATCGAGCTTGCCAACGCCCTTCCTAATTTAATATCAGAAAAGATTGGTAAAAAGTTAGACGCTATTTTGCTTAAAAACCCAAGTCTTGAAGACGTGAAGATGAAAAACATTGCCTACATCAACGGCACAGGTCCATACCCTGCCTAAACAGGTATCTCCAGAAATGGCGTCAAATTTTAAGTCAGTTGACGGTCGTTTTCGGCGTACAAATTAATACCGGGTGGCAAACGTCACAAATTTGCGATCGAAAATTTTGAAAAATACTTAATTGTATATTGTCACAAAAACTATGCTTAATTTTAAGAATATTTCGCTTTTTTTGTACCGTCTTTAATTAAAATACATAAAAATAAAAAGGGTTTTTTGATTTTGCATTGTGCATATTTTGGGCGTATCAAGAGTTTTAGTGCATATTTCGGCCTTTTTTAGTGCATATTTTGGCATTTTGTTAGTGCATATAATCCGATGTCTAGTTATAACATAGCTGACAGGTATAAAATTGCCTACGTATGCACATATGTAAATAGAAAAAAATGAGTGATCCATTTTATTTTTGTTTTTTTTTACAATAATCTTACATGATACATGTTAATAATTTTACACATGTTAATAATTACACACAGTAAACAAAATTTCATCAAAATCTGTTATGAATATGGTTTTATACAGTGTGGGCACAATGCGCACTCTTAATCTTTCTGGTCGAGAACATGAATAGTTGCAGTGGAAACATGAGAAAGTTTTTACCGGTATGGGATCGCATGTATCTTTGTAAACTTGATTTATAAGACCACGAATAGTTGCAGTGAGGACATGATAAAGGTTTTACAGCAGTATGAGCAGTGGCGTAGCTAGCATGGGTGGCACCCAGTACGGATAACGCGGTGACACATTTCAACCGAAATTATTCTCTTTTCAAAGTGTAATTATAAAATTCTAGGTTATTTATTTATTTATTTATTCCTGGTTGTACAGATGTTCTCACTTGCGTGAGAACAATCTAGTTATAAAAACTCAGTTATTATACAATTATAAAAATCTACAATTAAATACAATTAAATACAAAAACATACAATTAGAAAACAAAATCATCAGAAAAAATTATATACAAGCTCACTCAAGATACATTACAATGAGTGGCAAAAGGCATAAGAAAAATGAGAGGTATGCATAGAGAGACAATAGACACAATATAATTAGTTAATATTTTTTTGACTTCGCTAGAACTTTTTTTCTGAATCCGTACAATTTATCAATGAAAATATCTACTTTAGCACACTCTATCTTGTTACTTTCTTAGTTGTTTTCTATGCATCTCCTGCAAAAATCAAATTAAAACCATGTTCATGTTCTGAGTGAAGTTTTCGTTGCACGCATTTACATTTAATTTAAACCAGTTTTGTGTTCAGTATATAACGATAAATTATAAAACAAGTTACAGATTCATCAAAGGAAGGCATTCTTATGTACAGAGTGAAGCATTACATTTGAGTTGCACACCATATGATAAATCATTCTGAGAAATTGACTGTTCCGTGTGTAACTATGTATTATTGAGGCTTATGGACCCTTACGCAGAATCATTCTTAAATTAAAATCTGAGTTACCTTTTTAAAAATTTGAGATGCAAAATCCTTTGCTGACGCAATTCAAGGGATACCATTCTCAATTTCCGACAGCAGAAATTTCTAGTTGCAGAATTTGAAAACATGATATTTTATCAGAATATTAAAATTTTTATCTTATGTACATTAAAAAAATCGGTATAAATTGCAGTCATAATAAAAAGTTAAGATATCACCTCCCCTCTCCCGCCCAATTTAAATAATAAAATAAGAGTCCCATGTTTTTTTTCAGTCAGTTATCGATCGATTCATCTAAAATTGTATTCAGAAATATTCATTAAAAAAATTAACTATCCAATTCACTTTCCTTGGTTTTTAAAAGAAATCTTTCAACGCTTTTAAAAACACTAACAGAATTACAACTTTTCCACTACTTCACTTCAATCAATAGGTAACAATTCACTTCACGAGTTCATGTCAATCACAATGTACAAAAGAAATGAGAATGATACGTCAAAAGCAAATAATATTTCAAGGTAATTCCCAACCGAGCAATAGATAGAGCACGAAAATAAAACAACAGCATTTTTGCGGAATCTCCAATTGTCCGAGCCATAGAGCTACGAAAATATAAATATTTTTGTTGTAATATTCTACCTTCATTACCGTGGCACCCGGGGTGGGCCGCCCCCCACTAGCTACGCCTCTGAGTATGGGTTAGCATATGCCTTTTTAACCTTCCCTCTAATAAACACACATAGTTGCAGTAGGAACAAGAAAACGTTTTTTCTACATGATGGGCAAGAACGTGACTTTTTAAATACATTGTATCAGAACCTGCATAGCTGCAGTAAGAACACGAATAAGGTTTTTCTCCAGGATGGGTTCGCATGTGGCTTAGTAAACCTGTTTTTGGTAACTTGAGTAGTTGCAGCGGGGACATGAAAAAGGTATTTCTCCAGTATGGGTAAGCGTGTGCCTATTTAAACCTCCCTTTGAAGAGCATGAATAGCTACAGTGAGAACATGAATAAGGTTTTTCTCCAGTATGGGTTCTTATGTGTACTTGTAAAGTTACTTTTTGAGAACATGAATAGTTGCAGCGGGAACATGAGAAAGGTTTTTCACCAGTATGAGTAAACATGTGATTTTTCAAATATCGCTGTTGATAACTTGCATAGTTGCAGAAGGAACAAGTATAATGTTTTTCTCCAGTATGGGTACGCATGTGAGTTTTTAAATTTCCCCTAGAAGAACAGGAATAGCTGCATTCTGAACATGAGAAAGGTTTTTCTCCAGTATGTTTGCGTAGATGCCGTGCAAACACACTCTTTTTTGAGCAGGAGTAGTTACAATGGGAACTTGAGAATGTTTTTTTCCCAGAATGCGTCTTCAGGTCCATTATTAGATCTGAAAAAGATGGCAGATAAAGCATAGAAAGTAGTTGCTATAATGGAAACACAAAATAGGATAATTCGGATAAACTAAAATCTATTTTACCTGCAGTCCGGTTGATACTTTCAGAGCGTTCTGAGCTTTCTTCTTTATTATCCGGCAGGTCTGTGTCTATTTCCAAATGATGAATTCCCCCTCCATATTCTTCTCGGGGTTCTGGTTCTCCCTCGAAGGGAACAGTCTCCACATTAATGCTACCTGGAATAACAAAGATGTCCACTGAATATAGGTATAAGCTGGTTATTTGGGTATGTGTGACTCGCTCACATTGGTTGACTGGTCCTTCTTAGAAAGTGATGATTTAAATCATAATATTGAACAGTTCTATTTTATTCTAAGTAATCATATAAATCCCTTTGTCCCTTACACTCAATTTAAGGAATATAAATATCCAGTCTGGTTCAATAAAGATTTGATTAATTTAATTATACATAAAAAAACAGCTCACAAACTGTATAAGAATCATGGAACATCAAAGTTGTACATAGAATTCTCTAAAATTAGGAGTGATTGTAATAAACTTTCAAGGACGTATTATAAAGACTATATTAGGCAGATACAGAATAATATTTTTAGCAATATGAAACGTTTCTGGCGATTCAGTAAAACATTAAGAAGTGGTGACTCTGATATACCAAATACTATGCATTTTGAAGACAGAAAGGCCGATGGTATCAAAAATATTGTCGATCTTTTTGCGGACTTCTTCAAGAACGTTTATGATAAAAGTCAACCCAATCAGTTTTCCTTACCTAACTATACTCCCAGTTTCAATATAAACCTGTCACATATGCACATCGAACTAAACGAAAGTATTAAACAAATTTAACTTCTAGAACTCAATAAAAATGCCGGTCCCGACAACATTCCACCATTACTCTTACAGCAGTGTGTCGTCGTTCTTGCTTATCCCCTGTACACACTCTTTAATCATTCTTCGTCGAAAGATATATTTCCTGATCTATGGAAACATAGTTATATAACACCCATCTTCAAGAAAGGGGATAAAAACGAGGTAACTAATTATAGACCGATATGCATACTTTCAACAATTCCAAAACTCTTTGAGAAACTGATTCTGGATAAAATAATTACTTAATTTAAAGATAGTACAATATGTACTGAACAACATGGTTTCATAACCGGCAAATCAACACTAACTAACCACATTCTATATCAAAAATTCATTTCCGATGCAATCTCGAAGAAGCTTCAAGTTGACTCAATTTACACTGACTTTAGCAAAGCGTTAGATAAGGTTTGTCACGCTATTCTTGTAGAAAAACTGTCTAAAGCTGGAGTTTGTGGAAACATGTTGCATTGGTTTATAAGCTATCTTTCAAACAGAAAAATTAGTGTTAAACTTAATGGGGAATCATCGTATGGTTTTTTTTGCATCCAGTGGTGTTCCGCAAGGTTCCCACATTGGACCTGTATTATTTATCTTTTTTGTGAACGACCTTTGTAATATTTTTAAAGGCATCGACGTACTTATGTTCGCAGATGACTTAAAACTTTTTAAAGTAATTCGAAGCCTGAACGACTGTTATATTCTCTCGGCAAACTTGTTAAAATTAGTTGAGTGGTGTAGCGATAACAAGCTATACCTTAATGTCAATAAATGACTTAGGTATTACTTTCGACACCAAACTTAGCTTCATACCACACATTGAAAATATTGCAAAGAAGGGTTTAAAAATGTTAGGTTTTGTACTAAGAGTGGTGGATTATAATATGCGAGTCTGGGACGTGTAAATAGTCCCAGATCTCTCTGAGTGCAATACTCAAAATATATGATTGTGAATTTAATTTTCGCGAACAATAATGTCATAGTATATGGCTGCCTACAATTCCTATTAAAAGAACAGAAACACTAACCTTTATTGTAGTTCTCTGCTAGTGTAGGTGGCCTCCCTTTTTATCCCAAAATTGAGTGGCTAAACTAACCAAGTGGCTAAAGATTTTACCAACATTAAAACTTCTGTACACCTCACTAGTGAGGAGTCAGGTAGAATATAATTCAACTGTATGGTCTCCCCACTATAACGTGCATTTACAAACAATAGAAAGAGAACAAAAAAAAATCCTAAGCTTTTTAAATTATAAACTAAAAATACCGAAAGAACAAAAAACTACCCTTTTCTACTACGATTATCTAATCTATTAAATTTGAGTGACAGGAGAATTGTTTTTGATCTAATATTTCTATTTAAAATCTTGCATAATATAATTGATAGCCCTGAATTCTTATAGCTCATAAATCTTAATGTGCCAGCCAGAAACACAAGGTGAGTACTACCATTTTATTGTAGTAATATTGCGACTAGGGCCCAATTCAATATACCACTACAGAGAATTCAAAACTTGGGAAATATGTATTCACACATAGATGTATGGGATATGTCGCTGATACAATATAAACATGAAATAATTAAATCACTCATGTCAGAATGTGAAATAAGACGTGTTTAATATGAGTTACCGAGATTCCATAATATTTTGATGTAAGTAGCATATTTTTATAATGTAGGAGCTGTTGCACATATTTTTGTATTATTTCTATTTATCTATAATGTAAAAACTTGTTACTCTCTGTTGTTTTTCTGTATTGTAAACTTTTTCTTGTATTACTCATCTGTAAATTTCTAATATTAACTTACACTATTTATTATTATTTTCATGCCATCTGCAATTTAAAAACTGGTTTCAGTTTAATTTATTTTTACTTTCTCTCTTTTAGTATAATATAATATTTTTTACTTTTATACCTACCATTTTTATAATGTTCATTGCTATAAGTTTATATTTCTTATTAAAACAAACAACATTTGGTCAAAGAAATTTCAAATACATTGCGTCTAAAATATACAATAACTTACCTGACAAAACAAGACAATCGAATAATATTAACAAAAACAAAATCCTGATCAAACAATGGATCATCTAAAAAGGTCGTGCAATAATTAGTCACCTCACCCAAATATAATCGTATTTACGTCAAAACTCCAAAACTGGATGCTAGAAAATCTCCAAAATGAAGATACGCAAAACACTATTGAAATGTGGAAAGCATCTGAACAGGTATGTTTACAGGAAGCCAAACAACACCTGGGAATCTCCAAAGGTAAACTGAAAATAAAAAAGGAATCATGGTGGTGGACAAATGAAATGTAAAAATGCGTAAAAGAGAAGAAAACTGCTTTCAGAAACTGGTCAAACTGTAAGTGCGATAGCGAGAAAGGGCAACTCCGGTTAGTGTATGAGCAAGTCAAAAAGACATCAAAGAAACTAGTTGCCTCTGCACAACATGAGGCACTGAAAGAGCTGTATGACGATTTAGAAACACCCAATGGAGTGCAAATAATATACAAAATCGTAGCACACAGGAAAGAAAGGGCCAAATCTATTAGAACACCCAAATACATGGAAGAAACTGACGGCGAGTTGATCACAGACGAAATCAAAATATGCGAAAGATGGAAAAATTATAATTCTACATTACTGAACGAAGAATTTCCAAGAACAACTCATGTGTCAGAGCAACCAGTGCTGGGGCCAGTTGAAGAAATCACTCCAACAGAAGTTAAAGTAGCCATATCACAAATGAAAAAGGGGAAAGCAGTGGGGCCAGACAATATTCCAGCCGAATTATGGAAAGTGTGGGGATTCGTGGGACATAAATGGTTGTGCAACCTGTATAACAAAGTACTGACTGGAGAACCAATGCCAGAAAGCTTTAGGAAGAGTTATCTTCTTCCATTTTACAAAAATAAGGGAGACTCTAGGAAGTGCGACAATTATAGAGGGATAAAGCTTATGTCTCACAGCATGAAAATTTATGATAGGATTATATACACACGAATCAAGAATATTATAAAAATACACGACGATCAATGCGGCTTTGTTTCAGGGAAATCAACAACAGATGCTATTCAAACAGTCAGAATCAAAAAACGTATCAGTCAGAATCATAGTTGAAAAATATCGAGATGCAAAAAAAGACTTACACATGGTATTTTTAGACTTGGAAAAAGCATTTGACAGGGTACCCCGAAGCCTGATATGGGTGGCATTGAGATCTTATAACGCACCAGAAAGATATGCGCTCTCCATACAAGATATGTATACAAACATAGAAACACAAGTAAGATGCACATCAGGGACATCATCAATATTTGCAATTAAAGTGGGGGTACACCAAGGATCTGTCCACAGCCCACTGCTATTCATAATGGTTATGAATTATCTAACAATTCAAGAAATGAACAAAAACATTCTCAAGACTATGCTTTTTGCAGATGATGTAGTACTGATAGCAGATAATCATTGTGACTTACAGAATAGCCTGGAAAGGAGGAGAAAAATCCTAGACGATAATGGCCTAAAGATTAGCAGGAAAAAGACTGAATATTTGTACTTGCCATTTGAAAATACAAATGCTGTAACTCCTTCGATGCAACTGGATGGAGTAACATTAACCAACTGTGACACATTTAAGTATCTCGGCTCACTCATCCACAAAGATGGAGGATGTGCAGCAGATGTTAACCACAGAATAGGTGTGGGATGGAGTAAATTTAAGATCCGTAACAGGAATCTTGTGTGACACAAAAATGCCTATAAAACTAAAAGGAAAGGTATACTAGACTATTGTTAGACCCGCGATAATGTATGGCTCCGAATGCTGGACCATGTACAACTCCTACACCAGGCAACTTGAATCAGCAGAAATGCGAATGCTTAGATGGTCGGCAGGAGTCACTAAAATATAAAATTAAAAGTTCACGCACTCGTGGTAGCCTGGGTGTCACGGACATAAACAGTAAGCTTGATGAATGACAGTTGAGATGGTATGGTCGCATAAAACGGAGACCACCAGATCACAAAGTGAAGCAGGCAATGTCTATGGAGCTTCATCGACAGTCATCCAGAGCAAGACCAAAGAACTCCTGGATGATTCAATGCTCCAAAATCCTAAGTAGAAACGGCCTGGATGAAAGCGATACCCAGAACCGAAGAAGCTACAACCTGAGAACGAGGAGAGCCGACCCCAACAGCTTACTTATGCAATGAGTTGGGACAGTGCAAGGAAGAAGAAGAAGACCCAAATATAATCGTATATCTCATTATTGTTACCACTACCTACCAACCTGAAAATTTTGTCAAATATTTTTGCTTTATTGAAAATTGTACTTTTTTAATAATTAAAAAATATTTGTAAAATAGTCTGTCTCTTCACAGGATTTCCTAGTAACACAGGCAAGGCAAAAAAATGTAAACCTTATGATATAGATTCATATAATAAATAATAATAAAAAAGTGTTTTAAATTTAGTGTTCTCCGCGTGCAAAGTCGTATTTCCTCCAAGCATAAACTTTCTAATTAAAGTGTGTTTATCGGAAGTGACCTGCTAGGTGAGTATGTTTTCTGTATCTATTTTGTAAATAATAAATCTAGATAGAGCCTAAAAATTCATTATGGGTTGTACAGCACCCTTGTGGTGATTTTTATATCTATTTGTAAATAATCAATCTAGATAGAGCCTAAGAATTCGTGATAAATTGTACAGCGCCGGTGAGGTGATTTCTCACAAAAACGGCGCTCTACAAATTATCAAATTATTATTATTATTAGAAGTTTAGCAGCAGTCAGAAATACCTTTGTGATATAAACAATGCAACTTACTAGTTGATTGAACACTCTCAGCGTACTGCAAACATTCCTTCTTTACATCTGGGAGGTGCATTTCTATATCCGAATACGGCATTTCACCTGCGACTTCGTCCTTGGACCCCGGTGCCGTCTTGATGAAAACACTCTCTGGGTCGGGAAGATCCATGGCTCTACTGTGATAGCGTCCTGTTATATAATTTATGTATTTGGTCTCGGCTAAAAAAATATTAGTATTACAAAACATTAATGAATTTGTCCAATTTGATTGGTTATAAAGGAGCATCAAATAGATCACTGAGTACCGCTCTGCAAGAGGCGGATTATTGTTGTTTTAGTTTTATGAGTCAGGCCACGCCAAGAGAAAGGAGAATATAAAATGAGAATGTTAATGGTAGAAGATGCGCCCTATGAAAACTCACGAATACAGGGTTATGTATGAGACGATGTATGCATGTAAATGAAGCAAGGGGCGTGTGCCAAGTTAGAATTATTTTGCGGTTCGTCCTCTTCGCCTACCCCAGGACACCTAGTGATGATTAGACAGTTGTATACAAAAATCTTTAATTTTCCATATTTCTATTTTAAATATCGTTTCAGTATTATTTATGTTTCAACCTTCGCTAGGACAACTGCACATTGCTAACGTACAAACAACAGTTGATGTCGAATATGTTAAGGACACTTAGTCATTGTGAACTGTCACTTATTCGTTGGCGATCTGTAGTCATGCTAGGGAACGATGAGAAGTTACCGATAGTTATCCTACCGATCGATATAGAGCAAGCGTGCTAGGGCCTCAGAAAGTGTTACTTAGTTCCGGTATTTCTGTGTACTCAGGAGTCTTATCAACCGGCTTATCTAGTCAGGATTCCGACCAGAGAGTAATTTATTTTACTATCTTTAAGTTGAAGCCTTTGAGAGCAATTGAAATACCGGCAATAATTGATTCATTATTTTATTTCAATTCGGTTTGCAGATGATGTAGTACTGATAGCAGATAATCATTGTGACTTACAAAATAGCCTGGAAAGGTGGAGAAAAATCCTAGAGGATAATGGCCTAAAAATTAGCAGGAAAAAGACCGAATATTTGTACTTGCCATTTGAAAACACAAATGCTGTAACTCCTTCGATGCAACTGGATGGAGTAACATTAGCTAACTGTGACACATTTAAGTATCTCGGCTCACTCATCCACAAAGATGGAGGATGTGCAGCAGATGTTAACCACAGAATAGGTGTGGGATGGAGTAAATTTAGATCCGTAACAGGAATCCTGTGTGACACAAAAATGCCTATAAAACTAAAAGGAAAGGTATACCAGACTATTGTTAGACCCGCGATAATGTATGGCTCCGAATGCTGGACCATGTACAACTCCTACACCAGGCAGCTTGAATCAGCAGAAATGCGAATGCTTAGATGGTCGGCAGGAGTGTCACTAAAAGATAAAATTAAAAGTTCACGCATTCGTGGTAGCCTGGGTGTCACAGACATAAACAATAAGCTAGAGGAACGACAGTTGAGATGGTATGGTCACATAAAACGGAGACCACCAGACCACACAGTGAAGCAGGCAATGTCTATGGAGCTTCATCGACAGTCATCCAGAGGAAGACCAAAGAACTCCTGGATGACTCAATGCTCTAAAATTCTAAGTAGAAACGGCCTGGAAGAGAGCGATACCCAGAACCGAAGAAGCTACAACCTGAGAACGAGGAGAGCCGACCCCAACAGCCTACCTAGGCAATGAGTTGGGACAGTGCAAGGAAGAAGAAAAAAAAAAAGGTTAGTTTGTTCGTCGGTACCTACTTCGAAAATAAATCTTTAAAAAAATTCTTGTCTACACGTCATTATTATCTATGCGTAATCTTACTATTTCTGACGCTTGATTTTACTACTGATAAATCTTATTGCCGTGATTCCAAATTCTATTTCTACATGATAACATCCCATACACTGTTCAACCCACGCAGTTAAACTAACCGTCCCATGCTGGTCATAGTTTTGGTAAGTTCTAATAATAATATTTTCTACCAGAGTATTAATCGCACTGTTCACATTGTGTGCAACTCCAATTATAGCGGCCATTGTCACAAATCAAACTGAGCGACCGTTTGGCTTTATTTTATGCTGAGGCCATAGACTTAGAGGCGCCATGTCATACATATTTCCCCGAAATTCGTGTTAAAAAAATCCCGAAGAGGTGTAAATAAATAACTCGTTCTAACTGAAGCCACCACATCGAAAGGCTCGGCCGTCAAACCCGCCGCGTCCTTTTAGTTGCTTTATCCTTTTCCACATTATTTTGTCACCCGTCAGCTGCGGTCGACGGTTTAAATCTACTAAAGTGGTGAAATATATTCTTGGTTTCCTGACCTCCAACTCCGAAGAACATTTTTTCCGCTTGGCATGCTTTATTGTGAATTTCGTGGTATCCAACGTGACCGATAACAATTTCAGTAATCTGTTTTACCTTTAAAAATCAGCCAACCGGGGAATGTAGATGTCAATTTGACGTTTAAAAATATGTAAGAAGTACAGTGATCATTAATATTACGAAATTATTAATAGTTATTAACATTTTTTGTTGAAATTTGTGGTCGATTTTGTTATTATGACATATTATAGAAACACTTACTGACGTAATCGGCTTAAAATATCTTAATTTTTCGTACCAACTTTGCTTCTAATTTTTCTTCACAGAGTCTTCATAACTTTGGTACCAAATATTGTTTTGTGGATGTTTCAAAATCAGGATTCCTGACATTTAACAAACCCGCACTATAATAATAAAACACTCACTATAATAATGTAATATTTTATAATTTTCCTGTAACATAATGAAGAAAAAAATCCCAGCCAGCATCCTTATTTTTAGTACCATACGATACATTTACAAATCGATTTATTGCTTCTCTCCTTGATTTTTGATGTATAAAGTCAATTACCCATCTGTGATATTTATTGTGGGGAGGTTCTGATCACCTGCAAAGCTTTGCGTATTTTTTTTCTAACTGAAGGCGATTACTTAAAGTTGTACTTATATCCACTAGTAAATAGGATTACCGAAAGAATGTTCGATTTCAGATCTAATTTATTATGAGCTGGATCCAATTACTATCTTAAACCACAACGCTACCAAAGATAGCCATGGATCTTCCCAACACAGAGAGTGTTTCCATCAAGGTGGAACCAGGGTCCCCGGAACAGAGTGGAGGTGAAATGCCGTTTACGGATAAAGATATCTACCTCCCGGATGTGAAGAAGGAATGTTTGCAGTATGCGGAGAGTACTCCAACAGTCAGTAAGTTGCATTGTAATAAAATGTTGAAAGTTGTTATCAGATTTACGGAATTCATGTCCGTTTAGGAATGTTGTGCAGACAGAACATAAATTAGCTTATTCACGGCGTCCTATCTTGCCTTCATTCGTTATTTCGATATTGACTATAAATGTATGTTTCGATAGCTGATGAAAAAATCGCTATTCAGGTCCCGTGAAATTTGAAAAGAACAACGAATGGAAGAATGATAAGGAGCTAGGAGTGTACCTGAAAGAATGCCACCAGAATACTGAAAAGTCCTACCTCAATATTTATTGTTGCGAATTGAGTGTTTTTATGGGACAATTATTTGTAAGTTATATAAGTTTATAACAGATGGCGGTGTGAGTTAATTTATTGACACTACACTTGGTTATCTAGATAAGTTAAACATACAGTAGATGGCGTTGTGTTTCGTTAGCAACAGCAACGCGTGGCCGGATCAGCTAGTTTATTATAAGTTATGCCCAAACAATGTATCTTTACAGGGAGCTGACAAACTAATCAAACGTTTAAACTTACATTGTTCACATATAGTTTCCAATGTCTAAACTACATACTTACCTCATTTGTGGGACATGATGTAAAATTCATGTATTGTACAATTTATATTATAAATACTTATAAAATTGTTGCAAGATAACGTTGTTATTTTGACAATAAACAACCAAACTTCTTTCTGAAGCTTAAAAGTAAGTGGTGTTTCTTTCTCTTAGATATATTAATAGAGAAAATATGTTTCTGAGATAACGCACTTGGTTGGCTTGGACTTACTTGTGATATACTACGTTTAGTATCACACTTAAGTCGTCAGACAAGCTGTCACCAGATAACACAAACACGTCGCTCTGGGCTCTTTTGTGAAAAAATGTCTTACTTTGTTTTTAGCGGTGCAAAAATCGTTGTCGAGAAAAAACAAATTCGATGTAGTTTCTTTCCATTCGTAAATACCCATAAATCACGTGGAATTTAAATAATTATAATTTTTCAAGGATTTTGGCTACCCTAAATCGATAAATTTCGAAATAAAATAAAGCGAGATCGGAAACGCAGAAACATATAAGTTTTGCAAGGAAAACCACAGTGACAGTACGTCGTATTCCACTTCACTGCTCGATGTAGGCTTGCGGGGGGCGGACTTAAGATATTTCATCCGTACGCACATATTCTTTGTATTGCTATCCTTTTCTCTGGCGTTTCTCTTTTCGCTTTAAACTAAAATCAAAGCTGTGCGAGCCGTTGTATTGTTATTTCATCCGCACGCACATATTCTCATCCCGTCATCCCTTTCTTAATCGTTTCGTTTTAACAATGAAAGATAAGACAAGAATTTATTTTTCGTTCGATTAATATGACGATAACCTGTATTTGTCTTCACGTAGTCTGCACATCCCAGGATCATTTTAGTAATAACCTAAATAAATATCGATATGGAGTAACGCGTACGATCGATTATTAATATGAGAGTTTGGAATCTATCGGGAGCACCTCCTATCCCTTTCCCATATTCCTCTTCCCCTCCCCTTCCTATAACCCAAAATCAATTTTAACAAATTAAAACTTCGTTTCTAATGAACTTTAGCATAAGAAACATCTGTGGCTTGACTTCAGTTCACTTGTATATTTATCATTGCATATTATAAAAAATCTGTATGTCTCTTACAAATAAATAAATAAATCATTCTTATTTTTAAAACTTTCAATTTTAATGATATAATTTTGATGTATATTTGCAGTATATTTAATAGAGCAAAGTCCTTAAATAACTATACTGTTGAGAATCTTTAAGGTTTTTTTCTAATAACTTTAATGAAAGTATTTTGCGCTTTATCAGGGTTTTTTATTTGTTTCTGCAAGGTTTTTCTATGGTATCTTTTTAGGTTTTTTGACAAGAACAATTCGTTTCGCTCTTGTACTTTATACCTTATTTTGCATGTAACACGATGCTCTAAGTACGTATTGTATTGATTCTCTAGGTACCATTAATATTGAGCTTGTTACTATCAAAGTAGAACAAGGACCTCTAGAAGAAGTTATAGATGGAATTCCTTGTACGGATATTGACATAGACCCCTTGGATGTTAAACCGGAATGCTTAGAGCGCTCGGAAGGATTGACGCAGACATCAGGTAAGACCAAGTTTTGGTGCTCTCCTAATTTTTGCTTTTTTATGAAGTAATTGTACTTACATTTACTAAGCTTTGTCTGTATTCTTTTTCAGGCTTACTGAAAAACCTTAAGACGCATCCTGGGGAAGAGCGATACTCTTGTCCCCATTGTACATGCTCGTATACTTGTGAGACAACGTTTAATCTGCACTTGCGCACACATTCCGAAGAAAAACCTTTTTCATGTCCCGACTGTAATTATTCATGTTCCACTAAGGGAAATCTAAAAAGGCACATGTTCACCCACAGTGGAATAAAACCTTTTTCATGTCCCGACTGCAACTATTCATGTTGTACTAAGGTAAATCTAAAAATTCACATGTTTACCCACAGTGGAGAAAAACCTTTTACATGTTCCGAATGCAACTATTCAAGTGCTCGGAAGGGACATCTAATAAATCACATGCAAATCCACAGCGGAGAAAAATCTTTTTCATGTCCCGACTGCAATTATTCATGTTCCAAAAAGGGAAATCTAAAAAGGCACATGTTTACCCACAGTGGAGAAAAACCTTTTTCATGTACCGATTGCAACTATTCGTGTTGTACTAAAAGAAATCTAAAAATTCATATGTTTACCCACAGTGGAGAAAAACCTTTTTTATGTTCCCAATGCAACTATTCATGCGCTCAGAAGGAACGTCTAATAAATCACATGTCAATCCACAGCGGAGAAAAACCTTTTTTATGTCTCGATTGCAACTATTCATGCTCTCGGAAGGGTTATTTAAAAACTCACATGTTTACCCACAGTGCAGAAAAACCTTTTTCATGTCCCGACTGCAACTATACATGTTGTCAAAGAGGACAATTGAAAAAACACATGCTGATACACAGTGGAGAAAATCATTTTTAATTTTCTAACTGCAACAATACACGTAGAGGAAAGCCTTTCCCATGTTTCGAATACAACGTTGTAGAGAGGAACGGAAATAAATAAATAAAAATCCCCTGAAGGGTGGTAAGGGCGTAATAACAAAATGATTTTATTTAACACCAGTAAGTTAACTGCCACTATTTTAACTTTATTATACACAGGCAGCCCACTTTGTATGTTCAATTGTTATTTTTATTCTGCAGTCCGTTGTGCATGTATTTTTATATTGCGCATTTTAAAATATCACAAACCTGCATTTATACGCATTATATTAGGAAAATTTAATACTGTACATTTGATGAATTGATTCCAAACTGTGCCTCTTATAAAATAAATGTATGTTGTGCCGTGTAGGGACAGTCGGGGGCTTTTAGAATCATTTAATAGTAGCTTCGTTTTAAAAACAAATTAGAGTCTTGATGTGAGAATCGATAGAGGGATCCATCTGGTCCTTAAAACGATTCGGGAAAGTGGTGGGTGCCCTCGACTGTGCCTCTTATGTATTATTACATTGAATGTTTTTTTTCTCCTTAACAATTGGAAGAAAACAATTCTTTGATTGACTGCCAAAATGTATATACTAGTGTCAACAAGTGCGTACTTTAAAATCCACTACCCTCCGCTCCTCCATCTTACATATCGATATTCTCGAAGAACAATGTCGGATGTGTGATTTTGTAGTTTTGCATTAGAACTGTCTTAAGTTTTGTTTCTGCATTTTTACTTTAAGATCAATATATATATTTGTTTTTAAATAATTTATTTAGTATATAAAACATTTGTACAAAATAAGGGTAGTCCCACAAAGCTGTCATTTGGGAGCTTGTCTGTAGGTTCTACCAATTAAACATTCTTAATATTATACATAAGGAAATATTTGTTAATACATTTATAGTTTTCAGGAAACATTGGAATATATCACATGGTAATATTAGATCATTTAAATTACATCTATAAAATATCTCAATATACCTGCCCAATAAAGATATGTAGGCAGTTACATTAAGACCTTCAAAGATACATGGAGGTTTCGTTAATTAACCACATCTTTATCGTTTTAGGGTATGGTTTGTCATTTTTTTCCAATTTTAAGTTTTTTTATTGATTTTATTGAAAATCACTAGTATTAGGTATTCAAGAGTACGGCTTCCATATTTATTTAATATTCGAGGAGTTTTTAGGCCCTTTCTTTCTTTAAATCTTATGGTATGTTTGTGTAGCAGAGGGTGTTTGTATGAGCTTTCCCCCGCGTTATCCATAAAAGTAATGAACCAAATGAGACCTTTTATTGTAAGTAGGCTCTCTGAGCCATATAGTAGTATAAAGTCCGGTCAGTGGTTCAGTGGGCATCGCGTTTGGGTCCCACCCAGGCGTTCCGTGTTCGATTCCTCGGCTGGCTAAGTCCTCCATCACAACACAAGCAACATCTTCCGCTTAGTGTGGTGGTAGTAGGAGATTTTCAAATGTTGTTGGGTTATTCGTAATCCGGGAATGTTTGTCTTTCTTTTTAAAGATAAATTTAAAGATAAATTAAAAAAATTTAAAAAGTTATTTCTCTGTTTGTAAATATTTGAAGTGCCATTTTTTTTTTATGGCAGTTTGTAAATTTTGAATATATTTAATGTAAAAAGTGCTTGCCTGTTCCCAAGTTCAAATTCCATATCTAAGGATTGATTCTAATATAGAAAAATATGTGAGTTTAAGAGTGCAATGAGGCAAAATAAATTTTAATTTGTAAAAGTTACTAGCTATGGATCGCAGCTGGTTACACATTTTTGCCACTTGTTTATCCCATTTAAAATTATTATCTATAATTATTCCCAGATAAGTATATTCATTAGTAAAATCAATTTTTCACAGTCGCCACATTAACAATTTTTCTATGTATACAGTCAAAACAAAACTATGAGCGGTTATTTTATTTTTGTTGTTTTCATATTTTGACTTTCATTAAAAAATACAGGCTTTTAAATAAAGTTAAATTATTTAATTATGTTATTTTACAACCATTATTTAATTTTTTATTAATTATTTTTTTTATGAAACCGCAAAACGTGAGGTCATAATAAAGATTATAATACATTTGCATAACAAAATATATGTGTGATTTTTTATGTTATCAGTAATTTTAGGTAAAAAAAGTTAGCTGTTTATGTTTGAATAAAAAAAATCATATTTCAGAATATGTATGTTTATTTCTAATAAAAAAACACTTGGTAGCATATTCTACCACCTTTCAAAAACTCGTTTTAGTTTTTCGATACATTCAGAAACATTCCATTCTTACCCACCCCTCGAACCTTTTTCTTTCCTCAAACTCCTTTCTTTCCCTAAAAAGGCTCTCCTCACAGCATACCCAAAGATGACGTAGGCCCTGAGAGAAATTGTTTTCCTGAAGGCCTCCTGTGTATGTATTTTAAAAACAAAAAAATAAATGTTTTTAGTAACAGATGTACCCGACCAACAATGTCTCCATAACTGTATACCATATGTTAATTACTTATATTAAATTGTACATCACTACACAAGCAAGAATCCCTTTAAAATGATTTACCCGATCTCAGATGACCGTAACCGGTTTGGTCTATAAAAGAAAAGTAAAACGAACTACAATGAAATTCCACAACATAGTAATTACTACTTTGAAAAATATATTATCAAAATAACTAATAATAATAAATTAACGTAAGCTATTATGTTTTTACGGGTGCAAAAATATATTTTTTAGGAATACCTAAAATGTTAATCTGATGATTAATGTATTTAAGGAGTTATTGCAGTTTGAAAGAGCGTGGTAGACTATCTTTACATCGTGGACACGGCAAGGTTAATAACCCCAATTATCAGTTTTCGACGCTTCGAGACATGATGAATTATCATGTGAGGAATTAACATCCGATGAAAAGTTTGTACTCAATATGCAAACACTTAAAAAGTTTCCACTGAACATTCTGGTCACCCTTCGCAAACAATTCGCATATTTTAATAATAATACTAATAATGTTTTATTCCAGGATGTGGGGAGGATAGTGCAATCCCACACATCCCATATAGTTAAATTATAAATAAAGTAGAACAATTATAAGTCTAATAATTAATAAATTATCAATATAAAATCTAAAAAACATATCCAATTATAAGTAGGTTCAAAGTTATAAATAGGCAATCAATTTCTGCATGGTCTTGAGTGAGCTCGGGCCCAGCGCTCACTCAGGAGTGGCGCTTGGTGCTGGAAGGCTGCGTTCACCACCGTGTTGTCGAAGGCCATTAGCCGCATCCTGGCTCCAGTGACCCGGTGTCTCATCAGGCCGGCGAATCCATTAAGTCCAAGTTCCGTAAACATTGTTGAAGCGCTGCTGTATCTCCTGTATCCAAATATAATTCTGCAGGCGTTATTATATTGGATCCGGAGTCGTTCCGTTGAACTGTTTCGGTATTGACACCATGTTTCACATGTATATAGGCTTGTACAAAATGCATTGAACAATGTCTTTTTAACATTATTGCTGCACTGGAAAAAACTTCGGGCAATCGTATTCGACAGTATGCTGATACTTCTCCTTTGTCGCTCAATATCACCCTCGTCCGAGAGGTCTTCAGTAATGACGTGCCCCAAGTATTTCACGTTCTTTGATGTACTTATGTTTACCTCATTAAGTTAAAAACCAAATTAACAATCTTCTACCACTATGTCACGAAGAACAGTTATGTAATTGCTTTATTATTGTGTTTTGCTTTCTTTCTTTGATAATTATTGTTTCTGTTTTTTTTTCACTACTATCATCTTCGTCTGGTAACAACTAAAACTTGATTATGCATGCTGTGAACATTTTTTAATTTGAGTGTTATTGTTATTGTGCACATTTCAACGGCAATATCTTAAATTTAATAATAAGGAAGTTGAGTAAAAAATATTTTGACTTATAAAAAATATGATCATGTAGATGACATGCAAACTTAAATATCAGTATTTTTTTTAATATCGTTTTCATAATTAAATTAATTTTACAAGTTTGAATTTTATTAAAAACCGCGAAAACGCCGGCAAGAGCATAATACCGTGCGGGAGAGTTCGTGACGTCACCCGGTCCTCGATTGTGTGAAATATAAGGGAAAATATTTGTTTATTTATGTTATTTCATGTTTCTGGAACCAGCTACATTACAATCATTTCACAACGCCGCCACTCTTAACAACACCTTCCATTCTCTGTCACAGCAGCTGCTCGTTTAAATAAATAGATTTATATATATAGTTATCCCATAAATCTTTAAATTCTGATATCACAATACCTTTCCTTAACGACCCTAATTTTTTTAGCCTTCTACTCACCCTCTGAAAGCCTCCAGCGCCCACAAGGGGAGTTATCACCCACTTTGAGAAACGCTGGTCTAGACACTCTAGATGGTCTAGCTTAAGACACGGGACAGACGCGAAGTTCACATCAAAAGATCCGTTATAGCACTCGCCATACAATCCCATAAGTACATACCGTTAAAATGCGTTATAAGCGTGGTTCGAGTCTTCGCTATTCGCCGTTAAGGCTCCGTCAAACAGAAGGCGTATTTACCGCGCGTCAAGGCGTCAGCGTAAAGTCTCCTTCAAACAGGCACCAAAACGCCGTAACGTCGCATACTTTCTGTTTGAACGGCTTCGACGTGTTCAGTACAACACAACGCAGCGTTATACGTCCGGGACGTTTTAACGCCTTGACGCGCGTAAGTACGCGTCCTGTTTGACGGAGCCTTTATTCTCCATAACCGCTGCCGACGCTATATTTAAAAAGTTATGCGACCGCTATTTTATCGCAACTTATCTGCATACATTAGCGCACTTGAAGGATGGTGGAAACGAAAAAGTACTTTATCATAGTACATAGTCCTTCTAACAGCTTATTACAAAAATGGTGAGAAACCCCCAAAGTACATTTTTCAATAAAGCAAAAATATTTGACAAAATTTTCAGGTTGGTAGGTTGTGGTAACAATAATAAGATATACGATTATATTTGGGTGAGGTGACTAATTATTGCACGACCTTTTTCGATGATCCATTGTTTGATCAGGATTTTGTATTTTTTTAATATTATTCGATTGTCTTGTTTTGTCAGGTAGGTTATTGTATATTTTAGACGCAATGTATTTGAAATTTCTTTGACCAAATGTTGTGTTTGTTTTAGGTATTTGTATGAGTTTTATTTTTAAACAGATGAGTTAAGATAGTTTTTGTGTAAATTTGTCGAATATCTAATACATGGAATTTGTTGAATATATCTACAGTACTTGGTATTATGGGAACTTTAAGAATAACTTTCATAATTAATTTTTGTGCCTTCGATAATGAATCTATAGCTGATAGTGTTGCACCTCCCCATGCGATTATTCCATATTCAATGATTGATTGACAAAAAGAGTAATAAACAATTTTCATAGATTTGGAATCTAGTATGTTTCTAATGTTTTTGAAGAAATAAACATGTTTTCTGAGCTTATTCGTGATAAGTAGGCAATGTGTATTCCACTTAAGATATTGATCAAATGTAAGACAAAGGTATTTGATATGGTCCGTTCGATCTAGGCAAGGACATTGACAGAATGTATCGTGAATACAAGAACATTCATGTACTTTTATTTCAGCATCTTGATTAGGTTGGCCAACGATATTAATACTAAAAGTAATGTATTTTGTTTTGGTAGTGTTTAGTGCAAGAGAATTAATAATATTTGATGTGTACAAATCGATAAAACAATTAAAGCCAATATAACGGAAGAAACAAATAAAATGACAGCCAGCACCCGCAGATTTATCCATAGATATAATAGAATTAAGATATTAAAAAATCGGTTATTTGATGTAATCCCAGTGTTGCCATTTTAAATCATCCTCCCGCCAACAACTTCATGTTATGTAAGAACTGTCAGGTCACAAGATTATAATGAATATTTTCTTCAATTGTTCATTGTCTGTGGAAAATGTCATTTTGTAGTCAAAATCATAACCATTGTTGCTAATAGTAAAGTAGTATTGTATCAACTGCACAAATTTTTGTCGTTATGCTGGGGCCGCACCTTCGTGTATCGTCAAGAAGTAATGCGTGCGATACTTCGTACGTTGTTACACTAAAAAGTTATCGCGATAAAGCCTGTGGTCATATTAGCGACATCTTTTATTTATCATTTTGACTTTAAACGATGACTTTCTTTACTTCTAAACATTTTCATGTTTTTCCAAGCAAACAACTGCACTCAGGTCAGACGTTCTAATTTTAAAAACTATTTAATTAAGAGTTATCGGTGGGCAGGCACCCTTTTTCCCAAAACTACAGGTATAACAGTGATATCGTAGGTATATCGCGCGCGTCTGAACTAACCGAGAACAACCGCCGAAATGAACAAAGCTAATCTGACCACGCAGGGCGATATGTTGCCGCTCTCAAACTTTTGACTTATCGCCTCTCGCGCAATAACGCACACGCAGCCCGAATGTTCGTGACGATAGCCGATAATGGCCGGTCTTGCGCGTATCGTTGCATTGCACGAAGCTCCGTGACGATACACGCAGGTGCGGCCCCAGCAATATAAATATAGATTTTTTGGTCACGTATTTTTGCCGAAGACATTAAAATTCTTGCACTTCTACTTTTCTAGTGACGTTTCTTCAACACATTGGTATTGACCGCCGCGCTTCGCCTTGTACGTAAGTAGTTTATAGTATATTGACTAATTAAGGTCCAAGCCCTATAACTGGTTCATGTATTATACGAAAATATCACATGACAATATTGCCGTAAGCAATATAAGTAGATAAATTATTTTGGTTATTCAATATACTAGCGTTATGTCGTAAAGTGTCCTGTTCTTGCCAGAATTCTTGTAATTACACCTTCCCCATTTTCACCCCACTCAAACACTTTTTTTCTTTATTTCTGTCAATATTTTGTAACATAGGTTAGTTTTAATATTCTCCTGACGAAGGAAGGGTTCTTCCGAAACCGGTATAGTTTGATTAAAATTTAAGTTGTCTAAAACAAATTTATATATTTTGATTGTTTTTATTTTTAACACGATATATACATAACTTGATCTATTTTTTTATTTTTATAGTGAATACCTCACAAGAGTCCCAATTGCTCCCGTCTGGAGCCAGTGAGACTATGGCATCCCTAATTGGGATATGTTATGAGGCTGAAGGTAAGTGGGGAAGGGAAGGAGACGAGGAAGAGGAAGGTGGGGAAGTACCTGGCTATTCAGATCTAGTCACTTAACACGGCTAAAGCCATTTCAAGCAACGTTTCAATTCTGAATGGTGGTTATACACCAGGACGATACTAAGAGTATCTTCCACTCTGGAACGTGCCGCAAATATACTATATACTATTTTAAATAATTAATTGTGAAATAACACAAATCAATTTAATAAAATTTATTTGCGCACGCCGGTTCGAACCCGCGGCCTTCGGAATGGGAGTCTAACGCCCTACCGCCGGACTGAGCCGGCCGTCATCTGTAGCTTCTTACCTTGATATTGGAAACATGAAGTTAATTAATCGTCTTTTATTTTTATTGTTGTGAGGTTCAGATCACCTGCATAGCTTTGTGTATTATGTATCCATCTGAAGGCGATTACTTAAAGTTGGACTTATATCCACTTGTAACTAGGATTATTGAACGAATGTTCTATTGCAGGTCTAATTTATTATGAGCTGGTGGTCCAATTACTATCTTAAACCGCAACGCTACCACAGAAAGCCATGGATCTTCCCAACCCAGAGAGTGTTTCCATCAAGGAGGAACCAGGGTCCCTGGAAGATGGTGGAGGTGAAATGCCATATACGGATATAGATATCTACCTCCCGGATGTGATGAAGGAATCTTTGCAATATATGGCGAGTACTCCGACAGCGAGTAAGTTGCTTATCAAGAGTAATGAGTTGTTAGAAATTTATTTAATTATTGTTTCTTCACAATTAAAATACATTGCTTAGCATATAATTATTAACCCTACTAGGGTTCGCCTGTTTCGGGGTACATTTTGGTTGTTCGGAATTCATGTCCGTTTTGCAATGTTTCGTAGGCATACGCCCTGTATGTTTGTTCACTGCGTCCTTTCTTGTCGTTCATAAGTTATTTTGATCATCCATCTAAGTAAAGCCATTATCTTATTCGGAACATATTTTGTGAATCATTTTTCTTGAAATTACACGCATTATAATACATTAATAATATTATATTTTTGACAATAAACAAGCACACTCTATTCTAATTGTGCTATAGTCTAGAGTAAATGGCGTTTCCTTCTTGAAGCATTGGTTTCTGATGGTTCTTATAAGTTATGTTGAGTTCTTCTTATATGTCAAATTAATCTAATAATCTCTTATTCGAACTCCAGCTAGTACAAGGTTTTTCAATGTGTTGTCTCTTCGGTAGTTGATATTTTACTAGACTTTTTTCGAAAATACTCTGACCGAACTTAATCTCAAATGTAATACGCTCAACTTCTTGGCTCTTCAATGAACGTATGGTGTTTTATTTCTCCAGGTTACATTAATGTGGAGAATGATACCATCAAGGCAAAACCAGGACCCCGAGAGGAAGTTAAAGGGGGATATCCTTATACGGAAATTGTCTTGGATCATCTTGATGTTAAAAAGGAATGCTTAGAGCGTTCTGCAAGAATTACCCAGACGGCAGGTAAAACCAATTTATGTGATAATGTTAGATAATAATTCGCACTATGTTACTTATTGCCTTCTTATGATCTCTAACTACTTACACTTAAATTAACATTTACCATTAAATTTTCAGGCGTATTCCTAAGAACGCATTCAGGGAAAAAACAATACTCGTGTTCTCAGTGTTATTACTCCTGCACTCGTAAGTCATCGTTAGAACTGCACTTACGCATTCATACTGGAGAAAAACCTTTCTTTTGTCCCGACTGCAACTACACTTCTTCTCAGAAGGGACATCTAAAAAATCACATGTTTTCCCACTCTGGCGAAAAACCTTTTTCATGTTCCGAATGCATGTACGTATGTTCCACAAAGGGACAACTTAAAATCCACCTTTTTAAGCACAATGAAGAAAAACCCTTTTCATGTCCCGATTGCAACTTTTCATGTTCTACGAAGGGACAATTAAAAATTCATATGTTTACGCACAGTGAAGAAAAACCTTTTTCATGTATAGACTGCAACTACTCGTCTTCTTCAAAGAGAAATCTAAACAGGCACATGTTTTCCCACAGTGGAAAAAAACCTTTTTCGTGTTCCGACTGCATTTTTTCATCTTCTACAAAGGAGCATCTAAAAATTCATATGTTTCGCCACAGTAAAGAAAAACCTTTTTCCTGTACCAGCTGTAACTATTCATGCTCTACAAAAGGACAACTTAAAATCCACATGTTTAAACACAGTGAAAGAAAACCTTTTTCATGTCCAGATTGCACCTACTCGTGTTCTATAAAGGCAAATCTAAAAAGTCACATCTTTTCACACAGAGATGAAAAACCCTTTTTATGTCCCAACTGTAACTATTCATGTACTACGAAGGGACAATTGAAATCTCATATGTTTACACACAGTGAAGAAAAACCTTTTTCATGTACAGATTGCAATTACTCGTCTTCTTTAAAAAGAAATCTAAAGAGACATATGTTTACCCACAGTGGAAAATAGATAATTTTAAATGAAAGTACCTATGTTAGTTGTAAATCTCTAACTTAAGGTCCGTAGTTATAAGTCTTAGTCGTAAGTCTAAGTTCTGTATTTTAGCTGCTTTTTCTAACACGTCTGTAAACCAGTGTAATAGTGATAGAATTATAAATGTATTTAAAGTGTTTAAATGCCGTGATAATAAAATCTCAAGTGAATATTTTAAAAATAGCGTTTGTTGATTTTTTACGACGTAAAACTTTGTTCAACATGATTAGGTTTTCATATGCATTATTTTCAATAAATAAAGCATTAATCGAAATAATTCTTATGGCGGATTAAAGATAATGAATATGTCTGTCTGGTGTAATACAGGTGTTCATGGTAAGTGTTTTAAAAATACAATTTTTGTCCTATTGAATGTGTGCATTTCAAATAAATATTCTCTAGACTCTTTAAAATGTTTTAAGGTTAAAGATTTAATTATATATTTTTTTATAAATCCTACAAATATGTGATAATAAACAAAAGATAGGGGAATTCATTGGCTACACAGAGCTATAATCAGTTTGAATGTCTCCATATTCAAATTCGGAGGTATGATTTTTTTAATGTGGCCGGAAAAATTTCCTTTAGCAATCCGAGAAAAAATATTTTAATTGCTCTGTTACTTTAGTGGTTATGGCAGAGTCGAATTTTGACATTACTCTGTTTAATAACAGAAAAAGAAAAATTCATAATTACATGTTTATTATTATTAGGTATACTATTTATTCATGTATTAATAATAATAAATAAATAAAAATATTAATAATCCCTCTCAGTATAGACCCATTACATGTTTACCGACAATATATAAAATTTTAACCTCTTGCTTGACAGATTTAATATATAATCATTTAGATGAAAAAAATATTTTATCTGAACAACAAAAAGGTTGTCGCAGAAAACATATGGGATGTAAAGAACAATTAGTTATTGATTCTGTAATTCTAAAACAGATTCAAAATAAAAAACGTAATTTACAAACTTGCTATATAGATTACCAAAAGGCTTTTGATAGTGTCCCGCACTCGTGGCTTATCAAAGTATTAAATATATATAAAATTAATCCAATAATTATTAGCTTTTTAGAAAATATTATGTCATTTTGGAATACAGATTTATTTATCAATTTAAAGGGTAAGAAAATAGTAGTACCGGGCATTTCAATAAAAAGAGGAATTTTTCAAGGAGACTCGTTGAGTCCTCTTTGGTTTTGCTTAGCATTAAATCCTCTATCCAAAATGTTAATAAAAAGCAAGTTTGGAATAAAAATTAAGGGAAATACAGGAGAGAGTAGTACAATTTCGCATCTATTATATATGGATGATATAAAATTATTTTCAAATTCTGAATCAAATTTAGAGAAAATGATTAAGGTAGTTAAAATTTTTTCAGATGATATTAAAATGACTTTTGGTCTAGATAAATGTAGAACGATCCATATAGAGAAAGGCAAAATTATAGATGGAGATGTGGGTATATTTAGAAATTTCAAAATTAAAAGTATGAAAGGGGATGAGGTTTATAAATACTTAGGATACCCGCAATCGAATAGATTAGATCATACTAGTATTAAAAATGATATTAGGATTAAATTTCAAACTAGGATAAGAAAAATTTTAAAATCCAATCTATCTGCTAAAAATTTAGTAAAGGCAATAAATAGTTGGGCAATACCTCTATTAACGTACTCATTTGGTATAATTAAATGGTCTAATACAGATTTAGATAGCTTAGAACGATTAATTAGAACTACGTTAACAAAGTTTAATTGTCATCATCCAAATTCAGCTATAGAACGAATTAATTTACCTAGAAATTTAGGAAGTAGAGGTATAGTCAAAATAACTTCTTTAAAACAAAATCAGGTAGAAATGTTAAGAAATTTTTTTCATAGAAAAGCTAATAGCTCAGAGCTGCATAAAATAATTTGCAAGGCAGACAGAAATATTTCACCTTTAAATTTATACGACGAGAATGCCAACATTTTTATAAATACCAACCAGGAATTATTAGATTCCTGGTCAAATAAAATTATTCACGCAAAACACTTCAATTATCTCAACCAAACGTATGTTGACAAACTTTCGTCAAACAAATGGTTGAGTATTGGAGAGTTGAGCGCAGAAATAGAAGGTTTTATGCTTGCTATTCAAGATAGAGTAATTAATACCAAAATTATAGGAAGCATATAATCAAAGATCCAAATCAAATTGATGATTTATGTAGAAAATGTATGGCTTTTCCGGAAACTATAGAACACATTATATCAGGATGTTCTATATTAGCGCCGTCTGAGTATACATTTAGGCACAATCAGGTTTTAAAAATAATTCACCAAAGTTTGGTAATTAAACATAACTTGATTGACTGTCATAATATAGTACCATATTATGAATACGAACCAAATTCATTTTTAGAAAATAATTTCTTTAAAATTTACTATGATAAAACTATACTAACAGACAGACCAATTGGTCATAATAGACCTGATATAGTTTTACATGACAAAATTTAAAAAAAATTTATATTATTGATGTAGCTATTCCAAATTCCTGTAATATTCAAAAATCTGTTTCTGAAAAAATAAGAAAGTATACAGATTTAGGAAATGAAATTAAAAGAATTTGGCATTCTCAGACTATAAAAATATTACCTTTTGTTATTTCGGCTACCGGCATTATACCTAGCTCTCTTATTAAAAATTTAGGCATATTAGATTTGTCAAAGAATTTGTATATAAAAATGCAAAAATCAGTAATTTTAAATACATGTAGAATTACGAAAGATTTTTTAAATATTTATATTGAGGGATCAGTAGGATTTATCGGTCAAATTAGGAATTCCACAGAGCCGAACCCTCTGATATGAAAATATCTGGAGACGGTGAATTATATTCCCATTTAATAGTTTGGTAGATTAACGTGTTGTTCTTGTATTGTTTTGTATTAATTATACTTATATAATACACTTGCATAACGTGGATTTACTAGATGATCATTTATATGGAAAAGTGTATGAAAGGGTTTAGTTTTTCCTATGGGAAAAACTAAACCCGTTCCTGTAAATCTGGTGAATAAAAATATCTATACATATCAGATAACAAGAAAAAAAGCAAGAAAACATAAACACAAAACACATTTTAAAGAAGATGAGATATTCATTATGGTGTCGAGTAAGTAATAAAAAAGAACATGACAAATAAGATAAGCTAATCGAGACAAACAATTATTTCTGTATTTAGCGTACTTTACATACCGTTGTTGTGCCTCATGGAATCTTGTTCATTAGTTGATCTTGATTATTGATGAGTGAGGCGATCTTTTAATGCTGGCGTTGGTCGTTTCTTAACTGACGCCTGGGGTGCTAGCATAGTCCATCGATAAGGATCGGTAGGATAATTGTCGGTAACTTCTCATCCTTCCCTAGGACAACTGCAGATCGCTAACGTACAAACAACAGTTGATATCGAATATATTAGGGACACTTAGTCATTGTGAACTGTCTGCGATCTGCAGTTGTTCTAGGGAACGATGAGAAGTTACCGACAATTATCCTACCGATCCTTATCGATGGACTATGCTAGCACCCCTGGTCCCCGTATTGGCCCAATGATAGTTGAAATGGATTTCCTCTTACCCAGAAAAACACAATATTTAACAAATCGAAGTATATTAATACGGTATATTAGTACGGTTCAAATTAAGGAACCCGACTCCGAGTAAATCTCCAACGCCACACTGTATGGAAACCGTTCTGAACCGTCCGTGAACGTGCATTTTTTCACGGAGCTTCTGCCGTAATACGCACACTTAGCACTCGCTCACACGCGATTTGCAAACGGAAGTGGTGCCATCAGGTAAAATACTTTTGAAGTTTCCATATTAATATTTTTCCCTTGGAATTAAATTTGATATCATCATCGAAGTATATTAATACGGTAATATACTTCGATGATGTACGTACAGTTCAAATTAAAGAATCCGACTCCGAGTAAATCTCCAACGCCACACTGTATGGAAACCGTTCGGAGCCGTCCGTGGACGTGCATTTTTCCACGGAGCTATTGCCGTAATATACACTCTTCGCACTCGCTCACACGCGATTTGCAAACGGAAGTGGCACTATCTATAATTCTATATTTAAGGAAAAAAGTATGAAGAAGAAGAAATATTTTTCGATTTCATTCAATAATAAGAAGATTTATGTTGGTGTGAGGAGTGTTCATCTCATTATTCACGCTATTTATGTAAAAATGTCTACTATTATATGTCTACCTATTTAATATAAGTATTCTGTAATTTAATGTTAATAGTCTGTAGTTAGTTTTGCAAAAGAGTGATGCCTTATAAATAGTTACCAACACTTAAATTGGGCGAAGCAGAACTAAAAGCCGCCCACTTTAATTATTACATTATTTTTAATAAAAAAATCGTTAAGTTAACATGTGCTCCACCAACCACGTTTTTATATATTTTTTTTTTATATGAATAAATGAATACCGCACTAGAGTCCCAACTGCTCCCGTTTGGAGCCAGTGAGACAAAGACATGATGTCTGAATGGTGGTCTTACACCAGGGGATACTGAGAGGATCTTCCACTCTGCAACGTGTCGCAAATATACCTTATATAATTTTGAATGAATTATTTGAGAAATAACCCAAATTAATCATATAAATTTTATTTGCGAACGCCGGGTTCGAACTCACGACCTTCGGATTGGGAGTCGAGCATCTTACCACTCGTAATACGGCAATTATGGACCCAAAATAACCATTAAATGAAGAGCAAATTATGTCAAAATTATCATCCAAACTATCGGACCTGCTCGGTACATTAGTCAAATAATATATGTTAATCAAATTGTTCTTATTAGATTAAGGGGGTTTCTCACCATCCTCCCAATAGCTTATCTACACTAATAACGAATATTTTCGGTTTACGATTTTCGGTTTATTTATTTATTAAGTCGGAGTTTATAATTCGTTACTCGAACCTATGAATAGTGGCTATATATTGGATAAGTTGGCCGAGTTTTCGAACCACTGCGAGTATTTTATTTTTATTTTTAATAATATTCGTTATTAGGGTAGATAAGCTACTGGGAGGATGGTAAGAAACCCCCTAAGACTATTCGAAGCCTAAAGGCCGAAACATACCTACTTACGTGTCGTGTCGTGTCGTGTCGTGGTGCTTGCTGTCGTGACGGTGAGTGTGCACACCAGTGTGTCGTGTCGTGGCGTGCTCTGGTGTTATTTTTGAACAGTAGATCAGTAGATGATATCAAATCTTTGCAGCGTTTAAATGTGGATGTTTTCTTCTGATTCGGGTATTGATTTTGAGGAGATCTTTAATTTCTCTTAGCAATGAAACTTCTTGAGGACAAAAAAATAAAAAAGGTACTGGGTTCACCCTATAAACAGAGAGAGACATAAAAAAATATATATTTCATCGTCAATACCGGAAACCATTTCTTTTTAAATCAAATTCTAGACGTATTGACTCTATTTTACAAAAAACATAAATTGATTTTCAAAGATTGTTATTTTATCTGGTACACGCAGTTTTAAAATTTTGAAAAACTAAGTCAATTTTTAATATACCGTTGTGTATTATGCCGTTGTATATTATACTGTTATACCGTTAATCGTTGGCAGATTTGTTCAATTTTCAAACGATAGATTCTATTAAACAACACAAATTTCAAATCATAAAATCATACAACAAAATAAATCAATACACAATCTAGTCAACACAGTTTTGAATATTTAAATTTTAGTTAAATTAAAATCATTAAAAAATAAATCCGAAAACGTGTTTTGTGACAAAAAATACCTCAGTTTTTCTATTTATTTAAGGTCTTACAAACAAAAATATAAAAAAAAAATTACACACTTATTTTGTTTAGACATTATTGAAAAATCATAAATACTTATGATCAAAAAATATTACAAGAAGTACACGATATTTAATATTTTATCATCGTTCGTTTTGAGCATTTTTATTGCTGACTTGAATGTAGGTATATATTAAAGTTTTTAATGAAATAAATGTAATGTATGAAACCGATATGCTTCTGGCGCGTCACAACACGCCACGACACTTAATGGGACTGCGAGACGAACAAGCGGCTTGATGGCCAGCACGTAAATTTGTTATCTATTGTTTTCTATTATTCTCTATGCTTTTAGGCTTGCCGCGGCGCATCAAGCCTCTCCTTCAAGCCTGGCCACGCCTTCGGTGATTTCGTGGCGGTCGAAAGGGGGTTGAAAGTGAATTTTGTGCGAAATGGAATATAACAAAGACAAAGCATTCTTTATTGTGTTATAATAAATTTTATATATTCATATTGTAATATAACATTAACTAGTAAAGCAAGGACAATTATTTTTCTCCATTTCTCAAATGTTTATTTATTTATTTAGGAAAATCAACAGATTGTTTACATCAATTAAAATAAAATTAAGAATACAAATAAAATCTAAACAGATTTTCACATTACTATAATTATAATAAAAAACTAAGTAGGCTGAGATAATATTTACAAAAAATACAACATTGTGAAATTAAATAAAAATTAAAAGAAGATGTAAGAACATAAATAAATAACAATTTAAAGTTAACATATAACCTGCTTAATAAATTTCAAATCATAATGTTTGGAAATATTTTTTTTTTAAACACAAGACCTGTACAATTTAACACATTTAATTAAGACAATAGCAGTTTCGTTATTATTAAACATTTAAGAAAATATAAAATTATTAACACCAGTAAAAAATCATTTTAAACTCCATGGATATTGAAATTGGACGGCGTTAATAGAATCGCATAAATAAGTGGTCTAAAAGTGACCTAACTACAATTTAAAAATGACATTGAATGCCGAAACAGCTTTCATAATATTAAAAAAAAGCTAAAATACTTGCAGAACTTAAAAATAACATTATTGAATTTGATGTACAATATTTTCTTTAAAAATCAATGGATTTCTTGAATTGAACCCAGAAATGGACAAATTGAACACAGAAACAATAGCTGCTTACTGTATAATAATTTTATATGATTTATATAATTGTTTTACACGATACGTAATATCTAAAATCACCACTCATCGTAATGTTTTTTGTCTATGGGTACTTATTTATCTATTCTCGTTTGTCTATTCCCGAAAAAATATAAATTCGCATCAAGCCCCGTCGCCAGCACGTAGTTTGCTCAATGCTTGTGAGAAAGCCGCAAGCAAGCTTTGGAGACGGTCAAAAGGCTTGTCACAAAGTGCCATAGAAAAGAAACTACGTGCTTGCTATCAAGCGGCTTGGTCGTGTCGCATAGCCTTAAGTATGTTTCCGCCTTTAAACAGCAAAATGTCTCTTTCCGCGGGACGTATCACATGAAGGCAAATATTCTAATCAAACTTTATAACTTCAACATTTAAAATTAAAATATAAAATAAATACTTGTTAAAATGGATAAACCGAGATTTCATCATAAACTTGACAATTATTATCTTTTCTCTGACATCTATGGACACAATTTTTCCGAATGCCTCCTGTCATTTTTGTTGGCCCGTTTTACCAATTCGCTTACCCTTTTACGAAATCAATCAATCCTTTTCTGAATCAATCCTTCAATCTCCAGAACGACCAGATCCTTACGTAAAAGCATGAATTCCACCACCATCAAGGTAGAACCAGGCACAAGTGCAGAAGAGAGTGTTGCTGTAATACTTACGGAAATTGATATAGAATATCCTTCTATCAAAAAAGAATGTCCGGAATCCTTTTCCCAAAACAATTCAGGTATTTTGTTATATTATTAATTTCACTTCTTGCGTTATAAGTATCTTTTCTACCGACACACTACGTTATAAAATATTCCTTTCTACGGCAGGAGAAGGGGTCAGTTGAAATCGGAAGCGGTCGAGAGAATATCATTTCTTTGTACTGGATATGTCAACTTGACAGCACCGTGCATGCTCCGTGTATTAAAAATGACCCCCTCTCCTGTTTACGGCGAAGGGGGGGACGCATAACTTTTCTGATATCGCGACCGTAGCGGTCACGAAAAATAACGCGAATTAGCGAACATTCAAACCGCGATCACAGCTCATCATATTTTTACGTCTGGCGGGTGTCTGTCGCTATCTTAACTAAAATGTCCTATTGCTGAATTTTGTTTTCGATAGTTGGAAGAAATGCAAATATCTAGTCAGTTGTAAAAGCAATCGGAGAAAAGTTCAAAAGATAAGCTTGGGCTAAATAAACTCAGAGGTTTCTCATGTTATTGCTTTTTTTTAGATAATTATAAAGACACCCGTGGATTGAGGGTCGATAAATATTACGTATGATATATATATATATTTTAAAGTTTAGGCTTACACGACCATTTTCAAACTGTGGTTGTACCTTTTTGAGACGACTTATTTAAACTTTTTTATTTATTTATTTAAAGATACAGACAAAAAATAATACAATATAATATCAAAATAAAAAAATAATACAAAAAAAGATAAAATCCCTACTTTTACTATAAACTACTTTTAAATAGTTTGTCAATGGTTTTTATACGATTTTAAATGTCAATTTTTAAGTGGTTTTCATTGATTTATTACCGATTTAATCAATTTGCTGAGAAAATAAGTGTAACAAAAGATACTCTATTATGCAGGAGACTTGAAATCTGTTTTCCCCGCACTAACGGCCGCTGTTCCCAATCCTACTAATCAATTACTAAGCCAAAATTTTGCCTTAGTATTTGATTAGTGCACAACTACGCTTTTTCCAACACACAAGTATCGCTTAAGCATATATCTTAACCTAAGGAAGCCGGACTAGTGGATTAAACTCGTTCCGGCCGCCTCAGTTTTGGAGTAGTTCTTAAAAGTGTCAACAGAGTAGAAAAAATACCGCGAACACAATGTATGGTCGATGAAATATCACTTTGACAGAAGACACAGTTTCGCGCTCATTTCACTTCTGTTGTATTGCGTTTATCAATTATCATTTTAATTAATATGGATTGAGAAGTTCGGATGCGTGCGGAGCAGAGACGAAAAACGGTTAATTTATGCGAAAAACTATGTCATTTTCGAATATTTGCCAAGCCAAGTGTCAAGTCCAGTACCTACGGTCAAGCTGACACTTTATTTTATATACGTTTGTTTAAAAAAATATAAAATGTCAGTTTATGGATAAAAATATTTTAAATAAATTACGTGTATTAATAATAAATCCAACAATTAACTCTATAATATTAATTTAACTTCGAAAGTTCTTACTTTGATGTCATTTTATTGTCTATGAAAGTGGGCGAGGCCAGATAACATAAGATGTTTGGGGACAACATAAATCGAGCGCTACCCTACAAAATGCTTGGCTGATGAATCGATGTAAAAGTTAGAAACAGCGGCCGTTAATGTTTATGTGTTCCTAATTGTTTAATAATGACGTTACTGATGTGAATTATTTGGATGTGTCATATTGTTTAGACTTTGTAAACATACTAAGAAGGGGGAAATAAATTATTTTCCAAGCTTTATACCCATTTACGGCCGCCGTACTCGATTGATTACAGTTTAACTTTTATATAAAAACTTAATCTGGGTAGTTTTAAAATGTGTGTGATAAGTAATCGGGTACTAATCGGACCTATAAAATATGCTTTATTTCGATTTTTTTCCGTTTTGTATTTTTTACTAAGTATTTTATTTTTATAAAAATATATAATTTATAGGAGGTACGTTTTTAGCTTTTCACGGCCAAAAGCATTTTCGTTGTTTGTTTTTGGGGTGTTATGCCGTGTTGCGCTACCTCCTTTTTTAGCCGACGTTTTGGACAGTGTTGCTGCCACATCCGATGATGCCACACATCGTCGGATCTGCCGGATCTGCCCTGATGACGGACATTGCAACGCTGTCCGAAACATCGGCTAAAGAAGGAGGTAGCGCAACACGGCATAACACCCCAAAAACAAACAACGAAAATTTATAGGAGTAATATTTTTAATTTACATTTGGCCATTAATGGGTTAAGTAGTTAACTAGATTTTTGTCTCTCAAAAACGTTCCTCGAGCGGACATCTTGTGCCATTTTAAAAAAAAAAAAAAAAAAATTTTTTTCCAATTTAAAAAAATGGACTCCCAAGGATTCATCAGCCTGGCAAGAAACGCAGTTGAGGCCCTAACAGAATTAATAATTGACCCAAGCAGCAAATTAAACAAGGATCAAATTGCGAAAATGGTTCCGAAAACAAATGCTATTCTAGGAACCATTGCCCAAATGGCTGCTAAAATGGCAGCACTCAACACTCACCACAACAGCTTTCAAAATATTATCCATCAAACCGAACACGGTAGTATCCACTTGTGAAGCGGCCGACGAACTCGAAGAAAGAAAAATCAGAGCTAATAATCTTATTATCGTAAATGTTCCAGAAAGCTCTCAACTAAACCAAATCGATAAAATCAAAGATGACAACCTAAAAATAACAAATATCCTGAACAAAATCGATAGTAACGTTGAAATGAACTCCATCATCACATTCCGCCTTGGAGCACCGAGGCCTGATAAACCAAGACCAATCAAAGTTATCCTAAAAAACTCGTCGGAAGCAACAAATATCCTACGGAAAAAGAACTTTTATATGAACAACTCCACCGTCAAAATTTTTTCCGACCAAACACCCAACCAACGAAAGTACTTGTCGGACCTGCGCCAAGAACTAGAAAGTCGGATAAAGGGAGGTGAATTTGGGTTAACCATCAAATACATGAATAACAAGCCAACAATAATAAAATCAACCTCAAAAAACTCAAACACGTCATCGGATATGGCCAAAACATCCGAGGCTGCCGCACCAAACTTATAGAGCTGCAAACTACTCTTCCACTACTACAACACATTGAGGTATTTCTTCTTACCGAAACCTGGCTTGACTCTGATATTCACACCGAGGAACTTGGATTTTCATCTTACAACACCTACCGCCTAGACAGAAATCTAGCCACTAGCACTAAAACCAGAGGAGGAGGAGTTCTCATTTCTGTTAAAAAATCACTGCCATCCACTCGATTAATTTGTAAACATCTGGACGTGGAACAGGTATTCGTTTTACTAAAAACTAAATCAGGCAAAATTCTACTAGGATGTGTCTACATTCCTCCAGGATCCAACATCACAGTCTATAGAAACCACATAGATGACCTCGAAACCTTTAAAAATAAATACCCTGATGCCAGAACAATTTTATTTGGCGACTATAATACCCCTAGCATTGATTGGATGGATAAGAACTCTAATAACAACTTAAACCTTCCAGAAAATGCTCGCGAAATAATAGATATGACGAATATACTCTCCCTACATCAAGTCAATCAAGTATACAATACTAATAATCGGCTGCTAGATTTAGTATTCTGCAGTGATCTATCAGTTCATATTGTTAAATCAGTTGATGAGCTCCTCCCCTTGGACTGCCACCACCCCGCCCTAAGCATAACCATCATGACTAGTAACTCACCAGACAATACGACTATTCTTCCTAACCTTACTTATAATTATTCTAAAGCTGATTATTCTAACATGAATCAATATCTTGCAAATGAAGACTGGTCATTTCTTCACCACAATAATAATATCAACTATAATCTTGAACTATTTTACACAATTATTAATAGGGCAATTGAAAAGTATGTACCACTATCACACTTCAAGGAAGCAAAGTTTCCGAAATGGTTCAGCGGCGAGCTAATTAACCTAGTTATCTGTAAAAAAATTGCACACAAAAACTTTAAAGAATCGAACTTCCTTAGCGACTATAAGATATTTCACAACTATAGAACTCAATGTAAAAAACTATCAAAAAAATCGTACTTTAATTATATAAATAAAATCGAAAATTCTATACCTTCTAACATTAAAAACTTTTTCACACATGTAAACTCTCTCAGAAAAAACAAACAAGGTTTACCCATCTCAATGCATTTCAAAGAAAAGAGTAGTACTGATATGAAAGTAAAAGTTAACTATTTTGCTGATTACTTCAAAAGTGTCTATGACGAAGATATCCAAGACGATTATTTACCACCTTCATCACTTAACGAGAGCATACATATACCTGCCATACACATCAATATAAACGATGTTAAAACTAAAATTAAATCTCTAGACAGAGAAATAAAGGCAGGGCCCGATAATGTACATCCTAATATCCTGATAAATTGCGTAACTTCACTGGCTGAGCCGATTTGTTTATTGTTTAATCAATCCCTTGACACAGGTTGCTTCCCTGATATTTGGAAACTTTGTTATCTAACACCTATATTCAAAAAGGGTGATAAAAGTGATATTACTAACTATAGACCAATTTGTAAGCTATCTGTAATTCCGAAACTTTTTGAAAAACTATTACTTGATAAAATTTCACCATGTATTAAACATATCATTGTTCCGAACCAACACGGATTTTTGTCGGGCAGATCAACTCAGACAAATCTCTCGTTATATGAAAACTATATATCGAACGCATTAACTAACAGAACTCAAGTCGATTCCATATATACGGACTTTATCAAGGCCTTTGACAAAGTATGCCATAAAATTCTCCTGGTCAAACTACGTAAGCTCGGTTTTGACAGAAAACTTTTAGAATGGTTTGCTAGCTATCTATCTAATAGAGTTCTACTTGTAAAAATCAATTTGTTCATTTCCTATCAATTTATAGCTACCAGTGGTGTACCACAGGGGTCTCATCTAGGCCCAATATTATTTTTACTGTTTATAAACGATGTTGTAAATATATTTGATAATGATATAAATGTACTACTTTTTGCTGATAAAAATATTTAAAATAATTAAAAGCGCTGAAGATTGTATCTGTCTACAAAATAACCTAAACAGGTTAATTAATTGGTGTTCTCTTAACAAACTTTATCTGAATATAAATAAATGTCATTCAATAAGTTTTTACAGAATTAGTCAACCAATTATTCATCCATATGAACTTAACAACTCAACCCTTACCTCTGTCGAAGAAATTAATGATCTGGGCATAACTTTCGACTCTAAATTAAACTTCATATCACATATAAACAAAATAAAAAATAAAGGGATGAAAATGCTTGGCTTCATTCTTCGAAATTCCAGAGGTTTCAGGAATATTTCAACATTAAAAATTTTGTATACATCCCTAGTTCGTAGTCAAGTCGAATATAACTCCTCGATCTGGTCTCCCTATTATAAATTACATTCAGACTCAATAGAAAAAATTCAACATAAATTCCTAAGACACATTAATTTCAAACTCCGTATTCCCATTGAAAACATAAACTACAATTACTTGATGAAAGAATTAAATTTATTAAAAATCTCAGACCGAAGAATTATATTCGACTTAATATTTATGTTCAAAATTGTAAATGGTAGTATAGACAGTCCCGATTTAACTAACCTCATTGAATTTCATATACCTACGAGAGCTACTCGTTCTTAAGTCCTGTTTAAATGCAACAACACCAGGACTGCGTATTCCAAAAACTCACTTGTACCTAGGTTGCATGCAGTTAGTAATAGATAAGCTGATGTAGCGGATATATTTAACTGCACGGAAAGTAGATACAAGAGGGCTATGCTATCTTATATTTTCGATCAATATTAATTCAATCTATGTTTACCTTATTTATACTATAGAATATGGATATATTTGTTATAATTTGATATATTCTCTTGCTCATATCTCTGATGTCACTTCACAATCAAATGCCACAGTTAATTTGTTATTCTTTATATAAAATGATTGCTAATATTTTCTTATGGTTCTAATTGTGTCATGTAACTACTGTTTATGGTATATTCCACCGTAGAAATTAAATAAATAAATAAATTATTATAAATAACTTGCAAGTACCCGGCATGAGTTCAAATATCGCATGAGGGAAGAAATTATTTCTCCCTAAGGGTCCTTTCCCATGCGTCCTTGTTCTCGCCCAGTTGTTCTCCCGTGTCCGCTTTTCTTCCGAGTTCCCTTTCCACCTTTACCGTCTTCCACCTTTCCTGCCTTCCCTCTTCCCCCTCCCACAAAACTCCCTCTTTTGGTACCCCCCTCCCGGATTTCCTTCTCCGACCCTCTTTCCTCCTTGCCGCTAAACCACATGAAACACACACAATTTTGCACAACTCGTGCGCCACTTAATTTATATCTGATGAAGGTATTTCGTTGTTCGACCACTCATTATCATCGAAATGTTCCACAAATCCTTCATTTTGAAACTGTGGCCCCGGTAAATGAACAATTCCCACCTCATTTTCATCACCAAAATCTAGATCAATGAGGCAGAATTGGCCTTTACTGGTTGGTGGCTGTATGCAAAGTTTGTTTATTTTATCGCATTAGTTATCACCTTCTTCCAGATAAGTCAATTTTTGGTGCACTGACAAGCAATTGAAAAATAATTTAAAGAGAACACCTTAGGTCATTGACGCCCTTAACCCCACCGTACCGTTGGTACACCGAAAGCATTGTTAAATTACTTTACCTTTGAATTTTGTTACAATATATAAAAAGCAATTTGTTTATTATTATTTTTTCATAAACATTTAGAGTAATTTAATAGATATACGTGATTTTCCGTTTCGTGATGTGCAAACTTCGATAATTTAAAAAAAAAAAAAATAACGACAGCAAGTATGCTGTTTGATGTTAAAATCGTAAAGGCTAGGGTATCTACATTATACGCTACGTTTTTTAAAACTATGCTTATTTACAATTTTTTTTTGATTGGCTTGCACTGACTACCGTAATTTTTAACTTATTGATTGTGTTTGTCTTTAATTCGTATAACTTCATTTTTTTTAAATTAAAGTAAATCAAATCTATAATTATGTTATTAAGTTCAGCAAGTATTTTATTTTTTGTATTATTGTGAAAGCTGTTTCGGCATTCAATGTGATTTTAAAATTGCGGCGTATGTCATTTTTATTTTTTTGATTTTTTGTATTTCTCAGCGCGCCTTGTCATATCATTTTGTTGTTGTTTTGTTATTCCAGGTAGCATTAATGAGGAGACTGTTCCCATCAAGGCAGAACCAGTACCCGGAGAAGAAGATGGAGGGGGAATTCCTTATACGGAAATAGACATAGACCTGCCAGATGTAAAAAAGGAATGCTTAGAGCGCTCTGAAAGTATCAACCAGCCTGCAGGTAAAATCGATTTGATTTTATCTGAATTATGCTATCTACTTTTTTGTGTCTCCATTTTTGCTACCTACTTATTTACTAGGAATAATCCACAATCTTTTTCAGATTTAATAAGGGACCTGAAGACGCATACTGGAGAAAAACCTTTCTCGTGTTCAGAATGCAGCTATTCGTGTTCTCATAAGGGAAGTTTAAGAAGTCACATACGTACCCATACTGGAGAAAAACCTTATTCTTGTTCGTACTGCAACTATTCGTGTTCTGAACGGCGAAATTTAAAAGATCACATGTTGACTCATACTGGTGAAAAACCTTTTTCATGTTCTCTTTGCAATTATTCCTGTTCTCAAAAAGGACATTTAAAAACCCACATGCTCTCCCATACTGGAGAAAAACCGTATTCATGTTCCTACTGCAGTTATTCATGTTCTCTAAAAGGAAATTTAAATAGGCACATCCTCACTCATAGTTAAAAAAAAGTTTTCTTGTTCCTACTGCACTTATGCGTGTTCTTTAAAATGAAATTTATAAAGGCACATATTAATGAATACTGAAATAAAACCTTTGTCATATTCCCGCTGCAACTTTCATGTTATTCAAAAAGTAAGTTTACGAAAACCGTATTCATGTTCCTTGTGTAGTTATTCTTGTTCTGAAAAGGAAACTTTGAAAAGCCATAAACTCCAAACCAACTATTGTTACAACCCTTCCAAAAAACGACACAATGTAAAAAAATTGTAATGCTACTACCAAAATGTCAGAGGCATGAAAACTAAAATTAAGGACTCTAAAATACATGCCCCGACACTGCAACATGACATTATTATTCTAACGGAAACCTGGCTGGAACCATCCATGTACTCTGCTGAACTCGGTCTACCCCACCATCATATTTACCGGTCTGACAGAAGTTAACGTACCAGCTCTAAATCTAGAGGCGGTGGCGTCATGATAGCTGTCAACAAGATACATCCTTCAAAACTTCTAAAAACCGAAAATTGTAATGTGGAGCAAGTTTTTATCTGACTAAACGGTAAAAATCAAAAAGTATCATAGGCAGTGTTTATATTCCGCCATCATCGGATATAAGTGTATACAAAAGTAATTTTGAGTATATTGAACAACATGCACAAATTTCCAAATAGTAAAATCACTATCATCGGTGACTACAATTTACCAAAAATGAATCGGGACACCAGCGACAATTCTACAGTATCACAAAACTCTAACTTATCTGAAACAGAAAAAGAAATAGTTGAATTATGTGATTTCCTTAACCTAATTCAATTAAACAATGTGAAAAATGACAATAATAGATTACTTGATCTTGTTCTTTGTACCGACATGGCAATTGCGGTTGAAAAGTCAATTGATTCAGTTCGTGCCCCTGATTCTCATCACCCACCTTTAGACATTACAATATTACGTAGCCCTATAAAAAACCAAATTAAAAACCAGTCGCAATTTCCAAAATTTATCAAGCCAATTATGTTGCAATACGTGATTGTCTATATAACACTGACTAGTCTATACTAGAAGGAGGTGATCTCGATGATAATATTAAAGCCTTTTATGATCATCTATGTAAAGCCACGGAAAACTTTGTTCCAATTAGTCATAAATTATCTTCAAATCTCCCTAGCTGGTTTAGCAAGGACCTCCTTAACATTGTAATCGAGAAGAAAAAAGCTCATAAAATTTACAATGAAAAAAAAAATCTTTCTGATTTTACAGTTTTCAGCAAGCTGCGAAAAGATTGTAGTAAATTATCAAACATTTGTTATAATCATTATATTAAGAATGTTGAATTTTCGATTGTTAACAATTTAAAAAAAATTTTCAACTATTGTAAATCCCAAAATAACAACAACCTTGGCATACCTGAAACTATGCACTACAAAGAGAAAACTTCCAGTAAAATCCAAGAAATAGTCAATTTGTTTGCAGACTCTCTTAAGGATGTGTATGAAACAGATATCCTTGATGAAGACATTCCAAACTTCGAGTCAGATATAAACTTACAACTATATCAGATACATATTGAGATTAAAGAAATTGCAGTATTTATTAAACTAATGGAATCTAAATCGTGCTCAGGGCCAGATAAAAATCCCCCAGTATTTCTTAAAAACTGTGGGAGTATAGTCTCTTACCCACTGTACCTACTATTTAATCAATCACTTTTAACAGGCAAGTTCCCGCAAATATGGAAAAATAGCTTTCTCACTCCAGTATTTAAAAGTGGAGTTAGATCTTAAATTGCAGACCAATATGCATTCAATCGTCGATATCGAAATTTTTTGAAAAAGTTAATTCTTCTAAAAATATGTTCTTGTATAAAATTTAATATCTCATAATTTCAACATGGTTTTATCTCTGTTCGAAATACCTTAACTAACCTTACACTGTACGAACATTTTATTTTTATCTCAATACTTATAGCTTTTGATAAGGTTTGCATTAAAATTCTTCTAAATCAATTGTCTAAATTAGGAATTAGTGGTAAATTATTCTGCTGGATTAAGAATTAGTTATCAAAACGTGTACTAACTGTCTCCATTAAAGATCACTTGTCTTACGCATTTATAGCCACTAGTGGCGTGCCTCAGGGTTCGCACCTTGGTCCAATATTGTTTATACTATTTATAAATGATGTCACTTCCATATTCCCTGATGTTAATAAATATTATTATGTGATGATGACATGAAAATATATAAAATCATACAAAAATATGTACGACTGCTTGTCCCTACAATCCAATTTTATAAAATTCGCAGAATGGTGTATTATCAATAAACTTACACTTAACATTAAAAAATGTTAAATCTTGAGTTTCTTCAGAATAATGTTTAATACATACTGGGTCGACGTACGTGGTGGTTCAATTTAATAAATATCCTAGCTCGTAGGACCAATGATGGTGGCGCTGGTTTAACAATTACTTCGATCGCAGTGTGATGTAAATTACACATTAAATTACTTAAAATACATTTGCCTTTTAATGCATAGGAAAGGTTGGGAGCCCAAAGACTTACCTAATCTGGTGCAAATGTCTCTTCAATAATCCACTGTTGGTCAGTTCAATGCCGCTGGTTTTCTTCTCATTTTCTTTTACATATAATACACAATAGTTCTATTATTCTATAACACAATCTATTATTCTATATCCGTCGCGGCGGTTCAAAACAGTGTTTTGGCGGGGTACAACAAAATACGACGAATTACAGCGGATAATTTGATTATTATCAAATAAAACAAGAATGCGGTGCGGTTAACAGTAATCCATATTGCGACTTTTTTTCTCGGCGTGTGGAAAAAACGGGGTTCATTTGTTTTCGAAGTGTTCCATTTTTCAAAAGTCTCTGGGCAAAATAAAGGGAAGGGAGATATGGAACATTAAAAGGCTATTTGAATTGCTCTGATTAATAGCAATCGAAAGTACTTACTCAACCAGCGCAAACATCCCCCTCACCTTGAAAGGGTGGGAAGTCACCCCTTTTAAAACTGCATATTGCATTTATCGCTCAGACAAACAAATATAACCAATACTTATTCTAGATTTCCTAAACTATATGTAACTAAATCTAACAAAAAATAATAACCTACTATTGAGTCGGCAAAGGGTAAAGCCTTACTACCGGACGAATGTATGTTCCCGATGCTGTTTTAACACGAGCAACACGAATTACTTCATCCTTTGCGGGAAAAACTTCAATAATTATACCTAGTGGCCAATGTAATGGAGGAGAATTTTCGGTCCCCACAATTACCACTAAGCCTTTTTTGACTGGATTAGCGGGAGTATTCCATTTTGGACGTACTTGCAAGGTATGCAAGTAATCTAACCTCCAACGTTTCCAGAAAGATTGAATCAATTTATCGAGCAAATCATGTCGTGATAGAAGGTTCAAATTATCCTCCTCGATTTCTACGGCGGGCATGTGTTTCAACGGAGTCATCGTTAAGAAATGAGCGGGTGTTAACGCGAGGGGTTCAGACGGATCTGAAGAAAGCGTCCTACATAATGGCCTTGTATTTAAAATGTTTTCTACCTGTGCGGGTACTGTAGTCATCTCCTCGAAAGATAGAATCTGATCTCCAATTACTCGAAAAAGATGAGTCTTCATACTTTTAATGTTTGACTTCCAATTTCCACAAAAATGGGGTGCGATTGGAGCATTTAGGTGCCAGCTTATTCTATTATTGGCTAAAACACTTGCGAATTCTTCACCAAAATGTGAAAATGTTGAAAATGCGTGCAATTCAGTCAATTTTCTTTTGGCTCCTACAATATCTGCGGGAGGGTCACCATCCCAATCACATTTATATATCCATAATTGCTTTATCAAGAGCTTAGCGTATAGGACAACAGGCGCGATGAAGCCCATTATGTCCCATATTTTAGCGACACAAGACAGTATATTTCGCTTCATACAAATTGTTTTAGGTGTAGAAGTGACAAAAGAGAAAAAATCGGAACTTAGTGACCAGTATAAGCCCAATATCTTATGCATGCCCACCTCATCAAATTCCTTTATCGCTGACAAGCGATGCGAATCTGGAATGGATTCCAGAACATTTTGCGAATTGCTGGACCACTTGACTAGGTCAAACTGGCCAGTCTTCAATAATGCGATTAACTGAGAGGATGTTTCCTTTGCACTCTCTTCAGTTTCCACACTGTATACAAAATCATCCATATATAGAAATTCTTTGATGATCTTTTTTGCTTCAGGAAAAACTTCCCCTTCATCAGAGGCCAATTGCCTGATGGTGCGTAGAGCTTGAAATGGGCTGGATGTGAGTCCAAAACAAACGCGGTTAAACTGATAGGTTTTAATATCCTCGTTTGGCGAGAAGCGATACAAAATCTGTTGATATCTTCGATCACTGTCCTTCACTCCAATACACAAAAACATTTTACGTATATCGGCCGAAAGTGCTATTGGGAATATACGAAAGTTCATTATTATATCAAATAAATTCCCCTGTAAATTTTCCCCACTATACAAAATATTATTTAATGATACAGAAGTGCTTGTTTTTGCACTAGCGTCCAGGACAATCCTCAAACTGGTTGTGATCTTATCCTCCCGTACAACCCCATGGTGCGGTATTATATAAGAGGGCGTTTTATCCTCCTTATTTGGAGTGACATGCGACAAATAATCCTTCTCTAAATATTCAGTAATGGTATCATTATAAGCTTCTCTCAATTTAGGCGAGGCTTCCAATTTACGTTCGAGACATAAAAAACGTTTCTTTGCCATTGCAAATGAATCCCCAAGTGACGAAACATCTCCCTTAAATGGCAAGGCTACAATATACCTTCCATTGTCAGGATCTCGTGATGTAGTTTTTTGATATATTTCCTCACATTCACGATCTTCAGGACTTTTGATAGACGGTACGTTTACCTCTTCTAATTCCCAAAATCTTTTGAGACAAATATCTTCCGGTTCGTTCGTCATGGCACAACAAGATAAGGTAGCATTATTCTCAACTCGGGTTGGTGCTGACCCCAAAATGACATATCCTAAAACCGTTTCCAAAGCATGCAAATCATGCCTGTGCGAAGGGTCCTGAACCCTTTTAGATAATAGAAGATGCGGGAAGAGCTGGGCTCCTATCAACATATCAATTTCTCCTGGTTCTCCATATGATTCATCAGCCAATGGTAAGTCATTCAAATATGACAATAAAGGTATATCAACTTTGGCGGTAGGTAAGCGCTCTATTACTTTGTCCACTATCAATGAAGTTACATTATAATTTATTGCCCTATTAAATCGAGAATAAATTTCGGTCTGTATGGAGCCTCTAATGGGTTTAGATGATCCTCCAATACCTTTAACTGTAGAACAAGATGAGCGTTGATATTCAAAAAATCCTAATCTTCTACAGCAATCGCGAGTAATGAAGTTGCTTTGAGATGCGCTATCTAACAAACATCTAATTAAATGTTCATTTCCTTCTGAATCTATTATACCAACTCGTGCGGTAGCCAACAAAACTGTACAATGCGCCTTTCGATTATAAGATCGAACAGTTGAAAACGTACATAAAGCTACGTCAGGATTAGAGCAGCCCTCTTTCGGATCAATCTGTTGATCAGCTGTCTGTTTTTCTGCTTCTTGGGCGTTCCGATAATCTGACTGCCCTCTCTGTGACGTACCCTGTTGCTCAAAATGCAACATTGTATGATGAAACTTGTCATTGCATTTATGACAATTTCCGTTTGAATTACAAGCTCTAGCCTTATGTTTTTCGCTAAGGCATCTAAAACAAAATCCTTTACCCTTGACAAAGTTAAATCTTTCTTTAATACTTAAATTTTTAAATTCCTGACATTTATACAAATGTCCGTGTGATGGTTTATTACAAAGTAAACATTTATTAAACGGCAGATTCTTGGGTTTATCCGAATCGCTGCCAGCGCTTAAAAATGCTTGCGTCGATCTTTGTGATCTTTTGGTTGTCTCACTGTGATTAGCGGCTGATTTTCTTGATGTCCCCGTTCGTTACAAAACCTTGATTTGTTCCCGAATAAACTTCACTAAATCTTCGAACGAGGGAAAATCAGTTTCCCTATAATTGGTTTCAAACCCCTTTACAGAATCCAAATCAATTTTCTTCAAAGCAATATGAAGAAAAATAAAATCACACAAATTTTCCAAATTAACATTTTTCACTGCGGATACTGCCGAAACGAAATTATCAACAAAGGATTCCAAATTATTTATATTGGCTACTGCGAACGATTTAAAATCTAAAATTTGATCAATATACGCGGAAGATATTACTCTTTTATCATTATATTTATCTATCAAAGAATTAAATATAATTTCGTAGTTCTCAGGTGACAATACAATTCCCGAGAATGTGGTTTGTACCCTTTTTGAAATCTTGGCCAACAAGTAATACAATTTTTCTGAATTCGAAAGTAACTCGTTATCATGTACTGTGTTGACAAAACTCGAATAAAATATTGGCCAATTACCGATTTCCCCATCGAAGAAGGGCAATTCTATTGGTGGCAGTTTGGGACGATTACATTTATTATTATCTATATTTAATTGCGGTTTTCGCTTTAGAATCAAAGATATTTTCCTTTTAATTTTGCAAAACATATCCTCGAAACTCAACCATTTTTCAAAATCTGGGTCATAATTTGCATCCATTTCCAAATTGATGACGTTTATTTGTTGAGTTACGTCTTCATATTTGCTCCTTGTCGAGTCTATTGTCTCTACAAGCGACAAGAACTCTTCTAGAATGCTTTCATTTGAAATCTCCTTTGACAATTCAAACAATTTTGTAATACGTCCATTTAAAGCATCTCGTTGAGAAGTCAACAATTTTAATTTCTTCTCTTTAGTAGCCATTATGAAAAACAAAATATGAATCTAAATAATAAATTTATAATTTATATTATAAACTATAGCGCTCATAATTAGGTACCTGCAGTCTATGGCCTACGGCTGTGTACGGGTATCTATGGCTGGCGGCTGGTACACTATGCGTTGAAAATATGGTCTAAATAAACCTTTATTTGCGGTTAATAACTAAACTATTGTAGCGATAAGATGATACAAGGTTGGTTATATTTATTTTATCAATATGCGATCGAAATATGCTTCAATTTAAATCTCCGGCTCGATTGGACCAATGATGGTGGCGCTGGTTTAACAATTACTTCGATCGCAGTGTGATGTAAATTACACATTAAATTACTTAAAATACATTTGCCTTTTAATGCATAGGAAAGGTTGGGAGCCCAAAGACTTACCTAATCTGGTGCAAATGTCTCTTCAATAATCCACTGTTGGTCAGTTCAATGCCGCTGGTTTTCTTCTCATTTTCTTTTACATATAATACACAATAGTTCTATTATTCTATAACACAATCTATTATTCTATATCCGTCGCGGCGGTTCAAAACAGTGTTTTGGCGGGGTACAACAAAATACGACGAATTACAGCGGATAATTTGATTATTATCAAATAAAACAAGAATGCGGTGCGGTTAACAGTAATCCATATTGCGACTTTTTTTCTCGGCGTGTGGAAAAAACGGGGTTCATTTGTTTTCGAAGTGTTCCACTGGGCTACATAGCAACCATACATTTTCTAATTTTCTAAGAAAATTTATGTTTTAGAATCACATTGGCCACACGCATCGCAACGTGAGATGCCTGTGGTCATTTTCATAGAAAATGTATGGTTGCTAAGCATTGGCATAAGGCGTAGTGTGGATATGGATGATATATTAGTGTGAACCTATAAAGTACTAGTAAGTTGCAACATAACCTATTGTCATTGCTGTGGATAGCCGTGGCCCTTATTGTGCTGCGCCACAATATGCCCGTCCCACCGTGGGCACGCCCTCTAAGTATGCCAGTAGATGTATCCACGGCGGATGTACCCAAGCAAGAAAATTTTGGCTTTATTTCTGAAAGGTAATTTACGTCAGTGGGTAATAGCCATGATTCTTGTAATAAAATGACATCATTGTTATGTGTGTTTGTACTAATATTGTTCTGCTCCGTGACCTTGACATTGAACAAGGGCATTTATTCGTTTAGAGTTATCATTTTTGATAAAAGAAACGTTAAAAGTTCATTGATAACGATTTTTTCACTTTTTCCGTCATTGTGATGTTAAAACTGAACCGTCCGTAACATTTATGATAAAGTATAGATATGGCGCGAACCAATACCGTCGCCGTGCCATTTTGTTGGGTCGTCATGGTAATAATAAAAGCGCACCTGGTCCAGTTGTTCCATTTGCCAGTTTCCTCTTTCCATTCGCCAGTTGCACCGTCCGAAAGTCCGAATCCTAATTGATTATTTTAATCTTTTCTTTATTTGTTCTCTGTCTATGGATATGTCAAATACCAGTATTCCGCCTCTCCAATGCCTCTCCTTTCAGTCCTAACCGTTTTGACGTAGCGATTGTTCCTCCTCCTCTCAATGTAATGTTCTGTTTAAACTGCCCAACAAGCGCATTACATTTATAGGATTTCAGATTATTTTAAAAACCATCATATTTTTACAACAAAGTTTTTGCATCATTTTGGAATTGACCGCCTTGTACGTAAGTAAGTATTTGATTCCTTTATATTGATTAAGAAAGATATAGGTCCTTCTTACACAAATGTACTTACAAGCTACGCGACTGTGATTCAATCACAAGTCTACTACCGGTATGGGTATGTAACTCTTGAAAGACAGTTTCCGTACACGGAGCTACCCGAATTATACTAAACTTGATCATTTTTTCACGTGCAGCCTTGGAATTATTACGATATCAAGTAACTCTACCGTCGAAATCAATTTTATACGTCTTCTTTGCTAAATGCTTTTTTACGTTTTCCGGTAAGTTATAGTTATATAAACATGGGTTTTTTTCTCTCCTCCAGAACAATTTAAACTTTTAAATAATGTTCGGATGTCATTTCTGTCAAATGAGCAGTACTTGATACGAATGAAACTTGACTGTAGTACAGTAGCGTGCAACTGACGTAAAACCGTACGACCACTAGTAAAATAATGTTTACTCACGATATTCGTGTTGGTATTAAACTAAACAACAATTTTGGAGCAAACATTTCAATTGTTTCTGTCAATCCTTTACTAAGCGATCGCTCTTCTTGGAGAGCGGCCGTTTATTACAGAGGATTTATAATTAATATTACATAGATATTTTTTATAGTGCCGTTTTCGTGCAAAAAATCACCTCAAGTACACATTAACCGCCAAGAGTTGAAGTTAATTTTTTCCATCCGTGTTCTATGTGAAACTCTTTTATAACCAACCAAATTGGATTAATTAATTAATGTTTTATTAGAGATATACTTGAACTGTCACATAACAGGACGCTATCATAGCAGAGCCATGGATCTTCGCAACCCAGAGACTGTTTCCATCAAGACGGAACCAGGGTTCCAGGAAGAGGGTAGAGGTGAAATGCCGTATGCGGACATACGAATCGAACTCCCAGTTGTAAAGAAGGAATGTTTGCAGTATACTGAGAGTTTTCAGCCAACCAGTAAGTTACATTGTGTATATCACAAAGTTAATTCAGATGGACGCAGTCAGAACAGTTGCTTGTTTTATACTTCTCTGTAGTCGTTCCTCGAAACTTTTCATTTTTCCTTCGTAATAATGCTTTATATGAAACTTTCGAACTAAGAAAGAAACCCAAATTATTTCGTGCATTTTATGCTCATACTCATATTTTCACTGTAATTTCTTTCATCGCAGTTATTCAGTTTACTTGAAATATGTTCGGAAAAACTCCAATGAAGATCGAGGGTCGTCGAGATCGCAAGTTGCTTTATTTACGTTATCATAAGGTGTAGCTTATTATTTTAGCATATTATACTTATGTTATAATCCCAGCGACTACTATATTCTCCAGTGAATCACGGGTTGAATAAATGAAACCAAATGTACAACTTTAACATTTATTGTAGGTATTCTAAAACCTAGCAAATAATGTTTGTAAAGCATGAGACTTATCATCAAATTCAGAAGCATTATAACTCAGGACGTGTTCCAAGGTTCCTGAGAGGAATCACTTGTGATAATGAAATTAGCAAATCATTCCAAAATAAAGAATCAGTGAAGTATGACTATATTATAATTAAATGAAACAATATAACTTAGTTACAACCACTGATTTATTTAGTTAAACGCCGACCAGTTTCGGAACAACCGTTCCTTCTTTAGGGCAAACATATAATGATGACAATTACAAAAAATCAGTGGTTGTAACTAAGTTATATTGTTTCGTTTAATTATAAAATGGATAAAACGATATGGATAAAACGAACCTGTCATCTCTAAAACGGATTGTAAAGATCTTGGCGTTTATCTTGATAGCAAACTTATATTTAATAAGCATATAGACTCAATCGTTCATAGATCATATAAAATGCTTGGCTTTGTTCTTCGTATAAGTAAAGTTTTCAGTATCCCGCAGACAATAATAATGCTATATTTTGCAATAGTCAGAAGTACACTGGAATACGCATCGCCAATATGGAACCCACAGTATAAAATATACATAGATAGCATAGAACATATTCAAAACAAATTTATAAAATATCTTACTTTCAAATTCAACAATAACTTTGAATTTACATTTCAAACTTTGCAACAAAGGCGGGCACTAGCTGATTTGACATTTATACACAGAATTTTAAATAACAAAATCGACTGTACTGAACTTTTATCCTTAATTCATTTTAATATACCTGTAAGACGTACACGCCATACAGCACTATTCCACACTCTGAATTACAAAACAAATGCAGCAACTAATTCGCCGATTAACCGTGCTCTTCATACATTCAATAATGTTCGCCTAAACTCTAATATTGACATTTTCTCAGATTCGCTGCCCAAATTTAAAAGGAGCATCATGTCAATGATATAACTGTTTAATGCGCATACATATCCCTTCACAGATCACCATTTCTCACACATACACACACACTCACACACTACGCACATCACCCGGTAGTTACTAATTATACATTCCACTCAAGACATTACAAAGAAACATATCAAAGGTACCCACCATGAAATATTACTTAATATCTGTAAACTCTGTCATCACACTGTAATCAATGTACTGTTTGTTTCTATAAAATAAATAAATAAATGACCACAAAGTGATAGCTAATTTCAAAAGTATGACTATATTATCTAACACGGGTACTAACCTTAATCTTATAAATTGTCGGGCGCCAGGCCAGTCTAATAACATGACCGTAAATTTAACTACATATTATAAACTAAACTCAATAACCAGTAAAAACTAACGCCACACGATGTCAGCCGGAGCTCTCCCAGGTTTTCAGGAACCCTCTTCACGAAAAATCCGTTCAGTGACGTCGTCACGTTCATAGATCATATATCTTGCCACTGTCTCGTCGGAAGCTAGCAACAGGCTCACAGAACGAGGCGTTTCATAAGTCAACATCCGATTCTGGTATTTGGTGTAGTCAACATAGAAATTGGTTTGGGTAACAGGTAAAACTGTTACAAAGGTTTACAATGAATATTTAACTGGACCAACACGTCCATACTAAACGAGGCTCTATTTTATTCTGAATCTGGGAGCCCAAACACTGTAGGAGCCCAGCTGTCTATCATATACTATCGATTATTTCCGTAACCGCTCGTGCGTTAGACACGAATGACGATAGGTGACACTCTTTTAAAATAATACTTAAAAGACATCTGTTGGAAGACCTTAAATCTATATATTCATTTTATTAATGTATTATTATATAACTATTGGTGGCGCTGGTCTTACAAATACTTCGATCGCAGTGATGTAAATTACAAATTAAATTAATTAAAATACAAAATGCCTTATATGCGTTGGAAAGGTGGGAAACCCAAAGACTTATCTTATCCACTGCAAATGTCATTTCAATAGTCGCTGGTTTTCTTCTATTAATGTACGTATAAAACACAACAGTCCAATTATTCTTAATAACACAACCACAAATTATATCGGTCGCGGCGGTTCAAAACTTCAGTATTTCACTCTATTATTAATAACACTCGATGTGTCGGCCGCAAATAATGCTTGTAAGGCATTAATTACAGCAGCGAATAACACGACAAACGTCATATAACACCAGAAATGTGTTACATTCACAAAAATCCAATTTGCTGGCGGTGCGGTTAAAACGAATCATATGTTTTTGCGGGGTGAAACAAAATACGACTGATTGCAGCGCGTCGAATGAAAAACGGCTTCATTTGTTTTCGAAGTGCTCAATTTTTTGTCTTTGGGCCAAAACAAAGGATAGGGAGATAAATGGAAGCATTAAAAGGCTATTTGAATTACAGTGATTAATAGCAATCGACAGTACTTACACAACTCGCGCAAACAACTATCTATACTAACGATATCTGTTAAAGGATATTAACTACACGTATAAGACCGGTCAGTGGTTGTGTGGGCATCGCGTTTGGCTCCCATCCAGGCGTTCCGTGTTCGATCCCTCGGCTGGCTAAGTCCTCCATCACAACACAAGCAATATCTTCCGCTTAGTGAAAAAAAAAAATATATATATGTACCACATTAGCATATTATTATTTTCATCATAATCCAATAAAATACAATTAATCGTCAAAATAGCACCGAGGTATAGAATTGAAATTTTCCTTGAAATGGTTTTAGCTGTGTTTAATGACCAGGTCTGAATAGCCAGTTACTTCCCACTTTCACATTCCTCATCTCTTTTCCTTTCACTCTCCACTACCTTCGGCCTCATAACACACCTAAAATGGGGATGCCACTGTCTCCAGGCGGTTGGAAGCAGTCGGGACTCTTTTCCAGTATTCGCTTTAAATAATCAATAAATTTTTGTTCTATTATTCCAGGTAGCGTTAGTTTGGAGACATTTCCCAGTAAGGGAAATTTCCCAGAACCAGGACCCAGAGAAAAAGATGAAGGGGGAATTCCTTATACGGAAATTGACATAGACCTGCCGGATGTTAAAATGGAATGTTCAGAAAGAATTGAGCAGTCTGCAGGTAAAATAGAATTATAATGAACACAATAATACTTTAATTCCACTTTTTATTTCTTTATCCAACCGGTTTCGGTTCAGCCTGAACCTTCCTCAGGGTTGAATATAAATATATTGAACATAATACAGAATACATGGTATTTATAAGAAAATTATAAGAGGGAGAGAGATAACATCAACTTAGGTAAGGGCAATGGGGGATGTGGCTAAGAGGGAGGGGTGAAAGTGGGCGGGGCTAACGGAAATATTTAAAAAATGGGGCTATTCGATAAATCTAATTGTTTATTGAGTAAATTGGTTTTATTTATTTTTAATGACTTTTATTTCAAGGGCTTCAAGATTATTAAGTCGTAGACCTATCCCATTTCTATTTAATACATCTATTCCGGAAGATTTATTAATTGGGTGATCTTTATCTATTTTGTGGTAGTATTATTGCTAATTGTGAAAATTTAAAATAGAATTTTTTTTAATTGAAAATTTTTGATACAATAGTACATAAAATAATAAAACGTATATAACATACTTAAATATAATATAGTTTGAACAAAAAAATCCCACAAAGTCAAATACGTGAGCGTGCGTATAGTATTGAATTTATTATAATGTTATGGTTAATACAAGATTGAAGAATTGCGTTCTGTTTCCGTTTTAGATACCTAAATTAGCTTGAAGCTTTATCCCTTATGTTTTTCTGGTTTCATAACAGACATGCAGACGAATCCTGGGAAAAAACAATTATCATGTTCCTACTGCAATTACTTCTGCTCGTGCAAGTCAGTGTTAGAAATGCACTTGCACACCCATACTGGAGAAAAACCTTTCTCGTGTTCCTACTGCAACTATATAAGTTCTCAAATTGGAACTTTAAAACGTCACTTGCTTACTCATACTAGAGAAAAACCTTTTACATGTTCAGAATGCAGCTATTCATGCTCTCGAAAGGGAAATTTAAAAAGTCACTTGCGTACCCATACTGGAGAAAAACCTTATTCATGTTCATACTGCAGCTATGTATGTTCTCGAAAAGATACTTTAAAACAGCATATGGTTGCGCATACTGGAGAAAAACCTTTTTCATGTTCGGATTGCAACTATTCGTGTTCACGAAAGGGAACTTTAAAATCTCACATTCGTACTCATACTGGAGAAAAACCTTATTTATGTTTCTACTGTAGCTATTCTTGTTTAAGAAAGGGTGTTTTAAAACGTCACACGCTTACCCATACATTTTAAAAAACCGACTGCAATATTCGTAATCTCAATAAGGATTTAAACAAAATTAATATAAGTGATAACTCAATACATGACAGCCAATTAGATATCGCTTAGTTCAAGCTTCGTAAGGACTTATATATCAAGGGGAAACATTATCAGCTTTACCTTAACAATGTTATAAAAAGAGTATTCTGGAAATATTCAACAAGTTTTATTATTTTTTTTTTTTTATAGAGAATACCTCACAAGAGTCCCAACTGCTCCCGTCTGCAGCCAGTGCAACTATGGCATCCCCAAGTGGGATATGTTGTGAGGCTGAAGGTAAGTGGGGAAGGGAAGGAGATGGGGAAGAGGAAGGTGGGAAAGTACCTGGCTATTCAGAACTAGTCACTAAACACGGCTAAAGCCATTATTAAGCAACGTTTCAATTCTGAATGGTGGTTTTACGCCAGGGCAATACTGAGAGTATCTTCCACTCTGGAACGTGCCGCAAATATAGTATATATTATTTTTTTATTATTTGATTGTGAAATAACATAAATTAATCAAATAAAATTTATTTGCGCACGCCGGGTTCGAACCCGCGACCTTCCGATTGGGAGTCAAGTGTCACTCGACCACGGACGGTCGTTATATTTATAATAAAGCTAAATATGGGTTTTGCACAAAAAAAAAATAATACAACGCTTAAGAGAACATACAACACACTCCACGAATTGCGCGTTAAAGAACGAGTAAGTAATAATTACCTTTATATGACTTCTCTTTCCCAAATAAAAAGCTTGTACTCTTATAGGTTAAAACCTGACTAGTGTTTATTTAAATAATGTTCGTCACGACATGTGCTTAAGAAAAACGTCATGGTACTTCCACACCGCTTGGAAGATTGGCCGATCGTGTGGTTGCTGCGGCCAACCTTCCAACTCCAAACTCCGAATTTCAACATGGCGGATGTCGAACAGCTGATTCGGCGCTTATCAGTTGCCTACAATTATTACGTAGAAGTATATACACGACACGTTTTCAAACAATTGTTATACCACTCTCCTGTAATAATGTTTTCATTTTAATGGTACGCGGAACACGTGTCTTGATCGCCAGCGGTTCGCAGAATGATATGTGCATAAATAAACCAATCCCGATGTGTGGCTGCGGCAGGCTGGTTCGTGTGAGTTGGCCGTCGCGATCGCCTCGGAGGCGATCCCGGGCCAACTCGAACTCCAACCTTCCAACTCGATCTTCCAACGCACGAACTACCCCTCCACACAATCATCCAAACGTTTGAAGTTGGTAAAATGAGGTCAAAATAAAAATTAAATAGAATAACCTCTCACCTCCCTCCGGACATAAAACTCTATGATTGTAAAAACATCAAAATGGCCCCCGACGGCTAAAATAGTTACTTTCCGAACTAAATAAACTTATTAATAAATGAAATACTTTACTTTGTGTACTTATTTATTTATTTAGTCATTTTCAATGCCCTTATTAGGCTTTTACATGATTAGTGTATGCACATTGTTAAAACACAAAATTAAAAGTTCAAATAAATGGACATTATATAAACGGTACTTAGGTATAAAGTGTAAATAAAATATTATAAGAATAGGGGAAAAAAATAAACAAAAATCAGTTTTTAAATTGCAGATGGTATAAAAATAATATCACAGTGTAGGTTTATATGAGAAATTTACTGGTGGATAATGACAAAAATCACTACACAGAAAAAGAAAAGAGAAATTTATGTATTGTAGATAAATATAGAGAATAAAACATGTTTAATATACTACCAATAATTTTAACAGCACAATACCATTTGGACTGCTAAAGTTAAATATAATCTTAGGAAATGGCTATTAGGTACAGATGATTGAGTATATTGAAGCCCTACTGAAGCACTTGTTTTGATAATTGGAATTGATATTTCGACTTACAGTTTTGGAATACCTCTTGTACTTACCTATATCTATGAAACTGTTGATAAGACTAATCATTTGTATCTAAGTGTCAGTTATTCAATCCTTGTGCTGCTATTTACATATTTTTATTAATACTATTCTTTTAATTTATCCAATTGATCTAAGTAATTTATCATCATCATTTATATATATCGTTTGAAAGTGAACTATGTTATTATTTAAAGTTTTAATATGTTGTTGTAGAAAGTAATATGTTCATATGTAACTGCTGACAAACTACATAAGTAGTTACGCAGGTAAAAAATATGTTTTTTCAATTATTTCTTTCCTGGTTTGCGAGGCGGCGGTACACATACACGCCTTTTACTTAGCATAATTAACTTTTTCAACATCTTTTTATGCATAGGTAGTTATTTATGTTAGTACTTTTTTTTTTAGTTGTTTTATACTTTTTAGGTATTACTGTTTCCATTTTACACTCCAAACTTTTTTTATGTTCTTGTACTTTCATTGTTGTACTACGCTAATGGCTTATGTTACGCAGTATATTTTATGGAAATAAATAAATAAATACGCGACGTATTAAACAAGAACACCATTAAATAAGTCTGTTGTGCATTAATGCAGTTCCAACTACATTAAGGCAGTATTAGGAAGGGTAGAGCCTTGAAAACTCCGAGGGAAATTATTTTCCTCAATCTACTTATAATATAATACTTAACTGGAGAACGAGTTTACAGTTTACATTGAAAAATACAATATATTGACGAGTTGACATGTGTTACATTTATATAATTATATATTCAAGTTTCGACTACCATAATACGGGCATGTGTCTAGCGTGGTAGTCGAAAAGCATGTAAACACTGTATCCAAAATTATTTAAGTAATAAAGGAAAAAAACCGTAATATCGACAAGTACCCACATCGATGATTTAGATGTTTAATATTTTATTTGAATGCAAACATTAAAAAATTAGTGGAATCGAAATAAAAACACAAATTAATTTTATTTATTTGTTAATACATAATTTTTACATGTTCAGTCGAAAATATTTGTCTGAAGAAATAATTATAAATGTATACATTTATATAAACGTAAAATTGTTTCGGAATAAGAAATAATCAACTATATTTCACAAATGATAAACAAATAATATGTTAAATAATATTTTTAAAAGAAGAAAACAAGAGTTAGGTACATAAAATTTTTCAAGAATTTAAAAAATTCTGAATTCAAAATTGGCGGGTCACATTACAATTTCATTACATGACCTTTGAATGGCTCCGGCTTACATCGTAACCGTGTATTCCTGAAAATATCAATGAAAATAGTGACGGTCTCTGTGGCAGAGGGGTAAGTCTCACGACTCGCAATCCGAAGGTCGCGGGTCGAACCTGGCATGATCAAATAAATTGTATTTAAATAATTTGTGGACGCTGGAAAGGAACAGTGTCTAAAACGCCTTGAAAACTGGGATGTTTTTCTTGCCTTGACGTGAGCTGGCGCTATAAAGGGGGAACTTTCTTTTGTATCACAAACCATGTTACACAAACCAAGCGTTGCCGCTAAACTACTTGAAAACTGGGATGTTTTTCTTGCCTTTTGATTTTTGCCTCTTGATTCTTAGTGCATACTGATAATGTTCATGATCATAACCCCCTTGGAATCGACTCAAATAATTAACTGAAAACTAAATATCAGAACGTGTTCCATTAGCAATGAATAATAATGCTCCGAATAAATTTCTGTATTTTATCGAATAATCTGAGATCACTACTGGCTCTAATTTTAGATTTACTTCCATAGGAGTTTCATATTTCTTTGAATTCTCAATTTGATACTGTTTTGCAATATTCTCAATATATTTTTCTTGACATAGGAATAATTCTTTCTTATCTGAATCGTACTCAATTTCAATATCCACATAATGTTGCACTTGATCCACGTCCTTCATACGAAATCTTCTTTTCAATAGTGCTTTTAGTTCAGATATTTCTCCTTCGATAGAGCCACAGATCAACAAATCATCAACATACAATATCAAGTACAATTTGTTACCATTCATCACACCTGTATATAAACAATAATCGTATTTAGATCTCTTAAACTTTAATTTTGTCATATATTCATTGAAACATTCATACCAGTCACGTGGACTCTTCCTTAAACCGTACAAAGCTTTTCTCAATAAACAAACTCGATTATTACTGATCTGAGACCCTAGCACGCTTGCTCTATAACGATCGGTAGGATAACTATCGGTAACTTCTCATCGTTCCCTACGACAACTGCAGATCGCGAATAGGTGACAGTTCACAATGACTAAGTGTCCTTAATATATTCGATATCAACTGTCGTTTGTACGTTTGAGATCTGCAGTTGTCCTAGGGAACGATGAGAAGTTACCGACAATCGGTCGGTAACTTCATATCGAGCGACCGTGCTAGCACACATGATACCTTGATACTGATGTGGGTGAATAAAAACTTCTGACTTGATTTGTCCATTGAGGAAGATTGTTTGCACATCCATCTGCTCAATTTTCCATCAATTGACACAAGCAATTGAAAGCCAAAACTTTAAGGTGTTCCTCTTTGCAATGGGTGAGTAAATTTCCTCATTTTCTTGAATCACTTATTGAAAACCCTTTGCTACGACCCGCGCTTTATATTTCCCATTAGACTTAATCGTATAAATCCATTTAACTTCGATAATTGGTTTATCTTCAGGAATTTCAACTACAGACCAGGTCTGATTTATCTTGAGACTCTCCAATTCTTCACTCATTGCATTAACCCATTTCTTAGATTCAGGACTGTTAATTGCTTCTTCATAACTTTCTGGTACATTAGCATTAGTATAATTTACGTACACTACATGATCATCAAACTTTTTTGGCATCTTAATAATTCTTTGTGGCCTTTTTGAGATTCTTCTTGAGACCTTCTCAATCTCGTCATTGATTTTTATTTCATTTTCTCTGCCCAACGCAATATCCTCATTTATTTCACCCTTATTATCAAGGTCATCCATGTTTAATCTAATATACTCAGTGTCTTTCTCAATGGACTAATAATTATTCTTTTGTCTATTAATATTTTGTAACCCATATCTGTTTATCCAATCAAAATACCTCTTACTGCTTTCGGATTTAATTTAGATTTTCTACATTGCTCTGGTACCCTTACAAATTCTTTACTTCCATAAATATGAAGATTACTTACATCGGGTATCTTATTAAAAAATATTTCATAAGGACACTTATCAATCGTTGTGTTTGCAATGAGTCTGTTGCCCAGATATGCTGCCGTATACACGCATTCAGGCCAATAACACTTATCAATCCCTTCCTCTACTCAGCGCCGGATCTGCCATACGTTCGAAAACGTGCAAAAAACCTGGCGCCAACTCCGAAGGGGCGCCGTGATAAAATAAATATTGTTTAAAAATTTAATTAAAATATTCCCCGAATCGTTTAAAAATTACTCGTAATACGGAATTATTAGTATGCGCTAGCAACACTCACTTTCCATATGCGTGAACCTAATGCGCGCGCATCGATGGTTAAAATTTAACGAAATACGTATTTGACTTACGTCAAGGAATTTTTTTCCAAATACGATATATTTCATACGAACGTAAGACCTATTTTTCCTTCTTGTCTCTTACGACCATTGTATCGTTCGAAATTCAACAAACATTGTGATTGGTTCATTGATCGCTGCTCGCGAAGGATACCCTTCGTTACAATGTATGCCTTCTACCGCAATTCGCGCGCGATTTGGCACCATACAGCTCTGTCAAGTCAAGGTAAGATTTTTAGGTTATAATTCGATTTATATTCATGCATTTAAAGATAAAAAGGAATCCAATTAAACAAACTGATCGGAATATTATTATTTCTGAACTTAAACTGCCTCCTGTTTTATATTATATTTTGTTATGATGTTCTTATTTTGTCCAGTGTCATAGACATTGCCTGGTCACTTGGAAAAGTTACTCTTGATTCTTGTTGGCGGGATATTAATTTATTTTGATCGTATTGCATAAAATTATTTTTTTTTTATAGATATGCATATCTATATATGTATATAATTTTTTTATCTAATTTTTAAAAAAATGTTGGGGGGGGGGCGCCATCGGTACTTCCTGCACAGGGCGCCAGATTTCGTAGAACCGGCGCTGCCTCTACTAATAAACATCGTGCCCTGTCCATTAAAGTACGATTATATTTCTCCGCTACACCATTCAATTGGTGAGTGTAGGGAGGACATGGTCTCATATAAATATATTGTTTCTTTGCCAACTCAATCAATTCTTTATTAATAAATTCACCTCCATTGTCACAACGCAATTCTTGAATTCTTTTGCCCGTCTGATTATGCATGCATCATATTCATGTAAACAACAAAACGATCAGTAACATCACTTTATTCTCTATACAATAAACAATTGCAAGCTTACTGAAATCGTCGATAAATGAAACAAAATATTTCTCGCCATTGACTCCTGTTAGCGTTATCGGTCCATTCACGTCTGTGTGGACAATTTCTAACAAATCATTTGCTCTTGATCGTTCACTCTTAAATGTCAAATTTGTCATTTTACTTGAAGCAAATTTCGCATTTCAAAAAATCATCTTCAACTTCTTTTGGGACCCCTTTCAATAATTGTGACTCACATATATATGTTTTAAATTTTGAAAATTAGTGTGATCCAAAATTCTGTGTCATTGTCATTTTGATGAACTGCTGTATGTATTTACTCTCTCAACATCAACATTTGCTAACATTCCTTCTAGTTCAAATAGTTTACGATTTCTATTAGCAACAGCAATTAATTGATTTCTTCCATTAAATACATTAGCAATGTCATTATTAAATACCACCAGATTTCCCTGTTTAACAATACTCGATACACTCAACAGATTTTTTTTCACATTAGGCACATAGAAAATATTTTTTTATTTCTGTCTCAACCCATCTACCATTTACGTTGAATTTCATATTAATATTACCAATCTTTTCAGCCTTTAATGAAAAACCATCACCTACTTTTATGTCATCAGGATTCTTCAATTTTTCGCTTTTGTAAAAGTATTTATCTGAATTAATTATATGATCGGAACAACCACTGTCTAAATAGGCCACTTGCATGGATCTCATGACATGAAAAAAATCCTGTGGATAGATTTTTCTACTAAGATTATGGAAATGATAATGAAATTTTTTAGAAATTTATAGTTTTTTTCTTTTTTAATAAATCTGTTTTTTGGGCTCGTGACGTCACGACATTGAAATGTCCCGTCCCCGATTTTATTCAATTAATTTTGTAAAATTCCACACTGAATTTTTTTTGTTATATAGCAACACATTGATTTCCGACATTTGACACTTCATGACGTATTTTGTCAAAGGGTAAAAATATTTCCGATTTCCAATAAAATCGAAATAAATAGAATAATTGTGAATGTATCCGAAAACTAAAAACTGTTTTTGAAAGGTGATTACTACAAATAACCCCGTAAATTTTAAACTATAAAATTTTTTAATGCACACTTCAAAAAGTTTTCAAAATGGATCACCTTACATTTTTATCTAGCTTAAATTACGAAATGGTTACGAAAAAAATTAACACTTACACATATTTTCTTAGATAAATGAATTATACACGTTAACGCCACCTCACTTGTTAGTCGTTTCATGTAAAAATAAAAATCATAAAAAATTCACAAAGTTTCAATTTTTTTTTTCAAATCGCCGTCGGAAAGTTTGGTCTCTTGAAGGTGTACATTTAAATTATTTCGTGGTTAATTTTTACATTTGAATATATAGCGTGTTGTCTTTTCTTTCCAATACCGTTTATATCATACTGCTCACTACGGTAGTAAGAGAGAAACAACATTATATCATTGATTTAAAAAAATATATATACATATATATAAGAACACATTTATAATTTTAATAAAATTGTCAGAAATTCCTGTGAAACAATCACCGCTACATATGGTAATTTTATATTTTTTTAACCACCACTGTTAAATATTAATATCCACACATTATAATACCCACGCACAGGCTTCGCCCTTGTTCGATTTTTTAAAATTATTATTTTAAACTTTAGGTTATTATGCATGTACCAGTATTTATTTGTATCAAAAAACTTTGTCGATAAAAACAAAAACAAAAAAAAATGGTGAGCAGCTTACATAACTAGTATTTCCCCCTGGAAAAACTCATTATAAAATTAATACCTTTTTTTTTAAAGGCGGAGACGGTTTACAAGCAGTTCCGTGAGCACTTAGGCCATAGGCCCATTGTGCTATCTCCCATTTTACCTCAATCCTTTTATAACAACCCAGTCCCTTTAATAAAGTTCACCAGCGTTGTCATTGGATATGTGGCTATGTCTTCTGGTTCTACTGTATGTCTCCCCAGGTATCTGAGCCTAGTTCCCACCAGAGCAGCACATTGGCACCATAGGTGAATTGGAGTCTCTTCATCCTCTTCACATTTTCTGCATATATTAGTGTTTTCCAATCCCAATATCTGCATGTGTCTCCTGAGATGGCAGTGTCCCGTTAATAGTCCTACCAGTTCCCTCAGCGAGTTTCTGTCCATATCGAGTAGTTTCCTGGTTCGTCTAGGGTCCGGTCCTTTTATGAGAACTTTGGATTGTCTCATTCCGGGTGCCCTCTCCCATTAATATCGAAAAACCTCCAGAATTCAACACTGAATGCATATTAATGGTCTTGAAGGGACCCATGTTGTAGGAGGGAGGAAACACAGAAGCCGGGAGGAAACACAGAAGAGAATTCAAATTTCCCAAATATAAAAACTTATTTGCAAAAAATTCAATCAAACAAATTATAAAATAAAAAGATTAGTACATATTCATAACTGAAAGTCGTACAACACTAAAACATATATTTTTATGCCCTAAACCAAAACTTATTTTGCCCAACACCATTATACACACCAAGGAAAAGGTTTCTTTAATAAACGACCAGAAGAAATCAGAAGTATTAATGATAAAATACAATTATTATGCTCTCTTTTTATCCTCCGTGGAATTTTTCTTGGTGTTTGCACATAATAATATGTATTCCTTTCAATTTCATAATTTTGATTACTAAGTAACAATATTAACTTTACATGTGTATTTTTTTAATATCCTTAATTTTAATCTAAGAAATTTAAAAACTATTTCACAAAATTGTACCTTCTATTGTTAACGTGTTACCCCTTTTCATCTGTTATCTTTTTCCTTAGAAAAAGATAAACTCTTCTTCCATCCACAAGCAAATGCTTTCAATAAAAGTGCAGTAGAAATCATAAGATACAAAATTATAAAATGTACCAAAAAAAATACTAATTCTTTCCTGAGCAGATAATCAATTTTAGTGGCCCGTTTGAAACCAAGAAATTAAAATGTCTCGTGTAAATTAGCGACATTTTTTTGACATTATTTATTCAGGGAGGATGATTAAACTCCACCGTGAGTCAACACGTGGCTCTGTAAAGAAGACTTTTGTGAAAATGAAGAGTTGCAAACGAAACATGAGAACGGTTTAATTCCACTATGAGTCAGCATGTGCACCCGTAAATTCGACTTTTGTGAAAATGATGAGTTGCAGTCGGAACAAGAGAATGGTTTAACCCCACTATGAGTCAGCATGTGGCTCCGTAAATTCGACTTCTGTGAAAATGAAGAATTGCAGACGGAACATGCGAACGGTTTAATTCCACTATGAGTCAGCATGTGCACCCGTAAATTGGACTTAAGTGAATATGAAGAGTTGCACTCGGAACATGAGAATGGCTTAACTCCACTATGGGTCAGCATGTGCTCCCATAAATGTGACTTTCGAGAAAATGAAGATTTGCAATCGGAACACGAAAATGGTTTAATTCCACGGTGAGATAGCATGTGCCTCTGTAAATTCGACTTTCGCGAAAATGAAGAATTGCAGGCGGTACATAAGAATTGATTAATTCCACCGTGAGTCAGCATGTGCCTCCGTAAAGACGATTGTTGGGAAAATGAAGAGTTGCAGTCAGAACATGAGTATGGTTTAACTCCACTGTGAGTCAGCATGTGTTCCCATAAATGCAACTTCCGTGAAAATGAAGCGTTGCAGTCAGAACATGACAAAGTTTTTTTTTCACTCTTAGTCAGGCGGTGTTTATTGACAGGAGGATCTTGCGAACTGGCACCAATGGACGAGGCATCGGAAGGAGGTTTTGAATTAACCAGATCACGTGCAATGACATTCTTTGGTGAATCGGTTTCAGGTTCTTCACATTTTTTGTAATTATCCAAATAATGGGTTCCTGGAAAAAATGAGAAAGCGTTAATAGATGTTTATGCAGAGCAACATAAGTGTTTTTTTTTTTAAGTGAACACTGTACATATGTTGTGAGGTTGAATGTAGTGGGAAGTGGAAGGAGATGAGGGAGAGAAAGCTACAACTAATTAGAAGTGGTCACCAAACACGGCAAAAGCTATTTCACAATAAAATATATAAATTTGTTTTAGACCACTTTAATTTTAATTACACTCTACCGGTTTCGGAAGAACCCTTCCTTCGGCAGGAGAATATTAAAACTAACCTATGATACAAAATATTGATAGATATATACCAAACATTTAGGTGCTGGAGTGGGAGGTCAAAGGGGGAGGGGGGTAGTTGCGGGAAATCCAGCAATAACAGAGCGGTTTATTGGAAACATATCTAGGATGGGACTAAACGATAAATTAATTTGGTTATTCAATATATTAGCGTTATTATTTAGGGATTTTTTAATTTCAAGTGCTTCCAGGTTATCTAACTTTTTGCTTTTATTATTACGGTGAAGACTTTTAACCCCTGTGTCATTAAAAGTATGATTGGTGGAAATAAGATGATTGGCAAACTCCGAAAAATTATTATTATTTAAACATCTTAAATGTTCCGTGATTCTAATGTTTACATTTCTGGTTGTCTTTCCTATGTAGAATGATGGACAATCATTGCAACATAATTGGTAAATGCCTGAGTGGCTTAATTTATGATCTCTATCTTTAGTGTTTTTTAATAATTTACCTAAGTTGTTGTCAGTATAGAACGCGGGTGTAATACAAGGAGGCAATTTTTTTGTACTAAGTGAAGAAAAATTAGATAGATATAAGATCCTACGCCATTGAAAGGGATTTGTGATTTTATTATTATTAGTTTCAGGTTTACCAAATAAAAATTTATTAGTTGAAATGAGCTTAAGTTTTTTATTTAGGATTTTATCAATTAAGTGTGAGGAATAACCATTATTCAGAGCAATTTGTTTAATTTTAGATAGTTCAATTGTGAAATTAACAGATGAAAGGGGGATTTTTACTAACCGGTGTACCATTGAATGATAGGCAGAATGTTTATGGGTTACCGGATGGTTTGATGTGTTATGTATAGTTATATCCGTGAATGTCGATTTACGATAAATATTAAATTCAATACTATTATTTACTGAAGTTAGAGTTAAATCTAAAAAAATAATCGTAGAATTACTGCCTACCTCCAACGTGAATTGGATATTTTTGTGAAATGAATTTATAAGATGAAGGAATTTAGTCAATTGCCGCTGTGTCCCAGTCCATATACAGAAAATATCATCAACGTATCTCCGCCAAATAAGAACATTATTTAAAAGTTATTTCTATTGTAAATTATGGCGAACCACAAAGTTAATGCTTATTACGAACATGTAAAAGCTATTTCATCTAACGTTTCAATTCCTAATGGTGGTCTTTCGCAAGGAAGTTACTGAAAAAACAATAACAATAATAATATTTTCCAACGTGAAAACGTTTTATAAAAACTCCCATATTAAGGTACCGACGAAGTTAGAGTCGAACATATTATTTTTAATTAATTAACTGTAAAATAACACACAAACATTTTTTTCTTCAATATGACGGGGTTTGGAATCGCGATCTATAGATTCGTAGTCGATAGCCTTATTCCTCGACCATTGAGGCCAAATTTCCGGTAAGTAACAATAATTTCTACAGTCTAAGAAACTGCCAATGGGTAAAGCTGACGAATTAATATTAGCCAACTTGAAAAAACGCCGAATCTATTGGAATTCGTCAGTAATACTTAGGCTAATAGGGAACTTGAGTCCATTAAAAAAAAATGATCAATGTTCACATGCAAACTTAAATACTAGTATTTTTTTTAATGATCGTTTTCATAATTAAAATAATTCCAAAAGTATGAAGTTTATTCAGGCCGCCAAAACGCTTAATATGGACTAAAAAAAATTGTAGTAGTTAGATATTTACTAGTACTAATCAATTCAGTTACCGGAATTTAGAAAAAAGTGCATTTTAATGGTTATTTTTTAATTTAAAAACACGTAATGTCATTTTTCACCGAAACTTGCAATAGTTCAAAGCGGATGGTGAAAAACAACATATCGTGTTTTTATATTTAAAAAATAAACATTAAAATGCACTTTTTCGAGCAACTGAATTGATTAGTAAGTACTTGTTAATATCTAACTACTACAATTTTTTTAATTGAATTTTTTAGTCCATATTAAGCGTGTCCCGGTTTTGTAAATATTGACGTCACACACACTCCCGCCTTTTAAAGGGCGTTTCGGCGGGCTTGAGTAGAATTAATTAAAATTCTGAAAACCAACTTTTAAAAAAAATACAAATATTTAAGTTTGCATGTCATCTACATGAACAATTTTTTTTCATAAGTCAAAATATTTTTCACTCAACTTCCTTATTGTAAAAATTATGTTTAAACATTGTGCTTACCAGCTGCGGTACCGATGTGTTTCAAATGTTCCATCTTAACAGCCGGCACTTCAACTGGTATCTCCGTGTATTCCATTTTACCTAGGTCCCCTTCTCCATTTCCTGGTTCAATCTTGACGGTGATACTAGCTGTATAGGAAAATCCAAAAATAAATTATTTTTAACAATAGGTAGGAGCTGTGGCCTTTTTGGGAGGCAAGTATGGGTATTGCCGCCCCGGGAACCATTCATTGATTAACCAACACGCCTGCCATAGGTCACCCTCGGTGGTTTACTAATTTCCATCAAGGTTTTGGCGGCGGATGCGTTTGCCCACCTATTGCCGGTTCGTGAGAGAGTGGTTGATTGAGATCTTTTGACCTCTCCAGCAGGACCCAACGCCTGGCATCGCCGAGGAGGGTGATCTCACTCCTGGACACATTGACCCCAGATTCCTCTTCATTCCCAGAGCTTTCTCTCCTACCTTTCCTTTAAAAGAGTCACCACACAGCATATACCCGAAGATGATAAATAGTTTGGATGCAGGTGAGTTCTCTTGTTGTTGTTTTTATGATTTATGAATTGATATCTGTATTATCTCCTACAAAAAAAAAGGCTCTGAGGGAAATAATTTTTCTCATAGCCTCCTGTGTGGAGCTTTTTTTTTATAGAGATACCTCACAAGAATCCCAACTGTTCCCTTCTGGAGTCAGTGAGACTATGGCATCCCCAATTAGAGTATGGTGTGAGGCTGTAGGTAAGTGGGGAAGGGAAGGAGGTGGGGAAGAGGAAGGTGGGAAAGTACCTGGCTATTCAGATCTAGTCACTAAACATTATTATTGGCTAAAGCCATTATTAAGCAACTTTTCAATTTTGAATGGTGGTCTTACACCAGGGCGACACTGAGAGTATCTTCCACTCTAGAACGTGCCGCAAATATAACAAATATATATTTTTTTATTAATTAATTGTGAAATAACACAAATTAATCAAATAAAATTTATTTGCGCACGCCGGGTTCGAACCCGCGACCTTCCGAATGGGAGTCAAGTGTCTTACCACTCGACCACGGACGGTCGTCGGAGCTAATGTAGAAAAGTGTTAATATGTACATTATTTCCTCCCACCGCCATCATCAGTCAACCATTGCTCCCATCGTTTCTCCGATGATTCCGTAACAAGCAATCTTGAGGGTTTCCGAAACGAGGCTTGAACCAAGCAAGTGGTTTTTTGGTTTAGCCAAGCAATAGCTTCTTGCTTGAGCCAAGAATCTAATAATAATGAGTGGTGATTAATTAAGGACACGTGATGCAGGAAAAGATTGCCGGAAGACGGAGCCCTGGAACAAGGATGACGACATCATGGCTGAAAAACCTGAGACACTGGTTTGGCCAGTCTACTGTAGAGCTGTTCCGGGCCGCAGTAAACAAAGTTCGCATAGCCAACATGATATCCAACGTTCGTTGCACGGACAGGACACGAGAAGAAGAAGAAGGCGATTAAATAGTTAATATGTATAATATAAAGCAACCATATAAAATAAATACAATTTTTATAATATATAAAAGTATTGAATTTAAGTGAGCATATTATTCGTTTTTATTTTTATTTTCATATAAGTATATTATTTATTTTTTTGTGTTTAATTCGTATTTGTAAGTATATTATATTAAAACTTTTATAAATTAACAAAAAGTATATAACAAATAAAAATGTTATCAAAAAGGTAATGATGTGAAAATAAATTGAAGAGACGGCTTTTTCGTTGTTTGTTTTTGGGGTGTTATGCCGTGTTGTGCTACCTCCTTCTTTAGCCGACGTTTCGGACAGCGTTGCAGTGTCCATCATCAGGGCAGATCCGACAGATCGGATCTGCCCTGATGATGGACACTGCAACGCTGTCCGAAACGTCGGCTAAAGAAGGAGGTAGCACAACACGGCATAACACCCCAAAAACAAACAACGAAAATGCTTTTGGCCGTGAAAATCTAAAAACGTATCTGAAGAGATGGCTATTTAAAAAAATTATATATTGTCTATTGAAACTTTTTCTAGTTTTTAAAATGTATATGTACATGATTTTATGATTGTGATATGGTATACATATATATATAATATATGTGATATATATTTATTTATTAAATGAATTTTGTACATTGCATAGATATTGTGTTATTTCATCCGCCATGCTAGGGTGTCCCTGTGTTATGGCGGGTGAAGTATGCAGATTATATAATTTATAGTGATGAAGTATACTGATAATATAATTATTGATGATATTGAAGTTTACAGTTAACTCAGCAATGAATTTATGATAATTAAGTTAACTTAAATTATTAACTTTAAAAAATTAAGTTAACGTAATTTAATTTAAATGTATTATTTTATCTTAATTTAATTTTTTATTTTATTTTCTATTATTTTTATCTTAATTAAATTTTTAATTTATTTTCTGTCTTTTATTGAAGGCACTGCTGAAAACCAGCTGCATTTTAGGAGAAATCCTTAATTGCAGCTGAGCAGTGACCTTTTCGTCAATAGAACCAATGAATAATCTAAAATCTGTACCTGTATTGATTGTAAAAAAAAACTATTGATGAATAAACGAGTAAAAAAGTTATAGAATAATATGATAATTGATGATAATGAAGATTACTGATAATATAGCTATGTATTTATGATAATTAAGTTTACATATAATATAATAATTGATGATAATGAAGGTGACAGATAATATAACAATGAATTTACGCCAACGAAGTATACAGATAAAATAATAATTGATGGTAATGAAGTTTATAGATAATATAACAATGAATTCATGATAATGAAGTTTACAGATAAAATAATAATTGATAGTAATGAAGTTTACAGATAATGTAACAATGAATTTATGATAACGAAGCTTACAGATAATATAATAATTGATGATAATAAAGTTTACGAATAATGTAATAATTGATGATAATGAAGTTTACAGTTAATGCAGCAATGAATTTATGATAATTAAGTTTACATATAATATAATGATTTATGAAAAAGAAGTTTACAAATAATATAACAAGGTATTTATGACAATGAAGTTTACAGATAAAATAATAATTGATAGATGCAGTTTACAGATAATATAACACTGAATTTATTTTAACGAAGTTTACAGATAATATAATAATTGTTGATAGTGTAGTTTACGGATAATATGATATATATGAATATGATGTGTAACAAGCTAATAATTGAAAAATAATTATTTTATTATTATTATTAAAAAAAAACATCAGAAATGCGTGCAAAGAATTTAAGTATAGCAATGTGGTAACTGTCAAAAACCTACACTTTTATCAATAAGTTCGAATGTATTGTGCATATGCATAACAGTTGTGTACAAACAAATTACGAAATACCTGAATTATTTCCAAAAATGGATTCCGGATTTTTGATAAATTGTTTATCTAGATCGATTTCCGTAAGTATTACTGCAACACTCTCTTCTACACTTGTGGCTGGTTCTAACTTGATGGTGGTGGAATCCATGGTTTAGGTAATGATCTGGTAGTTGTGTTAAGCCTTAACTTTGTGATGAGGTTGAAGGATTACTTAAGAGAAGGACGGATTGTTTCTGTTTGATGTGTACAAATCGATACGAGCAAACCCAATATAACGGAGGTTACAAGTGACAGCTAGAACCTCCAGATTAATCCAAAGAAATAACAGAATTAAGATCAATAATCGGTTATTCGATGTAATCCCAGTGTGGCCATTTAAAATCATCCACTCGCTAACGACTTTATAGTATGTAGGAACCATAAATAAACCAATCCTGAACTGTCAGGTCAGAAGGATAGATAAATTCATAAAAAAAGCCTTTCAATATCTGCATCATCAACCATAATTTACATATTTCATAAATGTACATAAGTGACAGCGTCATAGACAAATCAATGGGCTTATTCCTATTCCAATTATAAACGACGATCTAAAATATTACGGATTATGGCAACGGCTTATTCTTATCTCTTATTCCTATTATAAACGGGCCTTTACCCCTCGACCACGCTGGCCGTTAGCGCGTTTGTTCCGGTAAGACGACAGACTCTGGGTTCGAGTCCCAGTTGTGACCGTTATGTTTTTCTGTGTATTATTTATTTTCATATTTTCGTTTATATTTAGTATTATTATCTTCTACTTCAATGATATGGAGAAATAATATGTTCCAGATCAAGCTGAGAAAGAGAAAGTTTGACGACCTTTCTGAAGTTGAGATTTATCTATGGTTAAATTCATTTGACCGTTGTTCCGTGGAGTGCCGCCAGCTGGACAGTTTTCTGTGTTAATATTCCATAATATGTTGCTTTTCATTTAAATGTTTGGATTTAGTGCCGATATTATCACAATTACGATTAAACAAATCGATTTAACTTTTTCCGTCGTGTCTCCTCGCCTACTCTACCGATACAAGGTTATATTCCTCGCCATTGGAACACGTTGACATTGAAACTGACGCTTTTCTACAAGTACGTGAGTAGATTTGTTTTTCCCTTATTAACTCGTTTAACAACTTACAGCATTTAATGTTTCCCTGTTGCTGTTTGCGAAAACATATAAAATGATGAGAAGGTTTATCTATGAAATCTTCAGAATTTGAGTTTTTAGGTTATGTTCAATATATACAGGGTAAAGTCACAGAGGAAGAACGAAATCAGACAGATTGTCGTATAAGTGAAATGTTTGAGGTGAAGATGTGCAGTAACAGAAAGTTGGTTTTAGTTCTCTTGGAAACTTTATCATTAAATATTCCATTAACCGCTGCAGTTTTAGGCACAGATTCTGGTAATTCCTCTTCATTTCAACAATTACTACAAGAATCAACTATTTACAAGCTCAAAATAGATTTTTAGGTCCTTAGTTTGGGTAAGGTTAGTAATTCATGCGTATTTAGATTGAAACGAAATGTCAAATCCATACCAACAAAAATCAAATCAAGTGTTCGTTTTATATCGGAAATTTGGAACTTTAGTTGCATGAAACTACAATTTTAATATATCTTTTATCATCTGTACAAAAATAATTAGTTCTTTATTTAAGTAATTGAGTTGATACGTGGTGTAATTTCCAAAATCTGTGGTTAGTAAAAGTACGGCGGCTTTTGGTACATTTAGCATTATATAAACCAAAGATTGTCGATATTTCTATACCGGTTAAGCGTGACAGCTGTCACTGGAACCGCCGATATTATTTTTTCAAGGAACCGTAAATATGCTTGAGTTACTTAGTTAACCCAAACTAAGAATCTAATAACATTTGTTTTGCAAGTAAATAGTTATTTCTTGTAGTAATTGTTAAACGAAGTGTAATTTCCATTATAAGTGAAAGTGATAGGGGATCAATTGCCATAATTCCAAATTCGTAAAATGAAAATTTGCTTTTGCCGTATGGGATGACAGCTGACAGCCATTTACAGTAAATTATGTAGTAATAACGTTAATTGAAATTTTGAATGCAGTGTTTTCTATCGCCCCGAATGCAAATAGTTGTCTTTTATAGTAATAAAGGTGAATCAAAATGTTTTTTTCTTAAAAAAATGGTCCTGTTTAACTCCAGTCCAGTCATCCCAATAGTTTATCCAGTAATTGATCAGGTAGTGGATCCGCTTCGGCATCATCAGCCTTACTCTGTGTGACTAGGTACTCATTTCTACCACATTCTGTCTGCTTTCATCCTCTTTTTAACATTTAATAAATGCTGGCATCCCACAAGGATCGGTTTTGTCTCGTTTGTTTTTTGTTGCATGTCATTGACCTTTTATCGTTTGCACCAATTGATTGTTACTCGGAAGACAGTACAGCCTGTGATAGCTTTTTGTTTGACAAGCCCCCAAAGGGTACTCGAACTCCAACGGCGCGGAGGGCTTTGAAGCGGGGAATAGACGATTACCTCGATAGGGTTTCGTCTTGGGGTACGGATAGCCTAGTCGCATTTAGTATTTCAAATACCCGTTCATATCTGATTGCGTCTAAAAGTGACTCTCTCTTCAAGACACATGTTTACTGGTTTCTCTCCTCAAAAAGACACTCCAGACAGCATCTTGAATGATGATGTAGGCCCTATAGGTAAATTATTTCCTTCAGGGCCTCCTGTGTGGAGTAAACGTAAAAAAATCGTTCCGTGGCGTGGAATTCCACCCTTCGCTAACCCATAGGTTTTCATTCATTTTAATTAAATTCCACCAAGATTGTCAGTATCAAAAATAAAAATTTGTGCAAAGAATGTTAAGTTTTTGATTTTATAACACTGTTATTAATTTAATATTTCTTATATATGCGCTTTTAAGAAATCACAATTAGTATGTACTCGTATCAGTTTTTCCCTCTCTTTACTTGTTTTCTCTTGTTGTTTGTTCTACTTAACCTGTCTTTATTTTTATGCCTCTACTGAATGTATAACTTATATAACGGATATCAAAATACATTTGTAAAATTGTAACTACTACCTCCTACCGATGAATTGTAAGTTCCTCCTGTCCTAAAATGAGTTTTGTAACTCATCGGGATTGCTCTAGCAAGAAATAAAAACAATGAAATATGTCGAGAGGTACCTACGCTAATAATATCAAATATTATTTTCTAGGATTCGTTTCTTCTGTGGCGGAATCCTTCACAAAGATCTCGAATTGCTGGAATACTCATCGCAGAGCTATGGATATGCCCGACCCAGAGAGTGTTCGTATAAAGGTGGAACCAGGATCTGAAGGGAGAGAAGAGTCCTTTATAGAAATAGAAGTCCCGGGTTTTAATACGGATTGCCTGGAATACTTTGAGCGCACACCTGGTGAGAAAAGAACACATTTACACTTTCGAACGTTTTGCAGTGAATATTCGTGAATCACAAAGAATTATCCATGCACTAGGTAACAATTTTTGCCCGCTTCTTAAAGTTTGCTTTCCTTTTTCTGCCAATTATTAATTTATATCAACTCCATAAAAGAGGCTTTAAAGTGATAAGTATACAGTGGTACACAGGAAGGTATCAATGTTATATTTAGAACAAAATAAGAATGTATGAGTACACACACAAAAATATAATAGCTGAAGCGATACAGTTCTTATTAGAAGTACATTGAGATAATATTGAAAAGAAATACGTACTCGTGTAATAGTTAAATAATATGCTAGGTTTATACAAGACCTGACTCAAAACAAAGTATGATAAACGCTGGTTTGAAGGTATAGGATACAATTATTTAATGCATGTTAAGTACATAAAAATAATATGAATTACTCGTTAGGTATAGAATTAAGTATTATATTATTCCAGAGAACATTTTGTTTAAACCAGCAATAACTGATCATTTTACAACAATCCTAGCCATAAAACAAAAAAAAGAAAAGAAAACTCAAAATAGACCGACGACAATAGAAAAATCTGAAACAAACTGGAATGCCGTTAAGCAAAACTTGCAATGTACTGATTGGAAAAAAATACAAAATATTGATAACACAAATGATGCGTGGAATAGCTTCATTGATATAATCCAACATACCATATTGACCAATACCAAAAAAACTGTAAAAAAAATTTCACATAAAAATATACACATTAAGCCTTGGATCTCACAAAATATTATAAACTGTATACGAAAAAGAGACGAACTACATAAAAAAGTTAAACATAATCCTTATGATATGCACACGCTACGATACTACAAAAGATATAGAAACATTTGCAAAAACATCATTAACACTACAAAAGAATCCTACTATAAACATAAAATAGAAGCATGTAACGATAATCACAGAAAAATGTGGCAAATTATAAATGAAGTGACCAATTCAATATCCACCAGTAATACAACAAAAATCGATGAACTGAACATAAACAAGGTTCCCACTCTATTTGCCGAAAACCCTGACAAAATTCTTGATCATGTTAATCATTTTTTTACAAACATCGGATCAAAATTAGCAAAACAAATTACACTATGTGTTAATGATGCAGTTGAACCAAATGAAGCTTGCAATCTGGAAAGGGAACTAAATTTCAAACAGATAACCGTTGACGAAATCAAAAACATAATTACTTCCTTAAAACCAAATGTATCGTCAGGGGATGAACTAATCTCAACCAATGCAATAAAACATCTCAGTGAAGAAATTACCCTCCCACTGACACACCTTATCAATCTGTCTATAACTAAAAGCATATTTCCCACGTCCCTTAAAGAAGCAACTGTCATACCCATATATAAACAAGGATGTAAAAATGATATTAATAACTATCGACCGATAAGTCTTCTAAGTACTTTTTCGAAAATATTGGAAAAAGTACTAAAAAAACAACTTATGAAGTACCTAGAAGATAATAACCTATTATCGAAATCTCAGTATGGTTTTAGACAAAACTTGAGTACTGCCGACGCCATAAACGATATCATAAATACGATCACGAAAAGCTTAGATGGGGGAAATAAATCCTTGGCAATTTTTATAGACCTACAAAAGGCCTTTGATACGATAGACCATAAAATCCTGTTCAAGAAACTTAAAACAATTGGAATGTCAAACACAACTTTAAATCTGCTAATAAGTTATATGTCAGAACGTTCACAGTGTGTTAAAATTGAAAAGCGTAAAAGTAAACCTCTCCCAATCAAATACGGTGTACCCCAAGGAAGTGTCTTAGGACCTTTATTATTTTTGATATATATAAATGATATCTGCAACTTACATATCAAAGGAAAAATCATTAGTTTTGCCGACGACACTGTTATTTTATTTAATGAAAGTGATTGGGTAACCACTTACAAAGAAGCTGAACACGGACTTGTACTTCTACAAAAATGGCTCAAGCAAAACTCACTTACACTTAATGTCAACAAAACTAAATATTTAACGTTTTCAATAACAGCCAGAGGACAACCAGCCGAGGATTATGGTCTCAAATTACATGATTGTCAAGGAAAAAATTTAACACAATCATGTCACTGCCCCACCATAACACACTCTAGAAACATAAAATATCTTGGCATTGAAATCGATGAAAATTTTCGATGGGACTCTCACATAAATAGCATTACAAAGAAACTCACAAAGCTCATGTACTATTTTAGAAACATACGCAATATACTAAATAAAAATGATCTATATAAAGTCTACTATGCTCTTTGCCAATCACGCATAGAATATGGGATTATTGGATGGGGATCTGCCTCAAACATTCACATGAAGCAGCTTGTTAAAACACAAAAAGCAATAATAAAAATAATCCTGAAAGTCCCCATAAGAACTCCATCAAAAGAAGTTTTCAAAAAATTTAATGTGTTCAGCATTATAAAACTGTACTCAAAAAATGCACTACTCAAATTTAAAGAAAATTATGCATACCTTGCTGACCAACACACCTATACTACAAGGACAAAATCTTCAAATCTACTAAACATTCCAAAATTAAATACAGCTTTCGGCCAGAAAAACCATTATTTCCATGCTACAAAATTATATAATGCCCTTCCGATTGAAATAAAAAATACCATGAATATACAAAAGTTTAAAAAGGACATCAAATTATGGCTAACGAAACATGAAGATGAGGAACTAATTAAAATTATTAAGTAACCCCAACGCAACCTACAGATAATAAACATAAACACTTTTGCTTTATTTATTTATATTTCGTGGAAACCAACAAAAACCAACAACAATGATGGGAAATCATGATCAACACCATACAACAACCTGCAGTCCACCTCGGAACAGGAATACCTAGTGAGGAGGACTGAGGACAAAATACTTAACTTTATATTCTTAATTTACTTTATATTGTATTTTCATTTTAATTTGTATTGTCATTAAAAAAAAAAAAAAAAAAAAAAAAAAAAAACCGAATAAAAATATGTAGAAAATTGAAAAAGGTGACTTGTTAACAAATAGAATCGAGCAAAATTGTCAACATCAAGTTTATCTATTCGTTCATTTGTAAATCATTGAATTCTAGGATTTGGCTTATAAATAGAGCAGTTTAGTATTGGAATTATATGAACTGTGTATTATTTATTTAGGGAGACTTATTTAGTTCTATTTGCTTTCTTTTCAGAATTACCAACGGAGTTGAGAACGGATCCTGCGGAAAAACCGTTCTTATGCGAGACAGCGTCAGCGGGGCCTTTACTCAACCACGATGAAGAGAAACCATTCTCGTGTTCTCACTGCAACTATACATGTTCGCTGCAGAAAATGTTAACTAAACACATGCAGACTCACACCGGAGGCAAATCTTTCTCGTGTTCATATTGCAGCTACTCGTGTTCCCGCAACTCAGACCTAATAAAGCACGTACGCACTCATACCGGAGAAAAACCTTTCCCGTGCCCCTATTGCGACTGTTCATTTTCTCGAAAAGAACGTTTAAAAGACCATATTCTTACTCACAGTCACGATAAACCTTTTTCATGTTCTATCTGTTCATTTGCGTGTTCTCTAATGCGATATTTAAAGCTACACATGCTGACTCACAGCGAAGACAAACCCTTTCCTTGTTCCGTCTGCAGTTTTGCAAGTACTACTAAGTGGGGTCTAACAATACACTCGCGCAAACATAGTGGAATTAAACCTTTTTCATGTACCGAGTGTAACTATACATGTTTACAGAGCGGAAATTTAAAGCAACACATGTATACCCATACTGGAGAAAAACCCTTTGCATGTGCTGAATGCTTCTACGCGTGTACCTCTAAGAAAGATTTAAAGGGTCATGTCCGTAACCATTCTGGAAAAAAAACTTTTTCTTGTACCAACTGCAGCTATTCATGTTCTCGAAAAGGAAGTCTAAAATTTCACACAAAGACTCACTGCGGAGAAAGAGATTCTTATTGAGGAGAAACCTTTTTCATGTACCGTCTGCAACATTCAACATAATTGAAGCAATATTATCTCAGGCTTACTTAAATCAAAAAAGCTTACCGATGTTCTGACTGCAACTTTTCACGTTTCGGTACATGCTATCTAATGGCGGAGACAATCTACTGTCATTTTCAATTCCCTAACTTTAATACTAGTGCCTCACAAAAAAATTACTCTCAGATTGCCATCGAATCGTGGCTCTATACTAATTTGAAGAATATTTTCTGTTACTGAGTGTTTTGTGCTGACGATATTAGTTGGCTAGATACCGCGTCAGCGTTTCCTATGTATACAGAAATTATAGTAAATAGATTTATTCACGATGTATACTCAAGTACATTTTGTAACTCAAACAAAATTAAATACCTCATTTGCACACATTATTATTTTTACCAAGAAATAACGTTTTTCAATCGATTACTGGAAGAAATTTATTTTTATACTTTGCACCTTTAAATACAGAATTTAAACAAATATTGCACTAAAAGGAATAACATAACATTTATACATGAAAACGTGCTTATACGATTTAAATAAAAAAAAAATTCAGTCAGACAACAGGAAACAACATGTAAACAAATAATTATTTTTTTAAACATATGAAATGAGCTTTTGGTGCTATTAAAAATATCTGCTACTTCTGCACATTTAGTTACCTAAGCTGCGTATGTGTAGTATAAGGGAGTTTATAAACGAGTTACTCTTTTTATTATTGTTTCAGTGAAAGCAATTTTTAGTTCGTGGGATTATTGGGAACACGAAATGAAATCAATAGCTTTAATTTAGGGCTGTCAAGAGAGGAATTATGATTGTAATACGGTACGATATGATACGATTCCACATCCACCCCAGCCAGGCTTACTTACAGGCACTCCTGTGCCGGTAAGTCCGGTACACCAGGGGGCACTGATTGTAAGGACTGGAACACGTGCTCTGAGGATGGCTGAGAGGTTGGAGTTAAACTAATATTGGAATGTAGGATGGGTAGGAATAAAGGAAATGATCGTGCTTTAGTTTTTTTCTCGCCTTATCTCACTTCAAGCTACCTACCATCCACTTATAACTTTCCTCATATTTTGTTGTTGTTGTTGCTTCTCACTGCTTCTGGCTTCTTGTTTCTAGCTTTGCATTATTTTGCGCAGTGTTCGCTACACGCTTACAGCTTCCCTCTTCTTGCCATATCTATACCTGGAGAAAAGTTCGAGTGTACCTTGAATAGATCGTATTTTCCCCGCCATGCGTTTAAAGCATTTGATCTTCATATTTGTTTATTTGTGTTATTTAACTTGATTTTCCTTGTTGAGGCGGTTTTATGTATTTATGAAATCTATGTTCTATGACGGGTAAGTGATTTCCTTATCGGATAACAAGGCCTCTTCTTTCAGTGTGCGGCCAACCACCACAGGGCTTTCGTGAATTATTTATCTAATTATACTAAAAAAACCTAGAGTGTTGTTAAAGTGTAAAATGTACTTGTATTCGTAAAATAGACTAATCTGTCTTTTAAGGATTCATAATTTTTTTCAGAGTTCAGAGTTCAGTGCTCCACAACCTTTCCCGAAATAGTAGAAATTAATCAACCAAGCTTTGCCTCCGCGATTGATATAATAATTCTACTTTCGCCAATGGTTGTAGGACACCTTTCTCATTATTATTAGGAGTTTAATTTGTAAACAAAGGCTAAAATAAACATTTATTAAGTTGACAAGTGGAGTACTGAAAGAAGGAAGTTATCTGCTTTGCTTGAAGTGGTTTTATCCTTGGACGCACATAACTAAAAACCGTTAATTACAAGTGGCTTCACCCTCTGTTATTTAGATATAATGTCCTTTTGATGTCACTTAAAACTCTCTTGAGCCTTGATTATAACCCGGCTCTTCTCCAAGAGAGGAATTAGGATTTTAAAAAGAAAAATGACCTCAGATACCAAAACATTTGTTTAAAAATGTAGTGGTTACTGTCATTTATGCACCCACCCCTTTGTAGCTGTCGATAGTATTTTTGTTTCTCTATTCATCGCCATATCTAACTCGTTTAAGACCAATGGTGAAGATTGCCGTCTTTGTTTCAACACGCCTCGTATGTACTTTAATAATAACTTAAAAAATGGCAAACACATCGGACGTGCCTTAGCGGTCAACCGGTAGCGGTTTATTTTTGTTATAAATTTGATATATTTAAATATTTTATACGTATTAAAAACTTTATAAAATTGTATGTTCTAATCTTATGTAAATATAATGGGAAAATAAAGGTTAAAAAAAAAACTCGCCCGTTTTGAATTTCGTTTAAATTTGTTTGTATGTTTCGTTTCAAGGTTTTTTAACATTAGCTCCATCTAGGAGGCCCGAAGGTCAATATTTTTCATCAGGGCCTATGTCATCCTTGAGGTTGCTGTGTGGAGAGTATCTTTAGGAAGTCACATGAGAACGGGGCGCTTCTACTACTCGTTCTTGTGTTCAACAGCTCGGCTGTGGAACGATTTGCCGGCCTCTGTGTTTCCTTCTTTCTACAACATGAGTATCTTCAAGACCCACGTTCACTCCTTCCTCTACTCAAAAAGACCCTCCTCACAGCATCTTCAAAGATGACATAGGCTCTGATATATTATACTTTATACCTAAATAATGTACAAACTTTGCTATTGAAACTAATAAAAATAAATAAAAAAATTGTTCTTACTTTCTCCAATAGCACTAAATATCTTCAGGAAAAAATATTTTTATAATAATAAATGTATTTGCCTGTATTTACGAATGAAATGTTATCCCATGTATTTTACTTGTGTTTGCGTTTAATGGAATTATTTTCTCATCATACACGAGGGTATTTGGCGCATTTTTAATGCAATTTACTAACTGGTATAACATGACCTTGAATTACGCGACGCGTGTCAGTTGAGTTCTAAAACTACAGAATCGAGTACAATACAAGTCGTCGCCTTGGTCCTTAATTGTCCAATCGTCCATTTTAGTTTTTGTCCAATCTCCATTGTAAAAATAAAAATAAAGAATCAAAAACGATAATTAATCATATTTTTATAAGAAAAACTCTCTTTTTAACTTTTGCAGGTTATTCCCATCAATGTAATATATCATTGAAGAAGAAGATAACAATAGTAATCTATTTTTTTTAAATATGAAAATGAACAAGACACAGAAAAATAATAAAAGATAACGGACGCAACTGGGACTCGCACCCAGAACCTTTTTTTTTTATAGAGAATACCTCACAATACGTCTGGAGCCAGTTAGACTATGGCATTCCCAATTGGGGTATGTTGTGAGGATGAAGGAAAGCGGGGAAGGGAAGGAGATAGGGAAGAGGAAGGTAGGAAAGTACCTGGCTATTCAGATCTAGTCACTAAACACGGCTAAAGCCATTATTAAGCAACGTTTTAATTCTGAATGGTGGTCTTACACCAGGGCGATACTGACAGTATCTTCCACTCTGGAACGTGCCGCAAATATAGTATATATTATTTTTATTAATTAATTGTGAAATAACACAAATTAATAAAATTAAATTTATTTGCGCACGCCGGGTTCGAACCCGCGACCTTCCGATTGGGTGTCAAGTGTCTTACCACTCGACCACGGACCGTCTTACCGGGACATACACCTCTACCAATTGGGCTACTGCGATCTATTATGAGACTGTCGTAATTGTCAACATAATCTAGGTATCAAATACATTCTTTGAATACTTGTTTCAAATAATAAAGGTAGCTGCCAATAATATGGAAAAAAACATTAGTCGAAGATAAAATTGTTAATTCTGAAATTTGAAATATGAAGTTGACAATTACGACAGTCTCATAATAGATCGCAGTAGCCCAATTGGTAGAGGTGTATGTCCCGGTAAGACGTAAGATTCTGGGTTCGAGTCCCAGTTGCGACCGTTATCTTTTATTATTTTTCCGTGTCTTGTTCATTTTCATATTTTTAAAAATTAGATTATTATGGTTATCTTCTTCTTCAATGATAATTAATCATTCAATTATCAGACCTTCACCTTTACGGAACTAACTTCATCAACATAATTGTACTGGACGCTCACGCCGCGGCAGTAGCATTGACTATAAAAATGCCGGCTTCCTCTTCAAGATACCTTGGGTAAGGCTTTACAAAATGAAACACAGACTTCACGAATGTCACAGGACAACTAACTGCTTTAGTCAGTTACATCTTACATCTCTATTTATTAGCCTAAAAAGTATACAGTGCTACACATGTTAATTATTTCTTATCCAGAAAGGAATGCATGGGATTCTGGATCAAACAATACATGCATTATAGTCCGCAAATTTAACTGATAAGGTCCCACGGTTTGTCGTGAGAGTAATTCAACCCTGCAAAGCAATATGACACGTGTACAGTCATAAAAATCTTTTCAATAAGATTCATTGTAGAAATGGGCGACGGTACATCCATATGCTGTCCGATACAATAATGTTTCAATAAAATACTTAATTACAGAAAACCTCATCTTTCTGTAAAATTTACGAATGGTCGTTTGGCAAATAAGAACTTAGGCAATGAATTGCCTCGCTTTTGGTTTACCACTTATTTCTAACAAATATGTACATATTAAAGAAAACGTCAATGGTTCAACATTCGCATGGCCAGAGCTTATGGCCACACGACACTCTCCACCCAGGGGACAATAGAGGATATGCGGAGGAACAGCAGCTTGCAGGAACCTGTGTCATTCGTCTGCCCCAAGAATAGCCCGACCAGCACGTAAGTGCAAGCTACTCTCTGTTTGTTGTTGGCTGTGAGGTGATACCAAGCACTTTCATCCTGCAATGGACATATTAGATACATATTATCCTAATGCGATATAATATAAGCAATTGAATTTGTGGCGAGGGTATGAGTACCTCCGCTGAGAACAACAAACATTTTGTAAACTGTCGCTGTAAGGTAGCGCCACCGTAAGTTGGTCAGAACAGGGGCTTGGTGTCCTTTTCATACATCTGACTGACTATGGTCCACAACGAATTGCAGGCCTCAGACAAACAGCAAAATAATTTAACAGTGGTACCTACAGCTGATTATCTTATTTAGGTGGCTCTCAGTCGGTAATGGCTGAATCAGACAGTTCACTAATCGTTCATTTCTGCATTTCATTCGGCCTATTTTACTCGGAATGACACGTCTGAACATGAAATGAATCGAAAGTCCCGAATACTGCCGAATGAAATCTTCAAGTGAACCGATCCAACAATGTTGGATATTTTCATTCCGCATCCCTCACTCGCGCGCGGATGAGAGCAAAGTGAAACGTCTGAACACGGAATTAAATCTCAATCAGTTCGTCTCGCGTCCTGTACTGGAAGGACGCTATCACGTCGCACACAAAATGTCAAAATGGTAGTACTCGTTTGGCTAATTTGTTTGCTTTTGGAACACGTCTCATAGAAATTGTTGGATCTCCCTTACTATCATTATAATATATTTTTAAATATATTATTTGTAGGTAAATATTCGTAATAAAAAGGTAAAATCAAATTGTGTTATTATGTCATAAAAAATAAAAAGGTTTAAAAGACGAAACAACACTGTTTTTTCTAAATTTAATTAAATTGCGTAAAAATCCATGCATCTGACATGTTTCTCCTTAAAATTCGAGGACGGACCGCGCTGGAAATCAAACGAATTCCAGCGTGCACGACCCCGCTCGGCGACGCTGTAGTGGGAATGGACGAGTGAACGCTTATTTCTATAGCGCCGTCTGAAAAAAACGTAAACCTTCACTCGAGTGAACTGTCTGATTCAGCCATTAGCACAACAGACAACCTCCCCATGTCTATGGACTTCTTTACTTCGAGAACTTATCGTCTGCGTTGCATTTTTCTCTTCTAACTAGTCTTTGGATTGCTTTAACTGTGACTGAAGTCAATCAAATATCTTTATTCATTCTCTAAACTCTGTTATTATCTAAGTTATTTTCTGAGCTACATAACATCTACATCTCATTGTGCGAAAAACCATGGTTTTCTTTAGACATCAGCGAGACGATACACAAGAGTCTAAATTCGAAGCAATTACTCTGAAGTTCATTAAACCTGAGTTACAGGCAGAGTCACAACCGAAATTAGTATTTTAAATTATGATTAGAGACGATATACAAGAGGCTAAATTCGAAGCAATTACTCTGAAGTTCGTTAAACCTGAGTTACAGGTACAGGCAGAGTTACAACCAAAATTAGTATTATAAATTATCATTAGGTACTTACGCAAATCTGTCCAGTCCTGGAGACACACATGTGATCGTTTGTCACCCCGTCTGGCGCTCCAACAGTGGTGCCGGGAGGGAACAACCGTCTGCATTCCTCTTGTGGCAGAAGGGACACGGGCATGTGACGAGGTTCACGGTACTATTTAAAGAAGAACAATGACAGCTAATTATCATTGTATCTAGTTTTTTTGTTTTAAATTTATTTATTTATTAATTCCCAGGAACTCAAGCACGGTGAAACCTATAACTTTACAATAATATCCGAACAATAGATGTAACTTCCGATTTTTAATATCGATTTCCCTAACACGCTTTTACCTTTGACAGCCGAAACGATATTGACAGGGAATAAATAAGAAATCGATAAACGCTGGCAGCACTGAAGGTACTTTCTAAAGTAAAGTCGCCGAAGGGGAAGAGGTGGTGGAAGCGGAATGGGACGTATGGGAAAGGACACGCAGGGAGAAACAATTTATTTATTTAAGTGGCATTGCAACGCATTCCGGGTATCAGCTAGTTAATTATAATATTTCACGATATTACTTGTGTAACATACATATTACATTTGAAATTTTACAATAATTACTTACTGAATAAAAATAAAAATAAATTAAAAATGCAGTACACATCACTAGTTGGAAAATTCTTTATACAAAAATTTGTGGGGTAACTGCATCTACCACGTGGTTGCACTTCCCCCACGACTAAATATGAATGGGGGGAAGTGCATCTAGTCTTATTACTATCATAAAATCAATGCATACATCCCAAACTGCAATTCAAAATAAAAGTACTCGCCAATTTACAGCATCCTGACAGAGATCATCGAAATATAAGGTGACAAGACATTAAGCCTCTGGAATAATTTCAAATGGCTTTACAGGTCAATCGATGCTTGGAATGGCGTTTTGCTATGTGTGGGAACTGAATAAAGTGTTTTGTGATATATCTTAATAGACTGCAGATCTAGGATACAATTATTTATACTTTTTTATTACATTGTGTTTATGCTTTATTTATAATATACTTGTAATTTTTTTTATTTATGTTGTACTGTTGTTATAAATGAGATTTGTATTCGACATGTAAAAGCCCAGTAGGGTGTCAATAAATAAATAAAATCTAAGAGGCTTACGGCCGCTGTTTCTAACTTTTAAATCGATTCATCTGAGGCCGCGATCAGCCAAGCATTTTGTAGGGTAGCGCTCGATTTATGTTGTCCCCAAACATCTTTTGTTATCTGGCCTCGCCCACTTTCATAGACAATAAAATGACATCAAAGTAAGAACTTTCGAAGTTAAATTAATACTATAGAGTTAATTGTTGGATTTATTATTAATACACGTAATTTATTTAAAATATTTTTATCCATAAACTGACATTTTATATTTTTTAAACAAACGTATATAAAATAAAGTGTCAGCTTGACCGTAGGTACTGGACTTGATACTTGGCTTGGCGAATATTCGAAAACGACATAGTTTTTCGCATAAATTAACCGTTTTTCGTCTCTGCTCCGCACGCATCCGAACTTCTCAATCCATATTAATTAAAATGATAATTGATAAACGCAATACAACAGAAGTGAAATGAGCGCGAAACTGTGTCTTCTGTCAAAGTGATATTTCATCGACCATACATTGTGTTCGCGGTATTTTTTCTACTCTGTTGACACTTTTAAGAACTAGTCCAAAACTGAGGCGGCCGGAACGAGTTTAATCCGCTAGTCCGGCTTCCTTAGGTAAGGATATATGCTTAAGCGATACTTGCATGTTGGAAAAAGCGTAGTTGTGCACTAATCAAATACTAAGGCAAAATTTTGGCTTAGTAATTGATTAGTAGGATTGGGAACAGCGGCCGTTAGATCTACTTTCCCGTATATGCACTTTCCTTAACGTAAAAATTTTAATAAATTGACGATTGTTAAATTGAAATATTAACCCAAATATACATTGGTCCGCATTTAGGTACTTTTTGGCACTAAACGGGAGTTAATTAATAAATAAGGTCTTTAATCATATTTCAACCGACTACTATAATACCAGCATGTGTCTAGTCTGGTAGTCGAATGGCATGTAATAAATTTTTATAAAAATAATTTATAAATAAAGAAAAAAAAAAAAAAAGTTTCTCAAAGATCGAACGAAATAAATCGATTGCGTCTTAGATGAATTATTGAAGTCTACGGATCGCGTATACGCGACTTGTTTCAATTGTAAAAGCTTCGTTAGTTGAACTTCGGTCAGTAATTTTGCACAACGAACGACAGTATCCATATAATTGCGAAAATTGACAGTTATCCTAAACTTATCTGACACTTTGGAGGCCACGCTAAAATGTATCAATAGTCGGTCGGAATATCCGTTAACAATCGTGGAACGTGCTCACAGATGTTGGTTACTGATTATAAACGACGGATTTGGTCAATATCCTATCGATATACGGTTTTATTGATCGACCATGACCTTTAGTGATGGTCCACAGTGGCGGACTTTCTCTTCGGACAATAGGACAATGACCTCCCAAAATTATAAGATGACAATAAAACAATATTAGAAATATTATACAAATCAAAACAACAAACAACTGATATTATTCTAATTTATTTGAAAAATCACCGCGAAATAGTCAGCCGCGGCAAGTTTTAGCGTTTTAAGTAGAAGCTTCCTTTCCAAGCACTCTGATTGGCTAGGTCAATGTATAATTTGTCCCGATGCAAACAGAAGGCAGTGCCCAATTTCATATCTTCTGTCTCTTTACGCGCCGTACAATAAAAGAAATGGCGCTATTTCGCCTAAAAAATGCTTTCGCATTCGTAGACAGCTTCGGTCAACGTCGTGAGGGAGACAATGAATAAATATTATGCGTTTGAAAGAGATGGTTTGATAAACGTAGGTTGAATTTGCATATTGCACGCCTGTCGCATGAAATAATTTACTACCTATTCTATTCTATTTGTTTCTTTGGGATAACTGAAATTGGTCTCATAGAAATCAGTGTGTCTCCCTCGCTATCATGTTTAGAAATATGATCTGAACGGCGTTAGAAAGATAAAATATCATTCTTTACATTCAAATCTAAAAGTTAACCGCAAAATAAATAAAATGTACACTTTTATGAATCCAAAGTTTCCGAGTTTCTGAAAAAAAAATCCTTGAGAATTTATAATTAATTATTTTTACATGAAACAATATAAAAGTGAGGTTTGGATAATGTTTATAATACATTTGTCTAATAAAATATGTATGTATTTATATATTTTTTCATTAACAGTAATTTTAATTAGAAAAAAGTAAGGTGAGCCATTTTCAAAACTTTTTTGTATGCATGCAAAATTTTTATATTTAAAAAACTATATGTTTATTTAGAATTATAAAATTTGAAAGCGCCTTTCATCATCTTTCTAAAGCAGTTTTTAGTTTTCGGATACATTCAGGAATATTCAATTTATTTGGATTTTATCGCATAACGGAAATATTTCGACCCTCTGAAAAAATACTGTCGAGGTCTGAGGGGTTTGAAATTTCTTTAAGTAGTTCGACTCTCAAATTCGTGAGGTACCTACAAATGAATATTGATAATATCAACTTATACCATCACACTATCAAGTAAATTTTAGTTGTACAATTTTTTTCTTAATTTTCCTTCCACTTCTGGACCCCTAGAGCCGCCTCTGGTGATGGTAAACTTACCCCTTCAACCCAGCCATCGAGTGTGAGATTTGAGTCCAGGGCCGTTTGAAGGCAAATTGGCCGAAAGACCCTTCCGAATGATACCCTGAAACACAAACACGTCAAATGTTGTATTTTCATGGAATTTCTCAAATAACGACAAATTGTTTGATAATTGACCATGTTAAAATAAAATTTAAAGTAATTTTGTTAACAAAGTAATAGATCCCTTTAAGTCACCTTTAGCGCCTCCGCCCACTCAGGCAACTGAAAACTCTCAACTGCCAACTGTCTTTGTATGACAATGTGATGGCCCGCACATACACTATCACACAAAACCCCGTTGTCAATGGTAACGCAAGCGGTGACTTGCGAGTTGCCCTGGGCGGCCATTGATAGTTGCCAACTGTCAGCTGATTGTTCTTCTTCTATGGTTAACCAAGCTTTTTGACCA